>MJHO01000200.1:0-200528 GCA_002076135.1 Xerophyta viscosa | reverse complement strand
CGAAGAGCCTATTCAGCACCCTACCTTAAATGTGTAGGGCCCGACGTCGCACCTCGGCTCCTCGAGGAAATCCATGAAGGTCTCTGTTCAAACCACATCGGAGCTCGGACGCTGGCGCAGAGAGTCTTCAGACAGGGATACTATTGGCCGACCCTCCTCGCCGACGCAGAGGCCTATGTACGCCGATGCGAGAAGTGCCAATTCAACGCCAAGGTCTCCCACCTCCCGGCCGAGCTCATCAACAACATCATCTCCCCTTGGCCTTTCGCTCAATGGGGGATCGACATACTCGGACCTCTACCAACCGCCATCCGCCAACAAAAGTTTCTCATTGTCGCGGTGGACTACCTTCACCAAGGGATAGAGGGCCGAGCCTACGCAACAATCACGGCCGAGCTGTCCAGAAGTTCTTGGAAATCAATAGTCAGCCGTTTCGGTATCCCCAAGGCCATAGTTAGCGACAACGGAAGGCAGTTCGAAAGTCCCGAGGTTGAGGAATTCTGCAGCAACCTTCACATAACGCATCGCTTCACCTCGGTGTATCATCCACAAGCCAACGGACTGGCTGAGAATGCCAACCGAACCATTCTAGAAGGACTCCGGAAGAGATTGGAAGGAGCCGCAGGTACCTGGTCGATAATTTTGCCGGCTCCTCTGGGCTTAACCGAAACCACACCCACCGCACGGCAACAGGAGATACCCCTTCAGCCTGACATATGCACCGAGAGGGCAGGTGATTCCCGTAAGATCGGCGAGGCCCCTCCCTACGAGTGGAATACTACGATGAATATCAGCAACACTGAGAAGCGGTCTCAGCACCTTGACCTCCTGGATGAAAAGAGGGAGGTCGCCTACATCAGGGCCGAAGCCTACAAGCAACGAACATCCCAGCATTACAACGATAGAGTAAAACCCCGAGCTTTCAAAGTCGGCGATCTGGTGCTTCGGAAAATCCAGACGCCTACCCAACAGCTCGACCAAACTGGGAAGGACCATTTAACAAGGATCAGCAGAGGTCGCTGGGAAGGAGCCTACATCCATGCCCACTTAGGATGGGTCAAGCGTACCTCGAGACGTGGCACGTTCTACCAAACCTGAGGCGCTACTTTACCAGTAGTGTAGCCTCGGGCTAATTTTTTTTCTTGTTCAAATACAACTTTTGTATACGTCAAACCCAAAAAGGCCGACGGAAGTCTAAAAGTACTACAGAAAAGGTAATGAAAGTCTATTTCCCTGAATCTTTGCTTCTTCACCGATTGAGAACGGAAATAATGGGTAGTGACCCTAAAACACCTCGGCGACGGCATCTCAGGATGACCAAGGCCGAGGTGGGGGAGCACGAACCAAGAAGCTCAATACCGCGACCTTACCTCAAAATACCACGGACTTAGCCTCCCTCAAGAGACGAGGTCCGAGGTAGATAGATCGACCCTCAAAATGCCACGGACTTAGCCTCCCTCAAGAGACGAGTCCGAGGTAGAGAGATCGACACTGGTGGCGACCTAAACGCTTCGGTTTTAGTCTCACAAGAGACGGGGATCGAAGTGAGGTACGCAGGCCAGAGATCCCGAGACGCGCTTCTCCAAATGCTAAGAGCTCCGGACTAGATGTAGGGGAATGCGACCTGGGTTAATACCCCTTAACCACGCCTCAATGATTCGACCATGGATTTTGCAAATAACCAAGGCCGAACCAGGGGAGGTGGGGCGTGAGGAAGATAAGATATCCAGGTGACTGAAAAGCATAAACACAAAAAAAGAGAGCAAGTTGCAATGCTAAAATCTTACCGTAATGACAAATTTCACATATGATCAAAAAAATTTTTTTTACAAGACCTGTGCCCCGGACAAAGCCCCGGGGAAAGCAAAAAAAAAAAAAAAAAATCAAATTAAATTACAGAAGGAACAGATGGTCGGCAGGAATCTTCAAGTCGGAGGTCGGCGGTCGCCAGGAGCATCGCTCGGGGGAAGGGAGGAGGCAGAAGGCTGAGCCGTTGTCAGGCGGGTCCTCTCGACGGCATCGGCCACAGCGACCTCGTCCAGGAACGGGAGTTCGGCGACCCCGAGGTGCTGTTGAACACGGCGGCGACACTCGACGGTGCAGTCCACAACCCATTCAACAGCATAACATTGAAGGGCCTCCTGGTACTCGGCTGAAGACCTGTACTCCTGAACAGCCCGAGCTCCCGCCTCCATCAGCTCCGCTTCTTTCCCTCCAAGAACCCCCTTGAGGCGGGCGACCTCGACTTCGGCAACGCGGGCTGCCTCCTTAGATTTCTCCGCCTCGGATTCGGCGGATCGGACAGCCTCGGTGGCTTTCGCCACCTCCCCTGCGGCGTCTTCCCGCGCCTTCTCTGAAGCCTCGGCTGACACCCGAAAGGCTTCGGCCTCAGCACGAGCCTCGGCTACCTTTTCTGCAGCAGTCACCTTCTCCCCAGTCAAGCTTGACCTAGCCGCCGCTAGGTCAGCCTCCAACCGAGCGTTCTGCAGGGCCTTCTGCCGAAGCCGATCTCCTGCCGATTCCAAGAGCCGCTCCACCGCCGCACGGGCGAGCTCTCCGACCGTCCTCTGGGCCCTCCAAGTCGGCCTTCACCACCTCGACTCCTCTTGCAGCTCCCTCACCCTCCTCTCTAACGAAGAAACAGAAGGGTCATGAGGAGTTGTCCGCCAGAAGAACCGTCGGTGAAAGGCCGAGCTCAACACCATTTGCTGTTCAAAGCAAAAGCAGGATGTAAAGAAAAAACATAATAATAATAAATAAAAAATAAAAAATTGTTAACGGCAAGGTCAAGGCGCTAACCGTGTAGGGGAGGCCATCAGTCGGGACGCCAGCTCCCTGTCGCCGACCTGGTCCGCATCATCTTGGTCGGCTGGCAGGGGACCCCTCTGGCAGAACTCGGTCGAACCACTGTAGTCGTCGACGCACGAACCCGACCTCCGTAGACTCCAGTCGGGCCGATATATGTCCTCGGCTGACCGACCTCGAGAGATGTCAGCTACGGTACGCGCTTCGGCGAGCTCGGGCTCAGCGGGACCCTTTCCTTTCTCCGCCGCCGTGGCCCTCTTCGACGCGGGTTCGGCGGAAGTCTGCTCGGCGGCACGTTTACGTGCTGAAGCCTCTTCTGTCTCCACCTGCATAGCCGCACCAGTTTCGACGACCTCGGGGGCAGGCGGAGCCGCAGGCCTCTCAGCTGGCGAGTCGTGTCCCTCGCTAACCCTGACCTCACGATCTTCGGGAGGAGAACCAGCGGTGGTGGGAGGAGGAAGAGAAGAGATGGGGGCGACTCGAAGTGGAGGGCTCACCTCGACGACATCTCCATGCCCCTGGGTCATGCTCGGGGCCGCCCTAGCCCTCAGCATCGCGGCTACCCCGCGTACCAGGCCGGGAGTCCGTAGATGCCGCGGGGACGATTGCGACCTGGAGCGTGAGGACTCCGACGAGACTCCTCGACTTCGGTGGGTCGAGGCACCTCGGGCGCTGCAGAGGTTGGCACCTCAGACCCGGAAGGAGGGGTCGCCCTGGGCCCTGCTGGGGCAACTGGGGGAGGCGCCTCTGTTTCCCACTCCTCTTCGCCGGTGACGTCGGTTGACGGCGCTACCTCCGGGGGATCAGTGGACAACGGTTCGAAGAACTCCTCCAGGCGAGGTGCGGACGAGCCCTGCCCTTTCTGCCTCTTCGCCTTCTCCGTAGCTCGGGTGGCGGGATGGGAAGACCCCGCCCTCGGCGCCGTCTTCGATCCCGCCCTCGTTGCAGCCCTTTTTTTGGGAGCCGTGGCACCCGGGCGAAGAAGGAGATCCCGTAACGCCAGTTGCAAGCCCTCTGATTCAAGGAAACGAAGGTCAGTCGGGTAAGCAACGTAATGGGACCACGACGTGATCAAGGGAAGCAAGACGTACCTCTCCGGGGTGACAGCAGGTGAGCCGAAACGACGTCCAACACTTCAGCCATGGGACCTCACACATTTCACCTCTCCGTGAATGCCAGGAACCTCGCCAGAGAGGTGTCGAGCTCATCCCCCGCGACATACTGGGGCACCTTCAACATCTCGGGGTTCGGCGTCCCCCAAGGTCGGTCGACTATCCTCGGTCTAACCGCACGAAAGATCTCTCCTTACCCTTGATGGAAGAGTCCTTCGGCTTGATCGCTTTGGTTACGTCCACTCCGACCTCGGACGTAATACCACCCCGACGAGTACGGCGATTCGAGCGTGTCAAAAATACATCTCCACAGATCGAGAGAGGGAAAGATCCTCTGCTGAGCACAGATGTACAGGAAGCCCGTGGCCATGGAAGAATGTGTTCGGCACAAACTGGGCAGGAACAGATAGGCCATAGGCCTTGAAGAGGAGAATACGAAGAAAGGGGTCAAGGGGAAGCTGGAGGCCAAGACGCAGGTGATCGTACATCATGGTGAACTCGCCGTCGAGGACAGAAGTCATGCGCTCATGAGGGAGAGGCGGACGAGCTTTGACTTCGGGGCCCCATCCGAGCTTGGAACCCCACTGGTCCAGGACTCGAGCGCTGACGGAGGAGACGACCTCGTCAGGACTTTGAGGTTTAGAACTGGCTTCGGGACCGACGGCAGCTTGAGGCGCCGCCGGCGGAGGAGAAGTGGAAGACGCTGTTGCGGCCGCCGTCACCGGGGGAGGAACAGAATCCTCCCGCTCCGGCGACTCGACTAGCGAACGTCGTGTACCGAGCGCGAGGAGACATGGGAGGTGAGTCTGGGAGAGAAAAGGGCCGACAACGAGCCAGGGGTATAAGAGGAAGGAGGAAATCGCTAGGAGAAGATGGCCGGAGCCGGAGAAGACGACGGCAGATCGGACGGGAGCAAGGAGGTTCGAAAAACGCTGGAGCAGAGAACAGACGAAGGTGAGTCGAAAAAGTGTGGTGCTCGAGGCAAGGCTGCAGCAATTATCGATCGTTCTTGCCTCGGTAAACGGCGAAGCCGCGCGGATCCGACCGATGCCTGCCACGCGCCCTCCGACTCGCCTCGATGACGACACGTGGAGCGTCCTTCCACCGGTAAACCGGCTATACCCCGTCAATGCCCTAACTTGCTCAGCACGCCTTACCATCGCGCGGGAAAAACTCGCGCGCACTCCACTGCTTGAACCGTTTTCAAAATAACCAAGCTGGTGTTATGGGCGAAGATGACCAGGCGAACTGGAAGACCGACGGACGACCCTAAGCTCAGCTGGAATGACCTCGGCTCGACCGTCGGGGAGGCAACTGATACCGCCTGAATTTAGCACGGGACACGTGGCGACCCGGAACCCCAGCCGACCTCAGAACCACCGGATGTGCGTAAGTCAAGACATTATGGGGAGGTGACTTCGGGACACGGAGGTCGGCTTCGGTAGACCGAGGTCGAGCTCGGGTCGGAGCCGAGGTGACCTCGGCGCATGATCAAAGTGACCTAGCTCGGCAGACCACGGCTATATAGGTTTCGCGCGAAAGTGGAGGGAAGCCTTTCATCACCTAAGGCCCGACCTCGGCCGACCGAGGCCGAGGTCGACAACGGACCGAGGCTGACCCCGACAGCACCGACCGCACTAAAAGACCATTTAATGCTTGCGTTCAATGCCCGTGTCAGAGACGCCGACTACGACGGGCGCCATCGAGTGCTCCCTAGCAGCGGATGTGACAGCCGCAGAGCTACGACCTACGAACCTATAGCGACAAACGCATTTATGACGGGCAGGGAGCCCATGGACGGCGAGAAAGTGACGGAGCTCCGGTGTCGACGTGGATCAATCCGAGCCGCTGAAGACCACTTCATCTACCGTCCGGCTCGCTGCCTCACCTATAAATAGAGGAGAGCTCATACATGGAGAGGGGGGGAAAACTCGACTTGGCTCCATTCAAAATCCACCGTAAAGAGAGAGCAGTGAGAGAGAGCTTGTACGCATATTAACCCCACGCAATATAAGCTTAGACGCCGGCGATCTTTAGCCGCCGGCACGTGGTTTTTCACCTCGGAGAACATCCCGGGGTTTTCCACGATAAAGTTCCTCTTGTCTCAGCTCTCCCACCTCCTTACACGACGTATAACGCGTCCACGTCATCGTCGAAGCGTTGCCCACTTTATCCCGGTCGCGAACCGCGCGATCATGCACTATCGTGATTGTTGTGTATATGATTTGTAATTGTAACTTCTACTCTTATATATGAAAGAAACTAAATTTATTGAATACAATTAACAATATTTTTGTTATTTAGAAATGGGTTACGACTAAAGTCTTGCTCTGTAACATGCATAATGCATGCAGCGTGGCCACGTGCAAACGAAGTTTTAGTTGAAAGTATGAGGCAAAAACAATGATTAAGGGCATGATTTTGTGCGGGTACTTTTGCCTAAGTTATGATGTCCCTCATGTGCAGTGCATTATTATCCTTTCTATTTAAAAACAATGTATGATTCTTTATCCAATCAAAAAGTATTTTACCCGAATGATCACGGGGCGGCCAATTAAAATATTCCTTTTGATCGGAGTAGTTTAGCTCAATCTTTCAAAGAATCATATCATTATTACCGGCGGGACATATAATTACCTTCATTAGATCTCTAATCTATATATATATATATATATATGTATAATCGGATGATGAAAGTCGTTATATTTCTTGGCATTTTGAATAATTTTTTTCTATGCTATGTGTTATTTACTCTTATCTAAACAAGTAAAGTGATATTTGCATTAATTATAGAAATTTATAAAGTCATATAACTTATTTGAATAATATGAAATGTCTAATATTATAAATGAATATTTAACTAAAATAATAATTTATAAAAGTAATGTAAATACAGCATAAAAAATTAGTATAAAAGTAATTATATTATATATTATATATTATATAAAATTACTTTTTAAAAATAAAATTTTACCATGTATAAATTTTTTTAATCATATATATATATCATTTAACGTTAATCCTTAAATAATTTTGTATATGATATTTGACATTTCTTTTTACTTTAATAATATTTTGTATATGATATTTGACATTTCTTTTTACTTTAATAATATACTACTAACAAGTTATAATATTTTAATAAAAATAAAATTTGTATCAAATTAAAAATATAAAAAATATGTATACAATTAAATTTTTTTAACATCAGTATATATATATATTATATATATATATATATACATAACCGTGCATTGCACAGGTGCAAAACTAGTGAAAAAGATAATAATATTTAGCCTGAAGTTCTTTCACATTAAAGTAATTATACATTTCAAAGTTTAATTTCCTTTAACCATTCTAGTAAAGTTACCAAAACCCTTCATTTCTATTCTGACAATTAGGGGGCAACCAAGGTGTCCTAAATACTACACATCTAAGTTGGAGATGCATGGTACTAAAAAGGCAACATATTTTTCTATATGTAAAATGTCATAACTGTGAGGGCCGGGGCAGCCCACACTGCCTACGCACCCGAATCGGCTCTACTCGTAGACTGTAAAGCTGGACCAGCATGCCTTGCTTCGAATCGGCCAAAATCATGGCTCGGTTCAGATTGTTATACAGTTAGGATCAAGTTCGGCCTATAATATTTATCAGCAGATCGGATTTGATGACACTGTAAGGACTGCGAGCAGAGCGGTGAGCAATGGACTATTTTGACATCTCTATCTATAAACACTTGTAGATGATTTATCATAAAACAGGAAATAAAAGAACCAATAAATATTGGTTTTAGCAAAGCAGGATTTTGTAGTTAATAAACCTCTACAAAAAGTGGAAGGTTTGAATCCGCAGTTAGCACACGTTGAGATTAAAAATTTCCAAAATTGCTCTATCTTCCGACGAGATTAGTCTCACCGTCTATAAATGTGGGTATACTCAATGAAAAAACCAAGAAATTAGTCTCACCTCGCAAAATCTATGAATCCACACGAATAAAAAATAAAATAAATAAAATTGAGAACATTTTTTAGAAAAAAAAAAAAATTGAACATAAAAATTATAAATTTTAATAAAATCTACAACTTTCATTTTAAAGGTTTCAAAAAAATATATATATATTACAAATCTCATCAAAATCATTAATTGTCTTTTCAAAAATGCTCCCAAAAGTTTATTTTTTTTATTTAACTACTTTGGTTGGTGAACTTTCTGGTGGATTTTTTTTTTTTTTTTTTTTTTTTTTTTGGGGAGGGGGCTAGCATTACTCATTACAATATATGTTTTGATGGCAATATATCTGACAACTGGGAGAGTAAATTAGTAATATAAGAGAGATATAACAAAGCAACAGTACAGCAAGGAAGAGTGCAAAAATACAGAGAGCACGTGGAGTTGAAGCATGTGTCTGGAAGCAGCAGAGGCATGTGGAAGACAGACACCAACCCCCTCTGCTCATTACTTCTGCTCGTCAACTCGGAACTCCCCCAACAAAAACAGCCCCTTCGTTTTGACGACTAATATACGTCGCTCCATCAGGCGCTCCTTGGATCACCCCTTCATGTGCTATCAATGAGGACGGGTGTGATTTCACCTTCTTCTAAGGATAGATATAAGAGAGTGAAATATCAAAGAGAAACATCACATATTCAAAGTTCAGTCCAGAGAAATTGCTTTCCTTTCCCAACAAAATCAAATAAAACAAAATCAAATTCTTACACCTCCACCTACGATGAAAATGTACCGGTTGTCCACACACATAATGCGTTCGACCATGCATCCATTTTCGAGATGTGCTTTTACATCTTGTCTTGAAAATAATATCGTATGCATTTGTCTACTGAATATGAAAAATTTCCATAAGAATCATATGTTGAGTATGGCTGGAATCTCATCGCAGGCCCGATAATGTCTTGACTTGGCGCTAATCAAGTCGTAGAAATATTTAAAAAAAAAAAAAAAAAAACATGTTACAGATAATATGATGGTAGAAGAGGAACTGAACCGCTAGATCCAAGATTAACCAATTTAAGTACATTTTCTTTTTTTTTTCTTCTTTTTATTTAATATGTCAGATGTGGATCTTGGTCTTGCTTTGTATTACTGGTCCCAATCCATATACAGCAAGCCGCGATGTCCATGTCCCATGTTACGTTGCTTTCCTAATTTATCATAAATTTTCCTGGCTCTTCCATAAATTAAAATCATTAAAGTATGTCCGGATCAATCACACTGACAATGTCAAGGTGAGCTTTATACACAAATATTAGTAATGAATTTTATATACATGATAAAGTTAAAATACTAAATCTTCTTCCTTTTTTATAATTTAAAAATATAATTAACTAAAACTAGTATTAATTCTTACTTGTCATCGCCATAGGTATACTTTGTCGATAAAATCTTAAATTTTTTATTATTTTAATTTTTCACCCTACTGATCTGAAGTCTCCATAGGTATACTTTGTCGATAAATAAACATCTAAAAACCAAGTATTGTCTATGATTGGACATCCTCGTCACTCTACACTGCCATTAGGTATAGGCGTGGTTTTTACTAGACTCGGAGGGAGGGGGATATAAGCACGCATACCTAGCACGCATGTTAGTGCAGAGCGCATGAAGACACTCCAGCGATTCAAACTCCTGCCAGGGCACCAAGTGGGGAAAACCCCAACCGGGGCGCCCCCACATTCTCATCACTCTGCTCACAGAATAACTGAATAACCACTACTACACATGGTTGTTGCTATTCTTTTTTGTCAAGCTACAAATGAAAAGGAGGAGACTATATCCTGTATTAACATTGCACGTTTCTAAATCATACCTGAACCCTGATGTATGCATAATCAGTTCTATTCTACCCCTTCCTTTTAAGACTACAACCACAGCATTCATAAGCACCACTTGAAGTATTAGAGCTACACTCGTAGGCTCTGTATTCACATCAACAGTTAGTTGAAAACTTCAGCACACAAACTCAGAATCATGCCAAAATAGTAAATAAATAAACAAAATGCTCGGAAAATACAAACCTTAGGTAGTATATGGCCTACCACTAAAAGGAGCTTGCACAATTAGAACAAACAAGAGAACATAATAGTAATTTAAGTAGCTGGTCCAGACTTTGGCCTACTGGGTTCCGCATTAATGATATGTTTTGAGATTGCCATCCTGCCTCCAGCTAGCCCTCCTGGAACTTTAACATGACTCCCACATGCCAAGTTACCAAACCAGAAACCAGCCTCTTGGAGTCTCTGTCTGAACATCAAACATTAGCTAAATCTAGTACATTACTCGGGGTTAGACTCAAAAGAAATTAAGAACAATTAAATGTGCCACCATGGAACATAAATTAATAGTCTGTAGGAATCCCATAGGAGAAACGAGAGTAATAAGAAAATATTTTTTATTATGTTTTATTGTTTTTTAATATTAGTATGTTTTGGAGGAAGAAGCGAAGTTGAATTATTAATGAGCAGAATGAACGGCCTCAATATAAAATAAATAGTGGAAAGAGGGGGAATGGCGACCGTTGGATGGAGATTGATGGGAGACGAAGACGTTGGATAGATAAAGATTGATGGGGTTGGATGGGAGGTCGGGGGAGGAGATGCTGGGAATCGAGCGCGGGAAGATGCGGACATTGTAATGCAATAATTAATACTTTATTGTTACTCAATCATGCATTCATTCATATACTTATTACAAATTTTAAAGTTGTAATTCCACTTATTCTTTTAATATTTCTAATAAAATTTTACTATACTTATCCAAAAAATTACACAATACATCACATAGCATATGTGATAACATCAGTATCACACATCACAACGGTTATAGTTGTAATTTTGATAATTTATGCGGATCACGAGATAAGTTGTAGATCACGAGACGAATGTATGGTAGAGATTAGTAGTGTGTAGTTTATTAGGAGTGAGTAATTTTTTTCTTTCTAATAATATGTTGATTAAGTTATTATTATTTTTATTTTGAGAAAATGATCGGGTTATTATATCACAGAAGAAAAAAAAAAGATTACTCCGCTGCTGTTCTTAGGTCGCGTGTATGGACCTGATGTTTCTGATGCTATTAATTTGTTTGTTGTTCTGCTTCTATCCAAGTAAATATATATTGCCCACTGGAGTGAGACAGGCGGGGACGTCCACAGACCTCCTTCTATCCAGCAAGTTAAATCCGGCAACCCTTTCCTAACAACTTTGCATAAATAAATTTAGGCCCAACAAGTTAAATCCCATTAATAACTCATTTTGACAATGGCTCTCCCTCTGCGTCCAAGTTATTTTTCTATTTTTTCTTTTCGATTCGACAAGGACGCTATGTTAGATCTTATAATAAACATAGGAACCTACTTGCAGCAATCAAGTAGATAATAATATATCGTAAGTGGGGAGGTACAACTGACACATATTTATTGGAAAGTTAATAAACTTGTTAATATCCTAGCAAGAAGGGGATTGTCCATACATTTAGGCTTGCATTTATCTGTGTCGCCTTCTCTATAGGTCCTTTGTGTCTGCTGCATAAAAAAAAAAAAAAAAGTTAGTTCATTTCATCATTCTTTGTAAAATTAGACTATTTTTGTATATAGGAAACCATCTACAACACTCTAGTAGAGTTTCTATGACTCCGCACAGGTTAGAAAAGACCTTTTATATATTGTGATTCTATATATATTCGAGTATATGGTATCACGTTAGAAAATACCTTCCTAATATCTCTTCTAAGATATTTTTTTTTAAAAAAAAATTTAAAAATAAAAAATAAATTTTACCGTGAGCCACAATTTTGGCATTCAATTTTTTAAAAAAAAAGATTATTTTTTTTTTAAGTCTTTAAAAACTTGGTGCTTTTAAAACTATTTCAAACATGTTAGGACGGCGTTGATGTTCCAAAATACATATCTATATCATAGTACTTTTTTTTGTTTAAAGAAAAATTTATAATATCTATAGATCACATTAAAAATTATATTTTTAGTATTTAAAACTTGTAATAAATATTTTAGAAGGAGAGTTTGAGGATCATTTATATGAGCGAATATGATCAAATCTTCATCTTGTAGCATCATTGTTATGTTGATCGACAATGCCTGCAAATCTCTAGTGCTCCCAGATTTGCTGTAAGCCTGTAACCCAATCTTAAGGAATCCAATCGCCAAGAATTACATTATTTATCTCCTGAATTGTCGACATGTATTTAAAACACCACCATCCAAACTTGTTCTATGCTGTTACAGTTTGCGTTCCCGAAAAATATTTATTACACATACATATAACATAGGCTATGCAAGAAAGAACTTCTATTCAGTATTTTCCATGTACTCTGAACATATCTTTAAAACAACAACCCCATCTAGTTTGAAGGTGCTACAGTCCGGCTACACCGGACTTCCTTACTTATGCAGGCATTCACATCAGCGACAGTTGATTTTATGATTTGCTTGAACCAATCATATCAAGGATTTCAATCTATCATTATGTGTTGATACATGGTCCCTGGTAATGTCCTTCATGGTAGGGCAGCCATTCAGGGCCATGCTGAGCTCTAACTCTTTCCCGAGTGTTGTGATGACCTTTCTTACTCCATCCTCACCCTGAGCTGCTAGCCCATAGACTACAGGCCGCCCGACCTGTATTTCAAGAAAAAGGTTCATAAAAAATTAAGAGGCATTACAAGGTGAATAATCAACTTTTGAGGCAGCCACCAGCTATACAAAAAAAAAAATTGTCAAACTAAAGCTGTAGTTTCCTGCATGCAACTATAAATAAGTTCATGGCATGTTTGCTTTTCTTTTTTCTTTTTTTTCTTTTTTTTTAATTGTGTGTGGACTCTAGGGTAAAAGCACCACTGTTTTTTTTTTTCTTTTTAAATGTCTTTATCTTCAATTTCTGAGAAGTCAACATTCTTAAAAGGAAGATAAAATTTAGACAAAGGAAGCAGACCATAACAGCTTTTGCACCGAGTGCCAAGGCCTTGAAAACATCTGTTCCACGACGTACACCTCCATCTAATAGAACAGGAACTTCCCCAGAAACAGCCTTGACTATCTGCGTACATTATAACATAACAAGGAATTCGTATCAGTTTAGAGTTTAGAGCATTTAGCTTGGCTTTTCAATCTTCCAAACGTGTGATGAAATGCCTTTTTACAGGCAAAGAAACACAGCAGGTTTTTTTCCCTCCCTCCTCTCGTGCGAAAAGAAAATCCATTAGTTAATCTATACAACAAAACATACCAGGCACAAATCTAGCTTACCTCTTCCAGAACTGATATCGTTGCTGGAACATAATCCAGCTGGCGAGCACCATGGTTGGAAACAATTATCCCTGATGCTCCTACTTCTACAGCCTTGATAGCTGTTTTAAGTTTTTTTTTTTTTTTTCTAATTAAAAAACCTTCATTCAGTGATAAAACATAAAAGCAGCTGCCTAACCAATAGCATCTTACCATCTTCAACCGATAAGATGCCTTTGACAAGAATTGGCAAATTTGTAATAGATTTTAGCCACTGTACATCCTGCAAGAAGGAATTATTGTACTATGAGATACACTTAGAATGCAAAATTGACTCCTTGAATTTGATGACATTTTCTTATATTAACCAATGTTGTTGGATTTTGAGATGTTTGGAGCAGTCGGCTTTGGCTCTCGAACAGGGCCTACCAGTCCGTTAGCGATTCCTTCTTTTGAATTTGACTATGAATTTCTGCCATGTAAATAATATTACCTTGAAGTATGTTACATATTATTAGCAAGTATGTGTTATCTGTTTGATATCCTCCTATACATCTTCTTCTATTATTTGAATCGCACATTTCTCACCAGTACTAGTAAAATAACTATCAGAATTCAATAGATGAGTTTGATTTTTACAGGGATGTTAACGAAAACTATTGACTACATAAAAAGGATTGGATGGATAAAGATATGAAAGGTAAAGAAGATCCTATTGCACACACCTTCCAGGTTAAAGAAGCATCCATAGCTGCAGATGCAAATGCTTCAAGTTTAGAACCACCTTTCTGCAAGATCCAAAGAAATATACATGAAGTGTAGTAGGACTACTGACTCACGGAGAAAATTAAGAGCCTACCCAATACCCCTGAAAGTGGGAGGAGCTATGGATATGATTAAGGAATCCAAAAACCGAATCATTTTCTTACATTTCAGTATACATTAGAAAGCGAAAATTTTCCTTGCTATTCTACTAAAAATTATTAGAAGCACCATACCGCACAAATGGTAGTGTACCACAACTTACAGAATCAACTTCAACAGAGAAAAGCCCTTCAAGATTTGACAACTTTGGTAAGATCATCCTGTAAAGAGTTCTTATTGTGAACCTTTTTTAGAACACAAACAAAAGAATACAAATATTTTTGCCACCCTAGAATGCAACATTTGCTCAATTATTCCAATCCTTAGCGCCCTTAGGGAATGAAAGGTACTGAGTAGAATTTAGAGAGATTAAGAAATTGATTTAAGCTGCCATGTTTACCCTGATTTCTCCTTTTGTTCTGTGGCATATAAATATTGGAAAAGCAGCATAGCTTCTTTTTTAGCTTAAATTTGAAGATGCTGTGCAATTGGCATTCTATAAGCACTTTCTTCCATAAATGACAACATATAGTGTAAATCTAATCAAGAGATCTCCGAAACTTTGTAATGAAGGAAACCAATAAAGCTCACGCTTTTCATTCCACTTTATTTCTTTATACTTTCTAGAGTAGAACCTCACTTGTTCTTTATATCTGCTTCCCTTCGACCAAGTCGAGGCGTATCAACAGTCAGCACAACAGCCTTGTAACCATTCTTTTCTGCTCGCCGTACTAACTCTGCTGAAGCATCACGCCTTTTATAAACCTGCAAAACTCGAAATTGATCAATCATTTAGGGCTGAAGTCTCTATAAGTACTTCAATAGATGAGAAACCTGATTGGCTGAAATAAACTCATAAACAGAGCATACGTATAATTGAAAGAATCGAACAGCGTTGCAGCTGGAAGCAACTTCCTCGATGGTGCAGTTGGAATTGGAAGATAGTACCTAAAAGCAAGAGCGCCTTCCATTTCATATTTAGAGCAGATCACATGCAGTATATATTTGACTGCTTAAATACCATTATTGTGTTACATGCTGCTGCAGCTCTTGCTGTTGCAGTTTCTCCTGAAAGATAGAATATATAAATAGAGTTTTCAGGTTATTAATAATATATTTAAAAAATTGAAAATACCTGCAGAGTGTGCCAATTTGTGCATTGCTGTAGGGGCGACAATTATCGGTGCTGACATGTGATATCCAAATAAGGTGGTTGACATGTCGATTTTGCTAACATCTACCAGAATCCTTGGCCGGAACCTTAAGTAAAAACACGCCGTTTATCAGGCAAAGTTATTGTTAAATTCAATTCAAACAGAGCGCAAGTGGTTGTAGGACTACAGAATTCTTTGGAATGCCTCAATGTTTTCCCTCAAGGTAAATTGGTCCTCAGCTCCTCCAGCAAAATACTCAAAATACATTTTTGGAAGAGCTCTTCTAGCCAACTCTTGAAACTCTCTTATACTAACTGGCTCATCATCCTCCATAGTGCCCTGAGAAGAAGCTATTTTACTATAAAAATTGTCAAAATGCTTCATATTAGGTCGATCTATCATTTCCCCTCACATTAACCTTCCTACATGCACTACTACAATCAAGTTGTATTGTATTTTCCGAAAAAAAAAAAAAAGAATCTGCCTGTTCCTCTTAAACATAAGAAACCAAATCTAAACATGCAGTAGAAAAGTCCAGCCAACATTTGAACATGAATCAGGTACTATTGATTTCATCATAATTGTTCGTGCAGTAAAACAATTAATTCATGATCTTCAAAATCATTAATAAGTACTTTAGCAGATTCGAAAGAAACCATAAATAAGAACAGAAAAAAGCACCAGGTGATGATCATACCTAAGTAGCAAGTTCACCAGATGAAGAAATAGATACAGAGCAGTGACGAATTCAGAAAACAAGAGCTAATTCCTTAAATTAACTCAGAGCTGAGACCATCTTCTTCAGAGAACAAAAATACGAACTGAAAAGAGACGGCACATTTGCACGTGTTCCTATACAAGTGGCCAGTTAACACGTGCATAAGGGCAGACGACTTCGGATTTATCATAACAGCCCTCGTCTGCAGGAATTTTGATTCCACATACTCTATATATATATAATATATATATTATTATATATATATATATTATATATATATATATATGCTATTCTCAGCTCGACCTGAGAATAGTCTATTCTCAGCTAACATCTCAGCCGTTGATCTATTTTATCCAACGGCTAAGATTTAATTTTAACACTTAACGGAATAACGGCTAATTTTAACACGGCTAATTTTAACACGTTGATCCAACGCCGTTAAGTATTTAACGGCGCCGTTAAGTGTTAAAATTAAATCTCAGCCGTTGGATCAAGCAGATCAACGGCTGAGATGTTAGCTAAGAATAGGTTATTCTCAGATTGAGCTGAGAATAGCATAATAGCATATATATATATATATATATATATATATATATATATATATATATATATATATATATAATATATATATATATATATTATATATATATCAACGGCTGAGATTTAATTTTAACACTTAACGGCGTGAATCGTTATTCCGTTAAGTGTTAAAATTAAATCTCAACCGTTAGATTAAGTAGATCAACGGCTGAGATGTTAGCTGAGAATATGATATTCTCAGATCGAGCTGAAAATAGCCTCTCATATATATATAATTAGGGAGAGTTACATTTGTGTCCAAATATTTAAATTTTATTACACTTGAATTCTGGGCTAAATTTTAATTGCAGCTAAATCCTTCCGCGGATGGTGTCAAAAGTTATCAAGAATGTGTTAAAAGTTATCAAAAATGTGTCAATGTGCTATTTTTTATCAGGAGAGTGTTAAAAATTAACAAGATGATATTAAAAACTTTTTAAAATATGTCAAAATATAAGGTGTTGGACACATGTCGGAGATGTCAAAAATTCATCGGAAAGTATTAAAAACTCGTCGGAATGTGTCAAAGTGACTGAAGTTTAAAAAAAATTTTCGAGATGATTTAAATGATGTTGAAACAATATGGAGGGACTACAGAGCAATTATCTATATAACTTATTTATTTTTTAAAAATTAATACAATAATTTAGATAAAATTATAATTTTTATATTTAAACATTTCAGATAATATTTTGAAAAAATATTTAAAATTCTAAAATTTAACAAATTTAAAATTATTTTTAAATCTACTAAAATTTTGAAGTTCTAAAATATATATTTAAAAATTTTATTGAAAATAATTGGAATATAATAGATATAGATCTTAATAAACTACCTCATATTATTTAACTCACCTACATATTCAATGGCTCTCGTCGCGGACTTCTCCCTTACGAAGCAATGGATCTTGTGTCTTAATGAAGTCCTATTCATCAGAATCATCACGCATGACCCGCGTTAGGAGTTTGAGCCAGATAACAAATTATACAAGTAGTTAGTAGCTGGTACTTCAACTAAAACGTAAGACCATTCCTCATTCTAAACAGTAAAAAAAATGAAAAAAACATTCCACAAAGTTAGAGAGTTGGATTAGCCCCTCCTTTAAAATCTATTATATTATTTTTTTTTTGCATACCAAAATATCTATGCATAAATATTTTTTAAAATAAATTTGAGTAAAAAAAAATATAAATTAAATCAAATTTTATCTTTTCTATATTCAAAATTCTCCAGAAAAATTTATGGGTATTCTAAAACTCACAAGTCTTAGAGGATTAGCGGGTTAGTTTTAAAATCTGTTAATATTTTAAAGCTTCAAAATATTTTTTAAAAAAATTATCGACATTAACATTTTATATTACAATAAATGTTTTTATATTCTCTAATAGTATTTATATAATTTAAAAATATATTTAGTATAAATTTTGAGAAATGTACTAATTTTTAAAAAAAATTTGAATTTAAAATTAATTTATAAACAGTTTTAAAATTAGCCGTTGATGTGCAACTTTTTCCTTTACTCTAAAAGAAATGTTGCACCTTCCTATTATCCAAAAAAAAAAAAAAATGCTGCACCAGCACTACCAGTAAATTGCTCAATACTGCCGTAGTACTGTCTGCAAAAACAGCTTGCAATTTATACACCCGAAAATATCTAATGTGTATCGGACGGATAATTCCATACCCGCACCATGGGGGTAGTTGAACCTATTCTTCCACCTACGCGTTCTTGGTAACTAAAATAAATTAAAATAAAAATATATAAAATTAGGCATCGAGTTAATTCTACCCTCCCCTTTTCCTCGAGCTCTCATCGTTTCTTTTTCTTTTTTTCCCCACTCGATTTTGAGAGATTTTTTTTGTTATTTTTCTTCAATTATTGTTCTATTTCTCCGATACTTTAATGTATTATTCGTTGAGTTATTAGCTATCGTCATTGATTTCGTTCTTCAATCCTTCGAACCCTAGAAGAGAAAGAATGCAACAGCAGCAGCAGAGATTGAAGCAGCAGCAGCAGCAGGCAGCGCTGATGCAGCAAGCGGCGCTGCTGCAGCAGCAACAGTCCCTATATCCTCATCTCGGCCTTCACCCCCATCTCCAGGTAATTTTTTACTGATCATGTCAGTGATGTTGTATGCCGTGATTTTTCCTGCTCAATTTTCGATCCTCAATTAGGAATGCTAGGATTTTTAATATCACGCTGATATCATTCCAGGAATGCTGCTACTTTCACTTTTCGTTGCTTAATCCATGTTGCCATTATTGCCCCACCCTGGAACACGCAAATTTTGAATGTAAACTAGTTATATTTCGTATGGTCTGTGATTGTTGCTCATCTGCTTGATATTCCTGATAGTTTAATGTCCATTCCTTCCATCTTAAAATGGAGGCTGGTTATGTGATTCTGGCATACTTGTGCCGCAGAAAGAGACTTTGGCGTGTTTTCTTATGCAGAATGAAGTTCTTTTTTTGGTGCTGAGAGTTCTGCCAGGGTTACATATCTGTTTTTAGTTGGTGATAGTTTTAGTTATATCCTTGAGCGTGTAGCAGCTTAGCTGAATACGCTTGTTTAGAAAAGCACTTAGAAGTAAATGTTTGTAGTTAATTACGCGAATCTAGAATCTATCTTGTGGTGTTGAAGCGATAGTAAGCGCCCTATGTACTTTAGTTTTTAACTTCGTCCATCTTTTGTTTTTGTTTTATAGGGTATCCATGTATAGTCTTATATAGGCTGTTGAAGTCAATTGGCTTTGGGCACCATGTTAATAAAGTTATGAACAAGTAACTTGCCTATCAACTATCAAGCGCTCCAACTTCACTGTAATTTATGGATGGAAATTCAGGACTCCGTGTTTTAGCTGCATATAACATTGAGTAGCAACGATCATATGTCGGATTGTTGCTTTGTTCTTTTGATTTTTTTTACCTTTCATCTGTAATCTTTGTTTAAGCTCCTTGATTTCGCAGATAGAGCCTCTTCCAAGCGGAAATCTTCCTCCTGGCTTTGATCCAAGTACATGTCGTAGTGTGTGAGTGTTTCCAAGACCGCTATGCCATCCTTTTTTTAAATTCCTAATTATTTTATTCCTGCTGATTTTATCTTCAGCATCCTGCATGCTAATTCTTTTGCTGCGTGCTTGAAACTAGTTGTAGTCTATTTAATGTGTCTATATATCATTAAGAAAATATTTTAGGATTTTAAGTCGTTATAGCTTATCAACTTTTTTTTGTCGGTTCTAACTGTCATCTTTCTGGGTTGTTTAATGTTATATAGTTACGTTGGAAACATCCCTCCGCAAGTTACTGAGGCACTTGTTCAAGAGGTCTTCCAAAGTACTGGTCCTGTCGAAGGATGCAAGCTCATTAGGAAAGAAAAGGTTTTATCAGCCCCTTCAATGAACTCTTTTTAATTGTTCATTGCTTGCTTATCGCAAGTGTAGCTCTCAGTTAGGTTTTTGCTTCTAGATTGTATCAGAGTTGTTAGATTCGTCTTTAGAAGATTTATTGTATGTATTATTTTTTGGAGAGAAGATGCTCTTGTTGCATTTTCCCTCTTTTTTTATTTCTTTATTTTTTTTGGGTATGGGTTAATTTGTAGGTTCATTACTATGTAATATGAAAGTTATCTAAACATGTTTCATGACTTGTAGGCTTTGATTTTCTTTGGAAACTTAAGCTTAAACACCCCCCCCCTTCTTATTCTCTCTCCTCTTAATCTGACTGTTCCATGCTGGCAGTACCTTTTTATCATTGTTGATTAATGTTAGTGTCTATGTATAAAGACATAGTACATATGAGTTAGATCGTCATAGCTTATATACGCAAATGATGCTTCTGTATTTTTTCTTTTCTTTTGTGGGCTAGGCTTGATGATATGTATCAGTTAGAACTTTTGGCATGACCATTATGACGATATTTTTATTTACATTGAAGTCTCAAAGGTTTGACGAGTCAAGTTTTTATTGTGGTTATTTTTGTGGACCCTACTACTAACTACCTCAAATGATTTTGTGATGCAGTCATCTTATGGTTTTGTTGACTATTTTGACCGTAGATCAGCTGCTCTCGCTATTGTGAATCTCAATGGAAGGCATATGTAAGCAAAATTTATCTTCCATGTTGCTCCTAGTTCATACGTCTTAGGTAACCCATCTTCTGACCTGTTTATATTTTACAGGTTTGGCCAGCCTATCAAAGTTAATTGGGCATATGCTAACGGTCAAAGGGAGGACACTTCTGGTATTTCCTTTAATTCTGTCATGCACTAATTGTTAGATTTTGCGTTGACTTTCTTTGACACTATTTTCACAATTATAGGGCACTTCAACATTTTTGTTGGCGATCTTAGCCCTGAGGTCACTGATGCTGTCTTGTTTGGCTGCTTCTCTGTATATCCGAGTTGCTCGTAAGATACTTTCGTTGCTGTTGATTGCACATACTTTAGTTGAATTTAGATTGAGTACATGCTTGCTAAAGTCCCTCTCTTTAGATACCATAATAGCTGTATCTCTGTCGATGGATTCAAATTCTTTCTGTTTGAAGTTAGTACTTTTTTTTTCTTTTGATTTGTCAGGGATGCAAGGGTAATGTGGGATCAAAAGACTGGCCGCTCAAGAGGCTATGGTTTTGTTTCCTTCAGGAACCAGCAGGTAGTAAAAGTATGGTTAAATGATGGTGGTTTAGCGTCTGTGTTCCATTATAAGGCGTCAGCTTATGTATTTGCTTCCAATTGTTGTTTTGCAGGATGCCCAGACTGCCATAAACGACTTGACTGGTAAGATGGATTACAGCACTGATTTTTCATTTGAGAATACAACTTAGAGCTTGTTTACTTCTACCGCTTTCTAAAAATCGTGGGACAAGTGTAATGTAAGTGTTGTGGATAGTGAAAAAGTACGGACAAAATTTTGGCTTTTACTTATAAGTTTAAATCGGATCGGAAAATGATTCATAAATTATGTAAATCCCCAATTTTGGCCAGTTTGGAGCGTTGGGTTAAGAAAGTGGGAAAAGTGAAATTCTTCTTTTGTGGTTTTCCCACGAGTATCTCCACCCCACAGAGGGTGAGACTAATTTCATTCAGGGTGGAGCAATTTCGGTACTTCCCCTCTGCTCGAACCCCTTGACCTTTTCTGGGGGAAGTCTAATATACGAAAGGAAATCTGAAGTCCCAAACTCACTTTTCTACTTTTAACTTCCTTGGGAAACTAGTGAAATAAACAAGCCCGTAACGTACTTACAGAGCAGTGTCTGTACTGTTTGTAGCCATAAATGCCAGGGGTTGCTATTGTTTGTATTTAATTTCTTAAAATATCAATCTAGCATACAAGCGCATGAAGAACATCCAACGTATGTCGCACGCCCACAATAGAAATTACATTTTCCTTGAGCTTACTATACTATCTTTCTGGTTTAATTTTGTTGTTTTAAACATGTCCCTTATGCTGGCCCCTTTTGATTTTGTAGGTAAGTGGCTTGGCAGTCGTCAAATCAGATGTAACTGGGCTAGTAAAGGTGCAAGTACTGGTGAAGATAAACAAACCTATGACTCGAAAGTTGTTATGGATGTGACGAATGGATCTTCAGGTACATCTCATTTATCAATAAATGGTAAGCCCTTTTGCAGTCCATTCTACTCCCTCAATGGTTTCTTGTAGAGTGATATACTTTGTTTGGAAGTTTATGATGCTGCCAACGTAATAATAAGATAATTGTTTGTTTTCTACAGAAGATGTCAAGGAGACTGCAAATGAGGACGGTCCAGAGAATAACCCACAATATACAACTGTGTATGTTGGCAACCTTGCTCCGGAGGTAGCTGGTCGAGCATTTCCTCTTTTCGTTTTTTTTGCTATTACTACCATTTATTGTGGTGTTCAACTTTTTCATGACAATTACAGGTTTCTCAACTTGATCTTCACCGATTGTTTCATGCCCTCGGTGCTGGAACAATTGAAGAGGTCCGTATTCAACGAGACAAAGGCTTTGGATTTGTCAGATACAACAACCATTCCGAAGCTGCCCTAGCTATCCAGATGGGTAATGCAAGGATCCTTTTTGGAAAGCCAATTAAGGTTAGCCTTCTTCAGTTCAGTTCCTTCTAGTTCGTTGTTTAGTTTGAAATTTATTGTATGCTGTCTGTATACTATTGGTTTTCGACGACCTAGGCGCCATTGTTTTAGTTGTTGTATATAGGAGTTGTACTAAATGATACCCATGAGGTGACTGCATTTAAAGTTGGAACATTGCAAAATAACATCGACCGGAGTTGTAATTACGTTGAGAATCAATTTGTGGTTAACATTATATGGGTCATTCCACCAATAAATCAAGAAGATCCTGCATTTCTAATAGTAGGTAATCTTTCTTCTCTTCTCTTCATATGATCTAGTCATCAAAGACTACGTTTTAGTTGGTTGTGCTGTGTGTATCAAGTTCTGCAGGCGTGTGAGTGTTCCCATCTTTGGTTCTTGGAAGAATTTAGCTTGTTGAATGTACTGATTTCTTGATATTTTCTTTTGTATGAGCTCCTGTGACTTGGACTGCTTACAAATGCTCTTTCTATCTTGCATTGGTCAGTGTTCATGGGGCAGCAAGCCCACTCCACCTGGAATGGCATCAGCTCCGCTTCCGCCTCCAGCCGTGGCAGGCCCCTCCTTCCCCTCATTCTCAGCAAGTGATCTGCTCAATTACGAAAGAACTCTTGCTCTGAGTAAGATGGCTGCAAACCCAGCACTGCTGCAAGCTCAGGGCCTCAAACAGGCTGCGGTCGGAATGGGTACTGGAGCTAGCCAGGCCATCTATGATGGGGGCTTCCAGAATATCCCTCCTGCTTCGCAGCAGCAGCTCATGTATTACTAGTAAGATCCGTTAGCTGCATAAAACAAACAAGTAACCTTTATACTTGTGTTTCTGCTTTTGATGTTCTCGGTGCTCTTTTGTTTGTCTATAATATAGATATGTGCTCTTATATGCGTAAAATCAACTGCATTGTGATCGACGGTGATGATACACAGAAACTAAGTGATGATTATTATATTCATGACCGAGTAAAATGGATTTTGTAATACGCTCAATGCTTCTGTTGAGTGCCCTTTGGTTTTTGCTGTAGCTCTGGTGGATATGCTGTGTAGCTGAAGTTAACCTCAAAAATCTCTCCTGCGCTGTCTTCTTCGACCGTCCATCATTTACCCCGCAATATGGTGAGGTTCAACTTGTCCCTGACTTGACTAATTTTGTTTAGAAGAACAAAAAGAAAGGGGGTGGAATATTGGAGGGATGCTTGTTTATATTATAATGTGTATATGTGCATATTATAACATGGCTTTCAGACATTGTGAAGAGCTTTGAACGAACAACTTCCAAGTAATTTAACTCTTAAGAGATTATTTCGGTTTGTTTGATGGCGGGGCAAGCCGAGAAATTTTGTTAATTTATGACGAGATGGCGCACGTCGAATAATACTACCTTGTTGAACCTTATGTCCATGTCGACCATTTGATTATTTACAAACCTACAATTGATCGCCGACGAAAAATTCGTCCTCAACATTACTCCGTAACGAACATGATCCAAAATTCGAAGTCGATATAACATAACGACGTCTAACCCAAAATTCGAGGGTGATATAACATCATGCGTCTAACAGCATCTTTCGGCACTTAGATGCCTAAAACCTTACCTCGTCAAACCTGTAGTTAGTTAATCTACAACTCGCTGGTTACTATTGTCGTTTAGACGTTCACATGTGTCACAACGTGACATTTGAGAAACAATCATCATATTACTTTGCTCATTTGCCAAGTTTCATCCCACCAAACTACTTCTTCCAATGAATCTACTCCAAAGTGCTTCATGTCCTTGCCCGGGTCCCTCCTCTATCCTTTCCTTTCACAATGGAAAGTCTATGAAAGCTCAGATGTTGTTTTTTCATATTTTTGGAGCAGGGTCAAATAATATTGTCGTTTTCTTTTCTTTTTATTTGGTAAATAACGACACAAAATCTACTAATTTATCACTCTCAAAATTAAAGCTCATAGGACAAAGCTCAAATTCCTAATTTTCGTTTATTGTTATTCGTACGCTTTTAATGGTCCCGCCGAAGATTACCAATTTGATGTCGCTGTTTAAGCTCGGACAAGCAACATAGCGAATATATCTCGACTAGCGGCCCTCATTCATTCTATTTTTTGTTTCTTATTGGTAACTGAACTAAATAACCATTCGCCGAATTGGAACATTATAAAAAAAAATCTTGATGAAGTTGAAGATCTACTACAAAAAAACATTACCATAACACAGGGAAGTTCATCACCAAGTTAGGCACAAAAAGGGAACCTGAAGTCTTGAATTGGAAGATAAGTAACGCCTCAAACATCTCACATGGCTTCTTATTTTTTTTTAGCAGGCCAAAGCTCCATGCATGCAATTTAAAATAAGACAAGTGCGTTGTTACAATACACGCTAGTATTTTACGAATAACTTTGTCAGAAATTTTCATTTTCTTTTGGTCTACGATTTAGCTAAGAATTAAGCAATGATATAATTTGGTAAGAAATAGGTAATGAACCTCAAGAAACAAAATATTTCTCATAAATAAAGCATGATAAGTCTCTTTGTATGAATGTCTTAATCAGACCTTTTAAGTCGAAAGGATAGAATATATTTTGGGTCGAGTAAGAATATATATATATATATATATAATGAACGGTGAGGTTGTCTTAGTATGCCCATCAGTTACACGCTAAACCACATGATACTCGTGCACCCCTCCAATTAAGGTTTTTTTTTTTTTTTTTGGGTTCGTAATTTTGTCTCCAAGACTCCATTAATTGGGATAAAAAGAAGTATAATCAAAAGCACGCTCTTCGCTAGTCTCGACAAAAAACGAGTTCCCACTCAACTAAACTTTAGAAATATCACGTTGGGTAAGTTTGGCTTTACAAAATAACATGAAATAAAGAGAGCTTTTCTTTAAACATCCCATGTAAACAATTTTTCGGAAGACTAGTGTAAAAATATTTTGTCCGTAACCGGTCTACTTCGTACGATCGTCGTAACAGATAAATCCACGAATGACACCACCAATTTATATTCTACCAATAAAAAATTCCAACCTTTAGCTCCGGACGGATCCGAAAGTCTATTTTATCCTCCATATACGACAGAGAAGATAAATTTTTTATACCTTCCGTCGATCGAATTCGAACAAGAAAACTTCGGTTCAGAAAGTTCCAACAGCATGCTCTAGTTGCCGTGAGCCCCAAGTAATCAATTTGAAAACGTAGAAATGTTAAATGGTCAAGTACAGATACAACACAAGATCTATATATTCTCCAAATAGTTGATATAATATAATGGTTTCATATCATCAGCAACAAGTAATAACAATTGTTCCATTTGTTTTCCGCACAATCAGAACCGACCGCGGATAGATCAAAATCCTAAAAATATAAATCTTAAAATTAGAATTAAAATAGATGTTCATCTGCTGGTTTCAGAGCAGAAGGTTGGTGACGGAGAGTTCTGAGTTCCCAATCCCAGCCACGATCCACTCTCTACCTCCTTGGTCGTGACTTGGTAAGGCGCCCTCGCAGTTATCCTGCAATTTGAAAACCTATTATTATTATTATTTCTTTTTATTATCATTATATTCTTAGTATATTGTTTTATTATCAAATCAATGCAGACAAAACTTAATCCATGCAAGTTCTTCTCGATCACATACCGATCCTTTCTTTTCTGGAGGAATCGGCGAAGAGAGTTGTTCCTCGCTATCGGTATATCTGCAATAAAAAATATATCAATTTCTCAACGAATTATTATCAATTTTAGCTAGATTCTAACTATAGATTGATTAACAAATATTCCGAAAGATGTTGATCTTACCAGTCGTACGAGCCTGGACGGGAGGCTGCTGTGTGGCCGCAAGGGGAGGGGCGGCATGGTTCTGGGCGTTGTTTGCCAAGTGCATGATGTCTTTGGCCTTGTCCGCCGGAAAATTGTCGAACACCAAAACTTTTCCACCGTAGAAGATAGTCAGCTTCGATTTCTCCGTCGAATATCTGCGATCCGACAAAATTAGTCCGGCATCAAGAAATATCATCCAATTATTATCCGTTTGATCGGATTAGTTAGTATGCTTTCTTACTTGGACTCGTCAAAGCCGGCGCACTGAGGGAAAAACTCAATTTCCCGCGTCTTGCGAACCTCGTCCTCGTTGTCAACGGCTACCACGACTTCAGCTCCGGGAAGCAGCGGCATGGTGGTCGGAGTTTGGCGGTAAGATTCGCCGGATTTGCCTGTTTTAAGATTTCGATTAATTTGAGAGTAAACATTATAGAATTGGAAGATCTAATAAGATTGATTGTAAAGGGAGAAGGAAGAATTTGAGACCTGAGGCGGCGGGGAGGGAAGCCATGTTGCCCTTGATGTACTGGCTTAGCAAATTGCAGGTGACAGCAAAGGTGGACGATCTCTTATCCTCCATGTTATCTATATTTCCCTTCTGCGGAGGTGTTGTTGATGGATGGAGTTGGATCGATGCAGCTCGCCGGAGGTAGCTGCTGAGATGTAATGAGAAAGTTATTGCGCGTGTGTGTATGTATGAGAGAGAGAGAGAGAGAGAAGAGAGGAGACTCTTTCCTGCTGCAGGGGATAGGGGGGGAGTAGAAAAGAAGGAAGGAAGGGAAATGAAGCACGTGAATGTTGCCGGTCAGTTGTGGTCCCCACGTGTTTTTATTTCTTTTCATTTTCTTTTATAATATCTGAAAAAAAAGGGAAAAACTTGATAATAAGGAGAGCGAAGAAAGAGGACGCGGATCCGCTGCGCCGGCTTCCTGCGCCCGTTTTCTGCTACCGCATCTCAGCCGTCCATCAAGTCCAGCACTAAATTCGAGATATAATTTAAAATTTTCGACAGCTCATTTGATCTATTTTAAAATATTTTTATAAAAAACTTTCAACTATAAAATTATAGATTTTGATTTAATCATCATTTCGGCATACGGTTTGACATTTTTTCAAAAATATTTCAACTATAAAGTTGTAGATTATATCAAAATCTATAATTTTATAGTTCAAAATTTCTCATAAAAATGCTTAAATATAGATCAAATAAATCGTTGAAAATTTTATAAAGTACAGAACATTATACAAACTTACGATAACTTATTTGACCCAATTTTAAACATTTTTACGAAAAATTTTGAATTAAAAAATTATAGTTTTTTATATTATCTACAACTTTGTAGTTGATTTTTCGAAAAAATGTCAAACTGTATACCGAAATGATAATCAAAGTTTTGATCATTATTTCGGCACAGGATTTGACATTTTTTTGAAAAATTTTCAACTACAAAATTGTAGATCATATCAAAACCTATAACTTTCTAGTTGAAAGTTTTTTATAAAAATGTCTTAAAATAAATCAAATAAGCCGCCGAAAATTTATAACTATCTCGAGATGCGTGCTGAGTTTTGATGGACGGTGGCGATCGAGGGCGCAGGAAACGGGCGCAGGAAGAGGAGGCAGAGGATCCGCGTCCGAAGAAAGAGAAAAGAAAGAGAGATGCTGGGGAATGGAATTGAACGAAGCACGTGAACGCGGCGCTCCCACCCACCCAAACAGCCCCCGCGTTTCCATACATACAGACACCCTTCCTTCCTTTTCATTTTTGTTTGTTTTCTTTTTCTTCTTTTCTTTTTTTGTGGAAGAAATTAGTTCCTAAATAAATAAATATATATATATATAACAGGTATTGAATGGAATGGAATGGAATTGAATTGTAAGGACGAGGGAGAGAAAGCGTGTTCCTCCGTCTGTTTCGTTTCTGAAAAGTCAAGTCCGATCTGATGATGATGATGATGATGATGATGATGATGATGATGAGAAAGGAAGGAAGGAAGGAAGGAAGGGGTTTGGTTGGGTATTGAGAGGGAAAAAGATGTTTGTTGATCGGGCAAAGAGATTAAATTAGGCGGTGCGGCCACGACGTCGTTAAATCAACGTGACCGATCGGGGATTCGCTGCTCAATTTGTTGTCCTTCTCTTGGAAAAAACAATGAACACGAAGCTTCCTACTTTCTTGTTTTCTTTTCCTTTTCCTAATATATATATATATAATATATATATATATAATCAGCCTTTGAAATTTGTCAAAAAATAATATCACCGTACCCTGCCTGCATCGTTTGCAACAAAACAATCTTGCTGTTACCGCATCCAATAATCCAAAATGGGTATATAATGCCCCCATCTAATTAATGCACCCAATCGCTACTCTTCTGACTAATTTTCATTTACTTACACTAATTATCATTTCCGTCCTATTATTGTTTCAATTCGATCCTAATTTCGTCAAATTCAATACATAATAACAAATTTTTTAACCATAGCAATTTTAATTTTAATTAATTTTTTTCCTCTACCCTATTTATAAGAAGGTTTTTAATATCACGGATCTTGGTCCGAACTAAAACAAAAAGTCAGAATAATTTTAATATAAACTATTTTCCATTTCATATTGGGCGGGAGGATCTTGAATTAACTAAGACAATAAACGTTTAGTTAAATCTTTTTAAATCATCTTTTTCTCATAATTGTGTTATATTAGCTATTACATAAATATTTTTGAAAACTTAATATAAAATTATAAATTTTAATTAAATTTATAATTTTTATTTTAAAATTTTTTAATTAATATCTTTATGTAGGTATTTTAAAATTTTAAAATCTTAATTATTTAATAATCCGTCAAAATTTAAAATATTAAAAAAATTATAAAAAATTTTTAAAAATAAAAATTATAGATTTTTAATATTTAAAATATTTTTTAAAAAAAGATAAGAAAAAAAATTAAACAGACTAAAAGTAAAGGAATTATTACGTAAAGCAGGCGAGGCTGACACGTAAGTCCGCGTGTTTCTTTATAGATTGTATATTTTTATTTATATTTTTTTGAAAATACATTGAAAGCCTAAAGAGAGGCATTTTCAAAAAATTTTAAGTTGCATTATTAGATATCCATATCAGCCAAAACGTTTGCTGTAACGATGTGCTATGAACTTTCCTGTCACGTGGATAGGCCAGTCGTTCGAAACGTGTCCATCGTCCCAGCTGCTCATAAAAATTCGGATAGCTGGTTAATCATTTTAATATCATATTATATTTATTATTTTGAT
The DNA here is from genome assembly GCA_002076135.1 of Xerophyta viscosa. Lineage (NCBI taxonomy): Eukaryota > Viridiplantae > Streptophyta > Magnoliopsida > Pandanales > Velloziaceae > Xerophyta > Xerophyta viscosa. The sequence continues at coordinate 170,855 of MJHO01000200.1, read as the reverse complement.
ATATTTATATTCACGATGTAAGTTTATAAGTTTATTAAGAATGAGAGAAAAAGAAGAAGCACGTGAAGCACTCACACATGATAATTATTAATTGACTAATTACTTATTTAATTTAATTTGAATGTAATGTATTGTCAAACGTGCCGACTTTGACTTTGACTCTATCGGGTTGATGAATATTGTGCTATTCGACGCATGTAAAACGTGCCGAAATCAACTTTTATTTTTTATTCCGGACAAATTTGCGAGCAAGTAGGAAAATGACGACCACCACCCCACAAATTTAGCCCCCACCACGACAAGTTGACAACAGTACGTCAATTTCATAGAATTCCTTTTCATTGATTGAATATTTTCAATTATAATGGAGATGAATTTCATGAACACGTCTTATTTTTCAAGTAACAAAAGAAAATATTAAAGCACACTTATTAACTACTGCAAAATAAGATTGGACAAAAAAATTGGATAATTTCAATTCAGCCCTCCCTTTTCGGCGTTCGGCCGAATCAACTTCTAAAAATATATTTTCAGGGGCTGATTTGGTCGATTCGAAAAAAGGAGGACTAAATTGAGAAAAGCCAAAAATAAAAGAAAAAATTATATATCAGTCCTCCTATTTTGCATTTCGCGTGTATCAGCTCATGAAAACATATTTTTAGAGGCTGATACGTGCGAAAAAGAAAAACAGGAGTTAATATGCAAAAGCTCCAAAAAAAAAAGATAGGACATTTCAAATCAGGATAGACACGACCACCGCAACACGGCAGCTATCTAATATATACACATCGCAAACTAAAATCCATACCAAACACGGTTATAACAGAGGCATAGAAAAAGTATTATTATTTATTTTTTTTTGGAAAAAAATTGTTCAACCCCACAAACTATCCAATAAATTTCACACAATCAATCTCCACCATACAGTGGCGGATCTACTGTATTAGCAGTGGTGTCAAGCGACACCACTGCTCCGGCGTAGAATCCTGAGTATATATATGTATGTATATATACACATATACATATATATATATATATATATATATATATATATTATAGTATATATATATATTATATATATATATATATATATATATATATATATATATATAATATATATATATATATATATATACACATATACATATACAATAAATAGAAGTAAATCTCTAAAATTCTCGGAGTGGTTGGGCCGAGTCCGCGCGCGGGTCGCGGCGCGAGTTCGAGCCCCAAGTGGGCTTCTTTTTTTTTTTTTTTTTCCCTCTCTTTTCTTAAGTCTAACCAATTAACCCTAGATCCCTATTCCCCTAATCCACCCGGCCGCCGCTCACCGCGATCGCCACTCTCGCCGACCCCGCCCGCGCCCCGCCTGCCGCCCCCGTCGGCCGCCCCGCGCCCTTCGGCTTGCGCGCGCCACGCCGCAGCTGCTGCCCCGCCAGCCCTCGGGGCCTTCAGCCCTCCTCCTCAGTCCTCTCACTGCCTCGCACTCACCCCGGGCGCCCCCGCCGCCGCCGCAGCCCCCGCGCCCCGCCGCGCCCGGGCGCTCACTCTCGCAGTCACCCCGCTGCCCCGCCGCGGCGCCGGCCTCTCACCGCAGCCCCGCGCAGCCGCGCCCCGCCGGCTCTTGGCCCTCTCACCGCTGCACCGCCGGCCGCCGGCTTCCCCTCCGGGCTCCGACCTTCCGCCTCCGCCACCGGGCTCCAGTAGGACCACCTGGACCACTGACCAGCATCTTAAATCCCTCTCTCGTCTGAGTCGTCTCTCTTGATTCTCGAAATCAATCAGGTATTTACCTCAAACCTTAAAAAAATTTACATTGTAACATTTTTAACATTGAAATTTCAGAATTAAGAAAGTACTTATCTGATAAAATTTGATTGTTGCAATAACTTGAGTTGTAATTTTGACACCACTGCAATGAAATCCTGGATCCGCCACTGCCACCATATACGTATCTCGTGATCCGCACAATTCACTCGTGATCCGTAAAAAATATCAAAATTACAAATATATCCATCGCGATGTGTGATCCTGATTGTGCCATATCAGTATGTACGGTTTCTTATGTGCTTTCTTGGGAGCCCGTCGATATGTATGCATGCAACATGCGATCGGCTATCTCGCAAACTGATTGGAGTTGACGACATGACGATCCGCCCGTTTCTCAGGTCTACTAATATGTGTGCAAATATGTCCACTTCCCACGTAACACGTGCAATTTCCATGCTACATCCAGGGCTTGAAATTCATGATAAAATATAATATTTTATGAGACACACCTGCCAGTAGAGATGTCAGCCGTGCGGGCTCGAGCCGACACGCACAGCTGATGGCGAGCCGCTTGTCAGCCCGCACTACCATCTATCGGGCGGGGCCAGCCCGCCTCACAAATAGCATGATACTGGCTCAGCTCGAACTGTCGGCCCGACTTATTACTATAAATACAAGATTAATGAAAGTAATGTTTTCTTTTATATTAACACAATTATTACTACCAAAAATTAAAAGCAAAAACATTTGATATTGATTTACTAAGTAAAATGAAAAATCAATTTCCTGCTTCTTCCGCAAATTCATCGTCATCTACTTTAACTCATTTATCTCTTTTAGCGATATCGATCCAGTACTTCAAACAAACGTACATTTCAAGTGTTGTTGGATTAAAACGGTCCCTTCTTTTGCCTCAGCACGCGAGCACTGGACCTTCTTGAGTTGGATCGTCACCATCACCTGCAGAAGTACCAGCGTTTGCAGAAGTACTGACTGCCGTAGAAATTTCAGCGGCAGTGATTGACTGATTGGTAGGAGTAGTATTAGGAATAGCAGTAGCGCTCTCATCCGTATGAGAAAGTTAGTACCGTAAGCCTCATAATTATATAGGTTGTTTGGATTATCCGTATAGATTGTATGATTATTTGATTATAATAAAAATATGAAGCTAATCATTTACTATAATAAAAATAACAAATATACCAAAAAATAAACTGCTAAATAGTAGATATAATGATTTTAGTGTATGTCTTGAAAGATTGAATTGTGAAATAAGAATAAGAGTTGAGATTTAAAAAGTTGTGTGTGAGAGTTGGAAGATATAGAGCGGTGTTTATTAGAAATTAGAATTTTATTAGAAAAAAAAAAAAGAAAAAAAAATCGTGCAACAGCATTTAGCGGTTGCACTTGACTCGCCGTTGCAAAAGCAACGGCACGCCTGCACGCAACGGCTAAAATTTGCACTGGGCACGGTGACGTGCGTGCGTCGCCACCCACAAATTTTATTGGCCGTGTGAGTCAACCCGCGAGCCGGCTCGGCTCGTATGCCACGTACAGGCCGTTTATCCGGGACTGACATGACGGCCCTTTGTGCGTACCAGCCCGTGGTCTGTACGTCCACATCTGCGGGTTGGGCTCCGATCCGTTTTGACATCTCTACCTGCCCGTCCAAACATATTGAATATATTTTATCGCACGCCTGTTTAAAAGGAGATGTGGCTCAGTTTGGATTGACCTGGTGATCTGGAGGAGGGATGACGACGGGTGCGCTCGCAAACTCCCAAAATAAGCAAGGGAAAATTACTGTTCAGCCCCCCGTTTCTCGTTTTTGACTGTTCAGCCCTCCGAAACGCGTTTTTCCGCCGATGTGGCGGCGCGCGCGTGCCGCCACGTGGCGTTTGGGGGGCTGAATCGCGCGACCCCAAAATTAGCGGTGTGCCCGGGCAATCGCCGCGGCCAGTCCCTGGCACGGGAATTTGAGGCACTGATCTCAGTACATGTGGTGCCATCGATAGGAGCTCAAAGTCGACTCCGCGGACATGGCACATGCTATGTGATACGCTGATTAGCGTGTTAGTATTCGGAAGGGTGACTTACTGGTGCTACCTTCCGGAGACTGGGTATCCGACTGTACTCCTCCCAAAGAAGACATCACATCACTAAAATGTACCAAAAGCTCTTAGATACTTGTCGGGGTTGAGCGCATGTGTGTCCTCTTAACCTTGGTCCCTGTGAGAAGTCCTCGGAGAATGTGCTCGTTTAGAACACGGTGGTAGGAAGGCTGAATAGGGATAAAAAGGAGAGTGGAGGGAATTCGTATAATTAATGATGCTACGCGTGAGCTCTTATCAAGATTGAGAATAACGTGTGCTCGAGTCGAAATCCACTCTATTAGCCATCTTTTCTATCTGCACCTCAGTCAGTTTTGATCGATAATTTTTTAATTTTGTTCGTCTGCAGAAGGTGCGGTATTCCCCTGTACGATTCCTCGTTTGAAATTACATTACTCTAGTGAACTAAAAATAGCATTTATACATAGGTTGCTCAAGGATGACGAAAACCGCCAAAAGCCGGGCTACTCACGTTCTACTCTGTCTCTCAGCATGGTCTATATGCTTGTATCCGCTTGTAAGTGCTTGCTAATTCTTTTTCCATAACATGAAAATAATTAAATAAAAATTGATAGAAGAGTTGATAAAAGTTATAATTAGATATAAATAATATAAACATAGAAATAATATTTGGTATTTTAATATTATTATTTGGTAAAATTATTATTAACAGCTGCATACAAAATTACTAATATTATAACGATGTAATTGAGATGAACATATAAGTCACCTCCAATAAGTTTGTACAAAGAGTAATGAACCATATGTTCGTGCGTGTGGGATTTTCATACACATGAGCATACGTTAAAAAATATATTTATAATTATTTTTAAAATAATTAAATATAAAAATTATAGTCTTTAGAGTATCAAATTTTTTTTTTTTTTTTTAAAATTAATATAAAAATTATATATTTTTTATATTAAAAATTTTCAAAAAAAAAAAAATAATCACAACTTTTAAGTTATAGTGTATCTGTATGTGCGTATGCATGATATTCGCATTGGCAGGACGGTGTGGATCAAAATGGTTGCAAAGTAACGTCAGCCGAATTTCATTTCATGCAGCCCGAGTCCGAGTCGTCCTCCTTTAGCGGGCCCAACAACATATATAAATAATTAATTAATCTCCAATCCGAATAATGTATTCCCTTCCCCCACCGTCATTTTAATCACCATGGTGCTCGTGTGGTCTCTCCGGCCAGGCGACTGCAATCCTACAAATATCGCAGGCCACTCGACCCTATACGGAGTTGGCGTACTTTTATCGGAAAATAGTCTTAATTAGAACGCACCTACATATATAAATATATACGTGTGTTGCTCTGGATCTGATAATATAACTACAAAAATACAGTAGCTCGTGGATTTACTATCTCCGACCAAACCAAGTAGACTCTCTAAAAAATTGAGGATGATGAATTGGAATTGCATTTTAAAGAGTGATGCTCCCTCCGTGAATGGTCTCCAAATGCTTTCTACAAAAACTTAGCAAGATTTTGAAAATGAAAATTGCGTATTAATTTTATATTCTTTAAAATGTATAAATTCGTTCGTAAAAATAAAAAAAGATACGCTGACACTGGTGACATGCGTCAACTATTTCTCTATTTTAAGAAATTAATTTATAATATCTCTAAAAATCAATTAATCTTGGTATTTTTTAATTTGAAAACGAAAATGAGGCATGCTAACAACATACGAGATAAATGAGAGAGGAGTGGGCATTCTACATGATAAACTTCATGACACGTGGCAGCATGTCATTCATCCAATCGCGATGAAGTTAATTTGTATCATCGTCAATGGCTATGGCTGGCTATGGCTATGGGGATTTGGATTTGTTGGATAGGACGCGTCCAGGAGGAGATGATAACCCTTGGCCGATTTCATTTTCATCTTCTGCTCCTCCTCACCTGAAAATCAATGGCGGCGCTTTCCGTTGGCTCCCTTGCGGTCTGCAATCCTCTACTTTCCAGGTCAGTGAATGACGCGGATTCCTTTTCATCGCCGCCTATCCGGTAGTCTCTTCTTCATCATCTGCTAAGTTTTCTTTTCCTTCTCTTTGGTTTTTGTTAATCTCAGTTTCTTATCGGCTGTTGTTTGACCAGACTTAACTCACGATTGATGAATTTCTTTTAGAAATACTTAGGAACCTTTATCGTTTTCCAAGTATTGGATATGGAGAGGTACCGAGGGAGCTGTAACTCATTCAGTCGGTTAGGAGCTCGACCCATTCCTCATCACACACCAGCTACACCATAAACAAAGCAAAAAAAAAAAAAAAAAAAAAAAAAAAAAAAAAACAACAGATAAACGAAAATTTAACAACATTGACAGCTACTGTGGCGGCCTTCCTTTATAATGTTAGAGTGAAGATCTAAAGTGAGAAAGAGATATAGATGTAGGAATCTTATGTTAGGTGAATATATATATCTATCAACGTTTTAAAAGCCGGCGGCACTTGGTGCCGCTCGGCACCGTCCCTCTCTCTCTCTCTCTCTCTCACGACCGGCTCAGTACGGTCGGCACGTCTCGAATTTAGAATTTACCGAAACTCGGCACGAAACGGAATTTAAAATCTGTAAGATCAACGGCTGAGATGTTAGCTGAGAATAGGCTATTCTCAGGTCGAGATATATATATATATATATATATTATTATATATATATAATATATTTATATATATATATTATATATATATGTTTGAAATAATTTTGTAAGTTTTTCAAAAAATAAGGGCTTAATTTACAGAGTTTACAAAGCATATATATTTTTTCGACACAACGCCTTTGTAGAAGAACTTATATATGTTAAGGACGTCAGAACAATTATAGATGCACCTATATAATATAATTTGTTATTTTGTATACGTAAAGTTGTGTGTAAGAGCCTTATCAGTGTATTTATAATTGAGCGGTATAGTTGACTCGTATCAGTAAAGTAGTTGCTTCTCATATATTGTAACAGCTAATACACAGTGTTCACTAGTCTGGTATTATTACTGCGGATATTTCAGTTTGCACTTGTGATATATTGTTAGCCTGGTGACAGGATCAGAGCATCGAACACTTGGAACGGAGTAGTAAGCCTTACTACTGGAAGTAGGTTGAGACCGTCAGTTATTGTGAATGCAACGAAAGGTGTGTCTAGTGTCTGTGAGCCTCTTCCCCCTGACAGGCCTTTGTGGTTCCCTGGGAGTTCACCTCCCCAATGGCTTGATGGAAGGTAAAGATTTCCCACCCAAACCATGGTCTTTTTTTTTTTTTTTTTTTGTTCCAACATTTTAATTCTTTCTGAAGTAGCTGAAACCTTTATGACTTGATCTGTAGCCTCCCTGGAGACTTCGGCTTTGATCCACTTGGATTAGGTAAATCTTGTCATATTGTGGTGCTTATAACAACAAATATTTCACGTTGATTATATTTGCTTTTTTCTAACTGCAGAAACTGACCGTGAAATTCCAAGCAAAAATTGTTTTTCTTTCCTTTTGTTTTTGTACTTTTGATAATTCTGATTTTATAAAACAATCTCCAGGATCAGACCCAGAGCTTTTGAGATGGTTTGCCCAGGCTGAACTGATGCACAGCAGATGGGCAATGCTTGGAGTTGCAGGCATACTAATTCCTGAGTGCCTCGAGAAGGTTGGTCTCATGGAGAATTTCTCATGGTATGATGCTGGCAGCCGAGAATACTTTGCAGACCCTTGGACATTGTTGATTGTCCAGATGGCTCTCATGGGATGGGCTGAGGGAAGAAGATGGGCGGATTACATGAATCCTGGGTGCGTCGATATTGAACCTGACTTTCCCAACAGAAAGAAGCCAAAACCAGATGTGGGGTACCCTGGAGGACTTTGGTTTGATCCGCTTATGTGGGGCAGAGGATCGCCGGAGCCAGTGATGGTGCTCAGGACTAAGGAGATCAAGAATGGCAGGTTAGCCATGCTTGCTTTCATGGGATTCTGGTTCCAGGCTATCTATACGGGACAGGGCCCTCTTGAGAACTTGATGTCCCACATGGCAGATCCTGGCCATAACAATATCTTCTCGGTAATAATTAATTATTTATGTTTGCTGTTTCTACCCAATGCATGCAAATCCATATAAACTTTGCTGCCAAATATTTAGCTAAATCACTTAGGAATTAAATGTATTTTGCTGTCCGTGATCTGAAATCACTAGGCTTTATAAGATAGTTTAGTGTTTGCATGAATTCAGAAAACTCATTTAGATATGCAAGAGCCAAATTTCTTCAACAAACAGAAGAACAAATTTAAATGGTACTAGTTTTCCAGGCTTCCAGCAATCATCTTTGAAAGTTTTGAATTGCAGTAGGGGCACAAGATGTTGCTCATGTCACAAATGTCTGAAGTTTTTACCAGCTCGTAGGGGAATGTTCATTTGGAGTTTGTGTTCAAAGAACTTCTTTCTGTTGGAAGTTTTAGGTGTTGCTAATAATTTGAAGAAAACATCGACAGCAGTTCATTAGTAACCTAATGATCCCCAATATTGCTATCAATGTAAAGAGTGCGTTTTATCAAAGACTGAAAGATCAATTACGGTTCTAGATTTCAGTATTAACGACTGTCGTTATGCGGTGATGTTCTTAAAACTTTGCTATCCACATTTTGATGCTTTTAGATTGCTAGCTAGATCATCGCCTAATGTGGAGTTATATTGCATTGATTATGAAATAATAATAAAAAAGCTGTAATTCTACATTTCCTGTCTAACGAAGTTTTCTTTTTCTTTTGTACCTCTTTATATTCGTATGTATGCAGGTTTTCTCATCCCAATGAAGACCCACAGCAAATGTAATACTGCTCCGAAGAATATTAACTTTTTATAACACTTTATGCGCCAATGGATTAACACTTTAGTGTGCATTCTCACCTCAGTATCTCTCTCAGAAACAATGAGGAAAAAGAAAAAAGAAAAGAACAGAGATTACATCTTTGTTTATATGTAAGCAAATGGAAGAAAGCAAAAATTTGTATATGCAAGTCTGCTATATCTGGCCGCCGAGTTTATTGTTTTGGCTTTGTAAATTGTTACTTGGCTCAAAATATCATCATTCTGTCTGAAATATTTACTATTCGTTTGCACGTTAATGCTAACAATCAATGATAATTTTCTAGGCTGTTGACTTGGTCAAAAATGCATTATTTTCTTACGACTTGGATCACCCAATCCTGTCCGACAATTTCTATTTTTAGGGCCGCTGCTCCGTCTCTCCATTCCTCTGCCAAGCCCGGGAAAAAAAAAAAAGAAGGGAAATGCCCTGTAAATTCATGAACTTAAAGCTAGTTACCGACGTACTTTCAAATGTTTGCAAATTAGCCCTTTTTTAAAATATCAACCCCTTTTTTTTTTAAATTCTGAATAATCTACAACTTTTATAATTAAAAATTTCCAAGGTTTCAACAATTTATAGTAAAAAGTAGTCTGGACTGGATAGACTACGATTGCAGATTTGGCAGCCGAATTGAGAAGATGCCTCCTTTGTATTTTCAGCTGACACTGAAAGATGAAGAGCGATTAGGAAGTTTGCTGTTCAGCGTATAATAATAACTTAACTTCTTTGTGGGAAAAGAGAGATAATGATCTGAAGAAATCACTCTTCTGTGAGCCGCAGGATTGGTCTCTATCTCTTTTCAGGGTATTTCTGTTGCCTTCAACAACACTCACGTGCGCCTGCTACATTTTATCATATACTTGCAATATGCTTATAACTGGTACATATAAGCGATAAAAATCTACTTTAAACCTTTAAAATTGATATAGTATGATTTTAGTCTGCCACGCGCCGGTCTGAGTTGGATGCAAGTATGCCACACTAGGTCGAGATACGAGTCTGAGGTACGTGGCCGATGTCAAGATGCGAGGATCGAATAGGTATGTGGCCGAAGTTAAAGTTAGTTATACTTGGCTATTTGTATCGAGTTGGAAATAAACTACTACTATTTCATAAAACTAGTTATATTAGAATAGGGACGACCAGAAAAGCACTGATATTCGAATGTTATTAAAAGTAGGATAAAAATATCTATAAAAATATTAAAAGACGAAATTGTAGTTATATATATATATATATGTACCAATGTACCATTTAGAAAGGTTGAGCTGACCACAACTTAGCGGTGGCGGCGGTGAGGCACATCACATTTGTGATTTGAGTTTTGTGGATCCGACGGCTTAAACGTGTCGTTCGCGTATACTTGGCAGTGTAGATAGAGGAGACAGAATTATAGTTTAGGTGGCAGACGCAACGCCACGACTCGCTGCTCCTCGAACACTCCTTCGGTGGCCGCTCAGATGCTCCGATCTGCCGCCGCCGCTCGCCGCCTCCTCGCCGGCAACCGTGGCAGCAGCAATCTCTCCATATTTCTCCGGTTCTCTACCGCTGCCACTGCCTCTCCTGACCACCACCAGCAACAGCAACACGCTGAGTTCCAACCTCCGCCGCCGCCGGGATCTTCAGCGAGATGGGAGCGCGAAGAAGGTGAGCGTCGCCGTGGATGGAGGGCGGGTGGGCCTCGAAGGGTTGGAGACTACGAGGAGGAGCATGCTCGGGTTCTCCGCGTCGCACTCCCCCATGTTGTAAGTATACCTCGCGCTAAGTAGCCACCGTTCGATGTAATTTCTTATGGAAGAGTTATTTTGCTTGTATATATATGGGTTTCTTTTTGGTTTTATTCTCTACATGATTTCGACAAAGTAATAATTGGTGATAGTCTATGGTTAAAGGTTTTCTTCCTGTCCAGGATTTTTTGAGCCTCATGTTTTTCACAGACCTCAAACACTGGACTGTTGGGTAGGAAATAAATAGATATATTACATAATTATTCTGTCTACTATCTTGGGCAAGTTTGTTCATTTATGATATTGTTGTTCAGAAGTTAAGTTATGCGATTGAAGAGTTTATTGGCTGAATTCGTTTCACAGTAATGAATTTCTCATGAATTCAACATTTGCCTCTCTGGTCGATTCCATTCCTGCCACTTATCTTGTGTCTAATGCACAGACATTTTCAGTGAAGGGGTATAATTCATATAAGCTTTCAATGGATAAATTTATTCCCAGTACTTACGAAAAAGTGCAAGATAAAGCGTCAGTGTGATGCATGGATTTCCCCATGTAATCCTTAGTGTTGTTATCTTAAGGTTTCCCTTTCTTAGACATTATAGCCATCAGAAGTTAATATAGTAACTGGGTATCTCCTAAGTAATAATTGTTTCATTATGTCTTAATGCTGGATTATGTTGTCCTTTCTTATCTGTTAGCTTCTGATTGCTTTATGATTTTGGTGCAGATAAGGTTGGGATGGAGTGAGTCAGCGCTGATATTAGGGGCAAAAGATGTGGGTATCTCTCCTTCCATAATTGGTACCTTCCCACGCAAAGAGGCAGTGCTCGTTGAGGTATGGTCAAACTATTCCTTCAGAATTTCTAGATGAGCATATCTTTGTTGTGGTTGTGTATATTGGATCCATAGTAATGTGTTGCTACGCATATATAGTTTGTCACATATTTATGCCATTTAACACATCTGTTGTAGATTCATCGTAAGTTAGTACTTGGAGCTATCAGTTGTGTAACAATCTGTTTGTCTGTTATGGTGATACACAGCACAGAAACTGAAAGGCTTAAACTTTTTCAACACAACAACAATAGCATGCCATTAATAAGTCCCGCCTGGGTAGGGTTTAATGAGGGTAAGATGTACGTAGCTCTGCCCTGGAGGAGGCTGTTTCCTTAGAACTCCCTGACCCGAAGAAGCAAAATTTAAGACAGACAAGCATGTTAGCGCAAAATTTTGTAGAATAAAAAAAATCAAATCGAGCATGCCCAAACTTAGTGTCACCCTCTTTAATGGCTGACATCTTCGTCAATTTCTCCATTTACCTGCAAGATGGATGCTAAGTACTTGAAACTCTCCTTCTCAGTGATCTCTGGCCCTTAACTTTGCGTCACATTTTTCATGTGTGCTAACAGGGTTAAACGTACGTTTTATATACTCAGTTTTAACCCTACTTAGTTTAACCCTTTGATTCCAATGTCGCCCTCCGTTGCTCTAGCTTCGTTCAAACCCTTCCCCTTGTACCATTCACAAGCACAATATTGTTTGCAAAAAGGATGTACCAGGCAACGTCATCTTGAATTTATCTTGTCGACTTATCATAATCAAGCAAATTAAAAAGGCTCAGGATAACCTTGTGGAGGCTGATGGTAATAGGTAAAGCTTTAGAATCGCCTCTAGCCGTTCTAATGTATGCAACTGCATTCTCATACATATTTTGGATGGCATTAATGTAGGCTATGAAGATTCCTTTCTTTTCTATGATGCGCCACAACATTTTTAGGGACGTTATCATATGCTTTCTCCAATTCAATGAAAATCATTTGTTGTCCTCTCTCTCTCTCTCTCTCTCTCTCCATGTGGTACTCAATAGTACTTATGAGAAGGTGAATCGCTTCCGTGGTGAATCACTTCCATGGTAATTAAAAAAGACCCCTCAGGGCACCTGTATTCAGGTTGATTAATGCAAAGAGCATCGTTATACTTGACTAAGAAAAGTAAATTCTGTAGCAGTGCAAGCTTATGTTGAAAACTGAATATTTTCATATCCATCCTTGTTACTTAAAGTTCTTATGTAAAGATTCTCATTGAACTTGCTATCTCATTTGTGGAAAACATGGTTTGCAATTGCTGACCCTTTTATGGTCCCAACAGTTTTTCATGGATGAGTGTTTTGAACGACTCATTGATAAAATTGAATCTGATGAGGAGTTGAAGAACTTAATCATCAGCGAACGCCTTTCAAAGCTTATTAGAACAAGGTTGGAAATGCAAGTGCCTTATATATCAAAGTGGCCGCAAGCATTAAGCATCCAGGTACAGAGCCTGAATCAAATATCTGACGTAGTCTTTACTCTTTTTTTTTTATTTGTCTGTTTCATTTATAATTTTGCACAGGCACAACCTGCAAATCTGCCAACAAGTTTTAAGCAACGTGGAATGCTGGTTGATGAGATTTGGCATGCTGCTGGTGATCGTGGCTCTGACCTTGACTGGTATGTGAAACGAACAGTACTTGGGGGTATATATTCAACAACGGAAGTCTACATGTTGAGTGATCATTCACCAGGTCTGTTTTATATCTGACTTTTTTTTTTTTTTCGTATGCAGGATATCGTATGAGTTCTTCTCGTCGTTTTTTGGATGAATAAATATAAAAACTAGTTTGGTTCACTTAAGTCTGCACTCACTGCTTTGTTATGATTTTAGTCACTTATGCATTGTCAATGTTTAATTTCAACAACTACAAATTGCGTAAGAGAAAAAAGAGCACCCTTCACAAGTTGATGCATCCATTCATTTGTATTTTCTTCAACTATGTTCTACTATCATACCAGACGAGTTTTTCCGATAAGACCTTTTTAATTCTGACTTACATTAATTCCTGCCTCACATTATGCTTGACCAGAGTTTCATGATACATGGAGATTCTTGGACCATCGTATTAGAGATGCATTTGATTTTCAAAAGAGTGTTCAGGAGGTAATGCAATTATTTTGTTTTGTCATTAGTGTCTTCATTTATTTAATTTTATTCATTTTGTCGATGATTGTGCTTTTTGTGTGCTGACAATGGTAGTCGGTGTTTATTAATAACTTGAAGCATTCTTCCTGCTTAGGCTACATACTTGGCTGAAGCTGTTGGGGAAGGTCTTGGTAACTCTATGCAGGGATTCATGAAGAGGATATTACAAGGTTGAGAGTTTTCTTTTTTTGGAAAAAAAGAATCATATAATAAGTGTATTGCTGCACTTGCTTGGGCATCATAAAACTTGTTGAATGTTAAATAAAGTTATAAGTTTGTGAATACATTTCTCTAGTAAGTTGTTAATTACGAATCTGGTTATATATTTCACATCATATCACATGCCAAGTTGCCAACAGGTGCTTTATTCTGGTATACATATATAGCTGCATAATGCTCCAAAGTGTAGATAAGAAGGTGGGTATGTTGCGTATGACCTGATGACACACTAGTTGTTGGCCGCCATAATTGCATATATTGTATTATTGTGATTTGAAAGGAGAGTATCATATGGTATAATCAGGTCATTGTAATTTGATTTATAGGTCATTAATGCAGAGTCTATTCATGATTCTGCAATGAAATCTAAGAAGAGAGACGATAAAGCTCCCGAAACATGCCTCAGAGCCAGAACAAATTGCATTATTGTCATTTTTTGAGCATTAGAATGCAGGATAGCAGTACCCATTTGGGAGGATACTGGAGAAGTTTTGGGAGCTCTAAGATTTCTTAATGCGTGTCTTTTTTTTTTTGATTCGTTGCCTTGATATCTTTATACGTATCCATATTTGTCGGATCGAACACATCGGACAGGTCGCACTACCTGCATTATTTGTGAAACTAGTAATGCATTGTGGCTTTCGGTAACCTAAGGGGACCGGCACTGTTGAAGATGGCAAAGTTTACGATCAATAATTGTCATCTAATAACAATTTTATTAGCTCATCCCAGTTTTTTTTTTTTTTTTTCTTTTTCTTCTTTTTTTCCACTAAAAAAAAAACAATTTTATTTACGATATCGATTTTTGCAAAAATAAAACACTGTTGAAAAATATTGTTTTCTTCCGACTTTTTTCAGTGTCGTTTTTTATTATTTTATTAAATAGTTTCAAAATAGTCTCTTAAAATAAATAATCCATCCATGGGTGGGCATGTGCTACGGATTTGCTACTAGCTTCGTATCTTCCACACTTAATCAATTTGTCCGAGAATGCATTGATAGAATAATACATGATAATTGAGCTTATAGAAGTCAGCAGCAGCTCCTCTTTGATTGAAGGCTGTGAGATAACATATAATATCCGGGACGTGGATCCGCTGCTCCCTTCTCCCTGCGCCCATTGTTGCGACTACCATCGCCACCATCCATCAAGCGCAGCACCTATTTCAAGACACTATTTAAAATTTTCGTTGACTCATTTGGTTTATTTTTAAGAATTTTTACGAGAAATTTTGAACTACAAAATTGTAGAATTTAATGTGATCTACAACTTTGTAGTTGAACAATTTTTTTGAAAAATATCATATATTATGTTAAAATAATAATCAAAATTTTAATTATTTTTTAAAAAATTGTTTAACTACAAAGGTATAGATCACATCAAAATCTACAATTTTGTTATTCAAAATTTTTTATAAAAATAATTAAAAATAGGTCAAATTAGTTGTCGTAAGTTTTGTATAATGTCTCTTATATACAAAACTTACGACAACTCATTTGATCTTTTTTTAAGTATTTTTATGAAAAATTTTAAACTACAAAGTTGTAAATTTTGATGTAATTTATAACTTTGTAGTTGAATAATTTTTGAAAAAATTATCAAATAATATATCAAAATGATGATTAAAACTTATTATTTTGACATATAGTTTCAAGCGGCGATTCGAAAGCTCTTCTAAAAGCGGTCAAAGAATGTATCAGTTATTTCAGCATATATATATATAAAGGCTATTCTCAGCTCGATCTGAGAATAATCTTAATAAGCTAACATTTCAACCGCTGATTTACTTGATCTAACGGCTGAGATTTAATTTTTAACACTTAATGGCGCCGTTAAATATTTAACGGTATGAATTGTTATTATGTTAAGTATAAAATTAAATCTCAGCCGTTAGATCAACGAGATCAACGGCTGGGATGTTAGTTTATTAAGGTTATTTTTAGGTCGAGCTGAGAATAGCCTTTCTCATATATATATATATATATATATATATATATAAAGCTGAATGACCACCAAATAATATGAATGTGATACAAATGTCAGTTAAAAAAAAAATGGTTCTGAAGAGGATTGTAGGAGTGTGATAAGTTGTTTCAGCCGAAGACTCAATGATCGTGTAAGTTTGAATTTGAATAACAGACACTTCCAAAGCTGTCTAATCAGCTTTCAAGTCTTAATATGAAGGAGGTGCACCAGTAAATCCAGCAGTGAGTGATTTAGAAATATATGAATGAAAATATATATATATTAGAGGCAACAAACAATACATTCTGGTAGTTGCTGGATGTGATATGATGCTTTATCCGGCCTGTAGCGAGTGATTTTGTCTTAACCCGACATCCATTCCAAATAACAGAGGCAAATATACAAACAAGTACCACATCAAGGTCTATAGTTATGTAATGTAGACTCCACCATGACCATGCCGAAGCGCCAGCTTAGATCCTGGTGAATTATTTTATTATTATGTTTATCACCAGCTACAACATAGGAGAGGAGGTATGCTATGATGCTAGGTGGGTGATAAACAGTGAGCTCAATAGTATATATCTATGATTCCTTTTCTATTTCGACCACCTTAATTTTATAGCTTATGTTGCACAAAAGCAGGTAATTCCCAACCACTCGCATCTCATCTTCGATAAATACATTACGGAGCTGAATTCCGGAGTGACCATGAGTTAAATAGAACCAAGTAGTAAACATCCGAAGTTGCTAAAGCGCTCGCAGTATTTCATGCACGGATCAAACCATGCGTCGATTATTTCGATCTTCTTTTTTGAAGAAGTGATCATATTTCAAAGGAAATTAAGGAAACAAAAGAATCACAAATAATATCACCCCCAATTTGCTAGATTTATATTTCAAAGATATACATGCATGATGACAATGAGCTTTGATGCTGAAACCTCTCCTGCTATATATGGACTAATATGATCTCTGTAGACATACTTGCATTGATTGATTGATTGATGAACATTTAATTATTCAGTCTGAAGTTTTATCTTCCCATTTTCTTAGGCAATAGAAATTCTGGCTTAACCTGTAAAACAACAAGTACATCCAGGTTAATTGCGTACGTGCTTGTCATAAATGTTAAAAGCAAGGTAATTTTCGTGTAGATTTGTCCAAAAAAGATGCAATTTTGTCTAAAGTGCAATGGTGAGAATATTCTAAAATCACCATAAATACAATGATTGATAGAAATCAAAGGTTCAGATTCAAGAAATTGTCTTTGGCCATATTTACCGATGAGCTAGCTATTCAGCTAGACAAACATCACCTTAATTTTAGTAGCAGATTGAAATAGATCACTGGGCATCGACTGGGAGTGAGAGTCAGCCAACACGAGTACTAATGCACAGTTTCTGCGTCAAACTTGATACAAATCAGGCCGAACACGACTAATGCATGGTTTCTACTCTCAAACTTGATACAAATATGGCCGAACCAACCTTAACAAGTAGTATTTTTCTTTGAAGACGCTTACATATATATATTATTAATGGGGAAAATAAGAAATAAAGAGCTAACCTGAATGAACGCTTAATTATCAATCGTGCCTGCATAAAATAACCGTCTTTCTACATTTCTAGCACTATATCTGCATGCATATAATTGAACTTGTTAGGGAGAAATAAGCAGCTTACAATCAGAATCGGAAACTTACATTCAGAATCAGTCTTCACCCATTTACCACCGTCTTCCCCCTTTCCTTCTCCCTTATCAGTTAGACATAATGTCTCCTGCTGATCTTTTTTCTCCAGATATCTCTTAGTTGATGGAGCTGGATTTTGGGTGTACATCTTCTTATGGATCATCCTCAGAACCTTTCAGAAACAAGGGAGATTTAATTAAATATTATATATAATGTAGCAAGAATTACAGTTTTCGTTAGGACCTGCCGTGAAGGAATACCTTGTCCATCCTAGAATCGGATATGGGATCCCTGATCAAGCTTGGGGTAGGCGCAAATCCACTTCGACAAGCCAGCATTTTCTTAAGAAGAAAGGAGAAGGACTTGTGCTTGATGATGTCGTTGCGGTTGTCAGCTAATATATCCTTAGCCCTATCCAAGATGATTTTGCTGCTAGGCGATCTGTCGCCTCCGTCGTCTTTGTCGTCTAGATCATGACCATCCCAGAACCTACTACAGGCTCTATGATCTACTCCCAAGCTCGACGGGCAATCTGTGAATTTAATAAGAGGAAGATTGGCTCCTCCTCCTTCGTCTGATTCATCCACACCCAGTTTTGGTCTGCGCTTCAAAAGCTTTCTCACCTCTTTCTGCAGTACTTTAGTTACTTTCTCATTTGAAACGTCGGAGAAATCATTTGATGAATGTGAGCAATATTCCCGAGCATCGTTTCTTTCAGGCTCTTCATCTTTCAGGTCATTAGTACCGAAGGTTCCAATGGCAAGAAGAGCTTGTGGCCAGTCACTGAACTCTTCTTTTCGATCGTTCAGCACTGAACCGGAAACCATTAAATTAATTAAAACAATGTTCTTATTAAGAATTTACATGAACACTCAGAAGATTTAGCATGTAATTCACTGTTAATCGGCGACAGTAAACTATTAGTTCATCTGCAAAATCTTATGAAATAAGCAAATCAAATAAGACAACTATATATGTCAAGAGCTTCGAACCAAATACGCTAATGCATGGATCATCTATCTATGTAGCTGTAACAATCTCAATGAAGGCAATGCCTGTTTTTCCAAAAATAAATCCTCTCATTGTAAGAGAACATAACCGCATAATTAATATATATACTAGTAACTAAACTATTAAAGGAAGTGTGAGTAACGACAAGCTGAAACCGAAAGTGCATCAGATCTTCGCTTCTCTTGCTTGCCTCCGAACTTTTTCTGCACCCAGTTAAAGACCTGCATGCAGCAAAGAGAAGCAAAATAGATGAACAGCAGGTCTCTTGTTTATGATCACAATTCATGTCAATTACTTATGCAACCCACCCCCATATCTTTACTTCGGAAAGATAAGACTGATAGAGTAATAGAAAAATATTGAGAAAGAGAATTAAGAGTATCTAAAAGATATAGGAATTTCCAGTGCACTAGATTCTAATGTTTGTGGTCCTTACTCCTGACACTAAAGACTATGGAGAGCTTAAATAATGAGGAGAGAAAGGTGATCAGAGTGTTTGATATAAGGAAAGAGACACAAAGTACCAGTGGGAACCCTTTTAACTGGCCAATGGGAGATTGGAAGGGGACTTTAAATGATAGATTTGGTAGTAGAGAGGAACTCTAGAGAATTCCAGGACATATGCCTACGAGCCCTATGGTTAGAAGATAGCATAGTAGGGAGGGTACAGCTGAGTTTCAAGTTCCCAAGCGGCATAGCTTTGCTCACACTTTTTTTCTGCTTGGTTTATCCATTCCGTCACACTATGTATGTACCAGGAAGTATCAATACAGTGTTTGATATTTTGATAGGGGTAGAGTACATGAGCGCATGATTTTTGCTTTCAGGTGAGGTGGGGTTAAATATTATAGACCAGTATTTGATGCCATGATCTTCTCATCCATTTTGATTATTGTAAGGCAATTTACAGCTTTCCTTGGGTTTTTCTTCATTATCGCGTATGGACAGGCTTATGCAGATCGATTATCTAGTTATATATAGACTCTATCTGCTTGGCTGAGTTCATGACCGTATGTACTCATTCGATCATACAAGATGTATCCTAAATATATATACATACGATCTAACGCCTATTACCATGTATGTGAGTTGCTTTTGCGCTCAACCGATGCAGGTTCTTGATCTGACAGGATGCACTCTAATAATACCAACAAAATAATAGCACCGACGCTATCTGAAAAATGAAAAATACACTGTTTCTTTCTTCTTTTTTATTTTTATTTTTTTGGGTAGAAGCTAAGTTTACTTGTCCTTTTTAACGAAAGCACAATCGGAGGTATATATAGTAATTTGCTTAAATCTTTTATTCCTTAAAACACAATCATTTTCTTACAAGACTGCAAACAAAGTAACATGTATATTATGATATTAACATCGGTCGTGTATATAAATATAAATATATAATAAAAGTATGGCTACTTTTTCTTTTAAAGGATAAGTAATGGACAGTATTAGAATGGAAAATGTGATCACATTGGTAAGCACAGCTGCACAGATGGGGTTATACAAAGGAGTTCCCACATTCGCCGGCAAAACCTTGGGCGTGCATCACAACACCCGGGATCTCATACAACCATCCCACGTGGGCTGCTCTGCCACCATTTTCCCCTCCCTTTGTATTACTTACTGGTTATCCGGCACTTTGAACATTTAAAGTGACCGCCGGTTACATGGATAAAACTACGGCCTGTGACATGTCTTCCTCAAACGGAAGAATATATATATATATGAATACCAAGGCCCTGTTAAATTCTGGACAAATGGAGAGGAGGAAGAGGACAGAGGAGAAAACGAAAGCGAAAAGGTTTGGGGTCGAAGCTGAAGCAAGCATGGGGTGGGCAGGGACACGTGCAGACGTCCCCACCAGAGTCCAGGCCATTCCACGGCCACCACCAGCAGTTCTAACAACTTAAATTAAGGGGCTGGACTTGATGTAGCTGCTGAATGATCAGATGATTCAGATCAGATGATGGTTGCTTGCGTTCTTCCAAATCATGAACAGTGAATGCGCTCCCGCCATTCGTGAGGCACGGGGGATGCATGGCGATGGGTCAGGCAGCCTCGGCCCGATCGAGCAGGAGGACTGTAGGAATTCTGTGGACTCAGACCCCATGTCACCAAACTCAACTCCTCTACATAACTCCAGTACCGATGTAATGCAGCAGGATCAATTATTCTTGTACCTCTATAAACCACCAACTGCATTGCTCCCAAATCTCGATGGCCCCTTCTTTTTTTAAGCACTGGCATTCTAATTGTTAGCTGTTGATCCGGCTCAACCTGAAAAAAAAAATCTATACTTGGGCCCCAACAATCTCTAGACAAAACCACTCGCCGTAGCTAGGACGCACATGTGCATGCACCCACCATTTATATTTTCACTGACACGACGGATAGTCAAATCCGTAATAGAAGAACTTCACGATGTTCATTCTCACCATGATACGAAGATGATGGCACGGCAGACTCAATGAGACCATGAAGAGGACGATGAAAACGGATGTGACTCTGTGAGGACAGTGGCACAATGTAAACTGCTCCGACGATCGGCGGGCTAGCTGTCCGGCGCCACCACCAAGCGGCAGCGCCGTCGACGAAAATTACAGCAATGGCTAGGACTTTCGAATATGTTCTAATACCATGTAAGGAAATAAATTTCCTGATATATTCTTTGATTTATTATAATGAAAATCCAAACGCATATATAAACTTGACTCTTATAAATCAAAATAGAAAGCTAAGGAAATAGGAAGACCGATTAAATATAAAGATTTATTAAATAGAAATGATATTAAATCCCAATATTTCTTAACAACAGTATCTTTGATAGAGGTGCTCAAATTCGATGGACCTTTGTGTACATGTGTGGCCGTATCTTGGATTTTGGCTTGAACGGAAGTGTTGCATATTTTAAAACCGTGGTTCGACTTGTTACTCTGCCTCATGTTACTATACAAAATTACTTATTGTCTCTTCGGACAAGTTTGATTATTGGTCGAATAAGAGGAAATATAAGGTTGCATTGCATGGGTGCTTCTTCAGCTGATTTCAGAACATCTATCTACAAATGGCAACGCTACAAATGAAGTTGCTACTTGTA
Source organism: Xerophyta viscosa (assembly GCA_002076135.1). Lineage (NCBI taxonomy): Eukaryota > Viridiplantae > Streptophyta > Magnoliopsida > Pandanales > Velloziaceae > Xerophyta > Xerophyta viscosa. The sequence goes on along the minus strand of MJHO01000200.1, from coordinate 149,381 downwards.
CGTTTAACACACAGTGGAACTGTAATCAATTAAACAGCATTTAACGGGGCATTTCCCTGCATCTGTGACACCATAATAGAAAGCAAATAATCATCTTATATTTGATAGACTCGGTCCATTTTATGCAGGCAGGGTGGTCGAGCCTTGTACGTAGTAAGTACATAGACTCGGTCCATTTTGCGATAGGTCGTTCATGACCCACCATTCGGCTTAAGTCTTTAATTTTTATCTGATTCATCCCTTGCTGCACTTCGTTGACACGTGACAGATCTTATCCAATCATGTCTCAACTTTTATAACAAAGAATCCAATACCATGAATAATACATACAATGTCCAATAACTTGACGTAAAGCATGTTATATCTTAATTTACATGACAATGATTAGAATATAAAATTTGTAGATTTATAGAAGATCTGATATAAAACTAGTCAGACTATTATAGTAGCTTGATTAGCAAAGCTGGTAATAAGAGCTAAGGTGCGGTGGGGAACCAGCCGACCTTAGGCACGTGAGTAGGGGCCGGGTGGCACATGCCTGTCCAGTTGGCAGTGCAAGTGTCACGACAGGGTCGGTCGGACATGGGTGTCATACGCTGCTTGTTCAAAATCAACGTCCCACACCCCCAAGATATGTATGTATATATATATATAACTAATCTCTTTCTTTAATCGCTGAGATTAACGTCGATATTATTGTGTTACTTAAACAAGTAAGTAACTTCATTAATTGGTCGCGTTGATTACGAGGGTGGGCTTCATTTGTATAATTTCTTTTTTTTTTTTTACTTATATGCTCTAAAATTATATATAACGTTTCTCTCTCTCTCTTTCTCTGGGGTAGACATGATTAGACCCTCCCGCTGTCAACAGCAACAAACACGGATTGATGCTTCACATGAATGAGCAGGAGTTTACGAGTCTGTAATTGGTGCAGCAGTACTACTTGCATGCATGTCCTTTGCCAATACTTGATCTTGAGTCTAGCTAAATATCACACATCTCTAATATTATAAGATGTGCATAACTGATCAGATCGTAAACAAGAAGGTAAAAGTTTAGCATCTATGCAGGAGAAGAAACAAAGAGCATTCCCATGTAACCTGCTACAGCTTGGAATAATATAAACAGTGTGGATATATCTTTAATTCTTACCTTGAGATGCATGCTTCGTAGAGTAACGAGTCCGAGAATAAAAGTTAAATATAACGACTTTGTTAAGAAATCCATCGTAAGATTTTCATTGGGAGGGATGAACATTGATAACGCAGATAGAGATATGCTTGCCACAGGCCAAAAGATCACAACAACCTGTGCCAACAGTGATAAAACTGCTTCTATGCATGTGTCTTTCTATTTCCAACCTCAACACACAAACATTGTGAGATATTATATATATATATATATATATATATATATATATATATATATTCTGTGAGATTTTTATATATATGATTAGTGGCCTTAGATCTTAAATAGTTATCTTCTGATAGCCTAAGCAATGACATCAAAAAGATGAAAGAAAGTAAATTAAGAAGAAAATGCATGCACCGCGCGAGGACTTGTTGGAAAATGGTGCGGGCGTAGTAAAAGATGATGATTCTGCAATCAGCATGTAAAGAACAGGCATTAATTAGTATAGGTCATAAAGATACTATTTCTTATGTATTTCCTACCCAATGAGATGGAAAAATGCTAACTAGTTAATTTCTACACATGGAGTTATATATATTCAATCCACAGCAATATTCATTGTCATTTGATAATAATTATTATTTTTTTTAAAAAAAAGGGGAGTAGCAAGTCTTTCGATCTTATTAAAAACTAGATTTTTGGATGCACTTTAAAGGAGACAACTTTGAATAATCAAGCCTGAAAACTAATATCAAGGCAAGCAGTTAGGTCCACCAAAGTTGCATAGTTTGTTTGAATGTGTGTGTGTGTGTATGCATATATATATATAGACATATCATTTCTCAGTATTACATGCACATCTAACCATAGAAAATAGCCCTAAAATAGTATCTTATTGAGTTGTCGGGGAACAATTTAGTATTGAAATTTCATAAAAGTTGCTTTTAAATTGTCCTAAAAATACCAGACATTTCATCTATTTTTACTAGCTTTTAATCCCTGTCTCAGTGTCTTCTAGCTACTACACTCACTTTTGCTTTTTCATGTCAATTCCAGAAAAAAAATGGTCAACTTTTTAATTTGCTATTAATTTTGAAATAACAGCCTCCTCAGTTCATGTCAATTTAGTATCAAAAGCTTTCTGGCACTGATTTTCTTCAAGAAAACTCACTAAATGCGAAAGATTTTCACGAACAATCGATCGATATACTGTGGAAAATGGCTTCCGTATCAACGGAATATCTAGTTCCAGTAACTAAAGCCCTTCTGAAAATTGATCAAATTGCTCTAAAGTATTATATGAAATTGGTGACAGATATGTAACGGGAGATTTAAAACATTATGCTTCATTATATTACTTGAATTAAATGATTAATTTATTCGATTTTCTTTTTTTTGGGAAAAAAATGCTACGGGAAGAATCATTTATCACAATTCTACGGTTGGAAAAACTTTTGGAATTACCATTTTTTTTTTTTTAAAAAAACCCCGAGATCCTAGGAATAAATAAAATTGCACATGTAACATTTTTATGATCATTAGAAAGGCCACATGGCACATATAACTATAATTTGTCTTTCTTTTACATAATATTATTATAGAGATATGTAATGAGTTGTGTCACGTACTATACCACCCAATTCTTGTTATTTCTTTTTTATGGAAAAAATAAAGAGAAATGTCATCTTAATTTTGTAGGGTTGGCGAGAGCTATATACATACCAAGAAGATCAACTCTAATACAAAGAAGATCAATTCTAAGCACCATTACCTACTTCATAATTAACCATATTGAAGTACAACTAAAACCAGTTCATCGGTAATTTAGCACGATCCGATCAGATCCACCGAAGGTATGTAGTATGGACACGCTGAAATTTGGATCCGTTCAGTGTCCAAAACCGACACTCCGCAGACACCTATTGGACACTCCCAAGACGTGTCCCAAAAATAAAAATAAAAATGAAATTCAGGATACGCATGTCGTCGGACACGCCGGTCATGAGCGTCCGAGCGCGTATCCGTATTTATGTTGTTTTTTTCTTTACTTTTTAAAGAAAACTTTTTTTTAAAGAAGTAAATTATTATATAATACTAACAGTATATAGTGATAAATAATATAATATAATAAATATTATATTTTATTAGTTAAATTAAAACTCTTACTATTTAAATTTATATCAATTATGTAAAATATTAGATTATACATAATTTCATTATTAAATATTTTTATATATTTAAATATATAATATAAAATATTTTTAATTATTTTTATTTTTATTGCCGTATCATATTTTTAAAAATTATCGCGTCTCGTGTCCGTATCATATTATATCCCTATTTTCGTATCTGCGTCGGTGCTTTCAAGATCTGTAATGAGGCAGAGTCTTCATTGAGAATTCATCAAGATAAGGTCCCAAAAGTAAGACCCAATTAAAGAAAGTTAGCCCAATTATTAACCGGCAACACCATGATCTAACATTAAAGGTTAGAGCCAATTTGACCCAGCGCTGCCGGCTGGATATTTAGAAGCCTTCGAACTCGATAGCTCCTACTAGAAGGGGCATTTGTTAAATATAAAAATTGTAGACCTCACTAAAATCTATAATATTTATATTAAATTTTTTTTAAAAATACTGACATATTGGCTAAATTGATATGGTACGATTTTTAAAAAAAAAGTGGCTAAACGCGAAAATACAAACTAGATAGGTCGAATGGGAAAGGATTTAAAAGCAAGGTTGAACAACATTATTATCCCTCCCAGGAACTCACAAAAATTAGGACAGATTTGGTTGGCCCAATAACTCCTGGTGCGGTCAGGGGAATGACGCCTCTCCATTCTCCAAGTTGCCTGGGAGGTTTGGCCCAATAACTCCTGGTTCGGTCGCATACCAGGAGTTAACTTTGGTGGATTTGGTTTCAGGAATCACCATATATACAAGCAGTTTTCACTTCATAAAGACATGGGATCCGAAATATTTAGAGGCACCAATCAGGGAAGGACCCAGCATATTAGCAAGGGTGTCAACAGTGGCGGATCCAGGATTTCATTGCAGTGGTGTCAAAATACAAAGTATTAATCGACTTTAGCTACTAAAAAAACACTACGATATAAGATAATTTGACAAATTAAAAAAATTGGACAGAACAAAAATTTATAGCATGCTAAAACAACTATTACAATAGCTGCAAATAACTATTACAACAAGATCCATAAATCTTAAAGTTGCCACAAAAAGAAACACTACACATCCATTTCCAGCACAAAAAATAAAGTCAATTACATCAAAGTTGTCCTCGACGAGTCTTCATAGTTTGGAAACGATCTATAATATCATCATTTGTTACATTCTCAAATACATCACTCTCTACATAAGTGAGCAAACAATCATTCATAAACTGATTCGACATTCGATTTCGCAAATCATTCTTTATATACTTCATCGCAGAGAATGTTCTTTCAACAGTTGCAGTAGCGACCGGAAGAATTAAAGCAAGTTTCACAAGCAAAAATACAAGTGACCAAGTGGTATGCTTTTTTGTTTCAACTAACTTCTTAGAAAGATCACCAAGACCCTTCAAATTAGAAAACCTCTCATCATGGTGCCTCATATCAAATATGAAGATATCAGAGCTGAACATCGAGCAAGGGAGTACTTGAAGCATGGAGGTGAGGGCCAGGAACGAGCCGAAAATGTGCCGGAACTGCATTATCTTTCTCTTATCATAGCTTGCAGAATGAGTTTGCCGGGATCAAACACGCACCCAAAGAAGTAACGTCAGAGGTGGTTCACTTCGTTGAAAACGACCGGAAGTGTAGACGTCGGTTGAATGTCTATCAACAACGTATAAAACAAATCAACACGCAAGGAAGGTGATGCGAGGAGGTTGTGTATGAAGAGACTCTACGCTTGATTTCCTCTACAACACGGGGGCGCTGGAGAGCTAGGGCGGCGAGGGTGATGTAGGGGGAATCGGATGATATCATTCTTCAGTACAGAGTGAAGATGTAGACACTTTGGCACGGTGTGGTAGGGAGAATCCCGATGTCACCCATCGAGACGGTGTAATCTTTTATGGGCGCGGAAGTGGGCGCGAACAAGTGATTTATTAGCATTCACAATATCTTGATCGGTTCTTTGCAAAGCTAAGTTCAACTCATATGTGATACCTAATATTTTTTTCATCAGATGCAACAAATAGACAAATTCAAATGTTTGCATATCATCCAAAAGACGTTCGGCCTTGATTCTATCAAGTGAATCTAAACCTTCTGTTGCAATAGCATCAAGCACATCAATAATTGAAGGAAACAACTCAATCATGTTAGAAATTGTTTTAAAATGAGATCCCCATCGAGTATCACCTGGCCGTTTAATCCCAAGTTCTTGATTACGACCTCGCCCAGTTTCAAGCTCACCCAAATTATACAATTCTTCTTGTTTTTCTGCTTGCTTTTCTCGGAGCTTATCTCTGCGCTTAAAAGAGGCACCAATACAATTCAAAACATTAGTAACTGAATAAAAAAGCCAAGCAACATCTGTAACTTTACTTGCAACAGCTACAAGCGTCAACTGCAACTGATGAGCAAAACAATGAATACAATAAGCAGATCGAGAGTCTCTCATAACCAAAGTTTTGAGGCCATTGATATCTCCCTGCATATTACTAGCTCCATCATAACCTTGTCCACGTATTCGAGAGGGACTTAGAGAATACTCAGCAAGCAAGGAATAGATTGCTTCTTTTAATGCTCTTGCTGATGTGTCACTAACCTGGACAATACCAACAAAACGCTCCATAACTAAACCCCTTCTGTCAACATATCGCAAAACAAGAGCCATTTGTTCTTTATGTGATACATCACGAGATTCATCAACTAATATTCCAAAGTAATCACCATCAATATCCTTAATAATGGTTTCAACCGTTTCTTTTGCACAAGCATTCACAATATCTTTTTGGATAGAGGGGGCAGTCATTTGTTGATTTCCAGGAGCATTGCCTAACACAACACTTCCTATATCATCATTTCGTTCTGCAAACCACTTGTAATATGTGAGAAAAAATTGCCTCTTTTTCTAGATAATCATTTCTCATTATGGCCACGGCGGCAGAAACCACATGACAAAAGCAATCTTGACACATCAATTGATGCATTTAAACGAGTTCTATACTCATTCTTACTTTTCTCAGATTGCTTGTCAAAAGCAGTTTGGATGGAATGTGATTGTCTACGAAGATCTAGCATCTTCTTTAAACATTGGTCATGAACACTATTTACTTCACCAATGTGACTTTTAAACCTTTGCACTTTATTCCAACTTCTAAACCCTTTGCTTGTAAATGAGTCAATCGCACCACCATGACTATCATGTTCGCTCTTAAACAAGTACAACATAAGCAAAATGAGCATCTGCTTCGATACTATACTCTAACCAATCCTATATAAATCCATCAAACCATGGATGAATTGAAACGACGCATAAACTTGCACAAAAAAATCACTTTTGGGGAATCCATGATTTTCGCGGTTGATAAGGACCCTTTAAGAATAAATAATCGTCGTACCTCAATTCACGTTCATGTGGGAGCATAACTCACAAATAAATAGGGCCTTTCTTTCGCCGGATCAGCTTCAAGAGATACATTGTTTCCAAGCGGTCCGATCGATGAATTTCAACACTGATTATTTAAAGAACTAACGTAATCGATTGCGGCTTTTTTCTTTCTGTTAAGGGCACATCTATTGAGGTTGAAGGAGCCGAATCCACTAATCTACTAGAATCCGATGATTTTGCTGAATTTACACTCTCTTTTTGATAATATCTCAACATCGTAACACAATTGCTGTAAAATGAATATACATACAACTCAAGTTACTCAATGTCATGGCAGATTACCAGACCATGGTATTATAAATTGCAATATCCAGATTTCATCAGATAAGTACTTTATTAATTCTGAAATTTCAATATTTAAAATGTTACAATGTAAATTTTTTGAGGTTTGAGGTAAATACCTGATTGATTTCGTCGTTTCGAGAATCAAGAGAGACGACTCAGACAGTCGGAGCCCGGGGGGGAAGCCGGCGGCCGGCGGGGCAGCGGTGAGGGGCTGCGGCTGGGCGGGGCTGCGGGGCGCTCTTGGCCCGGAGGGGCGCGGGCTGGGCGGGCTGCGGTGAAGAAGGCCCGGCGCCGCGGCGGGCCCGGCGGGGCCGCGGTGACTGCGAGCAGGCGAGCAGGCGAGCGCTCCGGGGTGGTGGCCTGGTGGCGGGGCCGCGCGGGCGGCGGCGGCGCCGGAGGTGAGTGCGACTGTGCGAGAAGGACTGAGGAGGATCCGAGGAGGCCAGGAGGGGCTGGCGGGGCAGTAGGCAGCAGCTGCCGGCGAGGTTTCGCTGGGGCGCCGAGGTGGCGGCCCGTGCGGGGGCGGCCGGCGGGCGCGGGCGTTTGATCGGCGGGGGCGGCGAGGGTGGCGATCGCGGTGAGCCGGGTGGATTTGGGGAAAAGTAATTTTCGGCGCGGGATAGGGATCTAATTGGTTAAAGGTTAATTGGTTAGACTTAAGAAAAGAGAGAAAAAAAGAAAAAGAAAAAAGAAGCCCAGTTGGGATTCGAACTCGCGCCGCTGCCCGCGCGTTTACCAGGCCCAACCACTGGGCTATGCTTCCAAAACGATAATTAAGAGATTTAATTCTATTTATGATATATGTATATGTATATATATACATATACATACATATATATACTCAGGATTCTACGCCGGAGCAGTGGTGTCGCTTGACACCACTGCTAATACAGTGGATCCGCCACTGGGTGTCAAGCTTTGCGATGCTGGTGGTATATGCGTACTATTGTATAGGATACATAATAAAATGCATGCAATGACTTTAACTTTCAGCTCAGCCCAGTGGTTTTGGACGCGTGATATATTGCCTGTGACGCATATTCGAAACCCACGTGGAGCAAATTCTCTTCTTCTTCTTCTTATATATTTATTTATTTACTTTAAACAATAACATAGCTGCGACCCAGATAAAGTTGAGTGGGAGGAGCTCGAGCGCTGACGGGCAGGGTGCTGAAGGAATTCGCCAATTGATGGTCATTTTTTTGTTTTATTTACATAGTTCCGTTAAATCAGGCAAACCACAAACTGAGCACCGGATCCATTAATTCTCTTGTCATTGCTCGGTATATATATTGAGTTTGGGTTGAGAGTTTAATTTCCCACGGTGTATCTTTTTTTTTGTTAATTTATTAAGTTTTGTGTTGGTTTGGATGTAGACAACAAGGTTTAGATTCGCACATACCGTGATTTTTATATATATTAATCGAGATCTTAAGTTTTGGATTAGAAGTTCTGGAATTATTAAGATACGTACTAGGAGCGCGCTCGCCTTGTGAGTAGAAGAAGCTACCTTTTTCTTAGGGAGCTTAATGATAAATGTTAGTTAAGTGAGATCGTGTATGAGATGAGATCTCGGTCCATAATAATCTTTTAGCGGATATACGAAGGTTGGACAGATGCTATTGTCTGTTCGGCTCTTTGAGGATTGACACGCACACACGCTCCATAGGAGACTGATGTGTGTGATATGCGAGCTCACACGAGTCGTAGAAAGACTTAGGTATTTATGTGTTTGGAGATTTAATAGTGAGGGTTAAGATGAGTTCTGGTCACGCCCTGATGAAAAAAAATTAGCTTGTAAGTGAGCCACACGGAGATATTACAGGGTTTGTACTTCGACACCCCTGTATAAAATTTTTAGGTCCGTCACTAACATCAATATCCGAAGTATCGGAAGGCACTAATTAAGATCGTAGGTGCAAAAAATCGGGAGATACTAAATAGTATCGGAAGGTACCAATCTATCAGGTGGGACCCGAAGGATCGAAAGGCACTGAGCTATTATGTGGGATCCAAAGTATCGGAAGGCCCGAGCTAAGTGAGGGTGGCACTTGAGAGGCAAGGGCAGACCTATGTATGTTAGGAAAGATTATACTCCGCAATGTGCACGCGCCGTAATACTAATATATATATATATATACTGATGTTAAAAAAATTTAATTGTATACATATTTTTTATATTTTTAATTTGATACAAATTTTATTTTTATTAAAATATTATAACTTGTTAGTAGTATATTATTAAAGTAAAAAGAAATATGTCAAGAGTCAGAAGGACTTAATGCGATAGAGAATGAATATATTAATTTATTGGAGTAGGGATTTTAAAATGTAGTATGATCAGTTGAGTCAAAAAGGCGATATTGGTTGTCTAAAAGTACAATTTCGTATACTTATTATTATATGATATAATATAATTACTTTATATAAATTCTTTATATGCACTACACGTGGTTATCAAGTCTGTTTATCATTAAATTGATTTTGTCAAGTTTATATATAGGGTCATTTTATACATATGCATTATGCGCATATGTCATATTATTCAATGAGGTATAGCTGTGTTTATTAAGTGACTTATAGTAGAAGTGTCGTATCGTGATGTATTTCACATGCAAAGAATAGCGTATGTACTTTGTGTGCGTAGATAGGAGTGTATAGTTAGATGCGAATAACAAGTAGGCACATACTATTTTATCAAGGAAACATTATTCAAAATGCCAGCACACAATAATAGATATGAGCGAGATCTAGTACGAGTTAGTACTACAATATAGCTACAGAGAGTGACGATATTATAAGTAAATACTATAATAGCGATTACTATAGACATATGTAGCAGGCGGGTAGCACAGTATCGCGAGAGTCGGAGGTAGCGTGATTGATTGTTTCGAGTTTAATTGATGCTCCTTTGGGCAATCTGCAGTCGAAAGGACAGGGCCCATTATTTTTCTCAATTTTTTAAGATTTTACTTCTCACATAGATCCGTAATGGACAAAAGATTTGCTTTGGACTTAGTTGGGATGTGATGTATAAAAGTAGAAGAGTCATGGATATGGGCCAGTAGAGGTAATGTTAGAGTAACCAGCCGGATCCTGAAAGCCCCGTGTTATAATTCAATCCCCTCAGCCGACCCTCTCTCTATCGAGACCTATTTCGTTTCTTCTCAAAAAAAAAAGAAAAACCCCAACTTTTGCAGCCGACGACCTTCCTCCCTTCCTTGTTGCTTCAATCCGCGAATTTGTGTATCCTATCGTGACTCCGATCGACGATGACCAACTAACGATCTATATGTGTCGGCTCAGTCAGAACCTCGTCCGCGGCCATAGCTGGCATCCACTCGGGAGCGAAGATATCCCCGTCTCGAGTGTGTTCACAGTGGCGGTATAGGATGAGTCTATCTTGAACACGAAGCGTTTGCGAGGGTTGAACAGGCGTGGTAGCAGACGTCAGGCATCCGCGCCCGAGCGGAGCACGTCGGACAGCGGTGTGAGGGAGGAAAAAAAAAAAAAATTGTGCATACCTTCATATAGGGGAAGATGAGAACAATGTCGAGAGCTAGGGGTCTGAACATGATGATTGTACTGGTCCCGTCGATTGCCGTCGGGAACATCGCAGAGCGCCTGACCCATCTGGATTTCGTCTACTTGAGTTGCGTTTGCAAACATTGGTCGGCTGTTCTGCGCAATCAGCGGTTATTTCGCCCTCGATCTCCTCAATTCCCCTGGCTTATGGTTCCCAAAGAGCACAGCGGCGACGACAGCGCAACTCGCACCTTCCTCAACCTCCCTGACGGTCGAACCTTCGATCTCACCGCTCCCGAGCTCAGGGGGAGGCGTGTTATTAGCTCCGACAAAGGTTGGCTCGTCCTCGTCGACCGCCAGTACCAACTCTCTCTCCTCGAACCCTTCACCGGAGCCCATCTGTCTCTCCCCTCTATCTTCACCATCCCCGAATTCAACGCTGTCCAAGACCCTACCTCCGGCTCCGTTGTTGGCTTCCATTATTGGAATTATGAGCCATGCATTACACTCGATGACACTTACTTTGCGTTCATCAATAAGGTAGTCCTCTCCTCCAGCCCTTCCGACGCTGCCGGCGATTGTGTTATCGTGCTACATCACTACTCCACCGACATTGTGTATGCAAGACCCGGCGATAGCACCTGGTCTCCAATCGAGCGGCTGGAGCCTACAAGTTTTCACATATACGATATTATTTTTATTGACTCGCATACTCTCCTTGCGTTAAGAGCTGACCGTGCGGTGGTGAAACTTGATTTCAGCGCCGCCGAACCTCACGGCACATTGTTAGTAACGGGTATTGGAACTCATGGCTTCAATACAGATACAAGCATTGCGATTTGTGGCGGTGATTTGTTCGCATTGGATCGGGACAAGGTTACTATCCCCGATCCTAGATCGGACTATACAGGAGAGATGGCTGTAACTGTAACAGTCGGGCTTTACAAACTTATCACAAAAGATGGACGATGTCGTTGGGTGCGAACCAGAAACATCAAAGGCTATGCATTATTTATGGGCACAAACCATTGTATTTGTCTTGCGCCAAAAGATGTGCCTGGACTTGGGGAGAATTGCATCTACTTCACAGATCACTATGGGCCTGATATAGTTGGTGAATTGAAGCAAGCCACTCGAGACGTCGTAATCTTTGATGTTACAAAGCAAAGCTATGAGTTCTGCTTCCCTCCCGATAATTATCTCACTTATCCGCCTCCCATATGGTTCCTCCCTTCTATTTATTAATTTTACTCGGTCAAAACATGCTATTACTTTTTGGGTTTTAGGAGCATCATTTTATTTACTCCCGTTGAACTGTAGTTTTTGTTTAAGAAGTTTAAATATTGTTATGTTCAGAATAAATGCAATTTATTATTTTGTTCGTTGGACAATTCCTTATTTTCATATTTTGGCAAACTTGAAATGAGGCTGATGGTTGGGTAGGATATAATGTACCTGTGCGTACGATTGAATTTTAGATTTCTGGTTGCTTTGATGTTTGGGGTAGCTACAGCTCGAGTGTTCAATGGAAAGAACACCTCCGAGCATGGTTGCATACATCCCAACCCTTTCAAGATCCTGTCTTAGGCGGGATCATCACAGGGCTATGATGGTTAATTATAGACTTTGATCCACTGCTTAGTCGTATAGATATTCTTTCACAAAGGGTGTTTGTTTCCGCCGCTACAATAAATTGCTTATTAATTTCATACTCTTATGTAAATTAGGTCATTGTACAAAAGGATGATTGTTAGGAAGCACGTTGGGACCTCATCAGCCAAATTTGGGATGGATCTAACCTCTATATTTGGAGACTTCATCAGCCAGAAAGATTACTGCACCAGTGCAAGTGATAACATGTCTGTTTCCAACCTCAACACACAAACATTGAGTATATATATATATGTTAAAAATATTTAGTTAGAAATATTTTTTGGAAAAACTTTCAACATAAAATTTGTAGATCTTGATGATATCTATAAGTCATATGTTAAAAAAATTTCAAAAAATATATCTAATAGATATTTTTATGGTGGAACATGAAATACATACATTTCAAATTCGAAATTTTATATTTAACATTTGGAACAAAAAATGCTTAGAAATATTTTTTGGAAAAAATTTCAATATAAAAGTTATAGATTTTAATGAGATCTATAACTTTCAAGTTATAAGTTTTTTCAAAAAGTATTTATAAATTTTTTTTTTTCTAAAAATTATTATTTTTAAATATTGAAAGATTTTAATCCGAGTACCCGCGGACCCGCCCGCAAACCCGCGGGCGGGTAGGGTAACCAAAATTAGAACCCGGCAAACATAGTGTACCCGCAGACCCGCACCCGTATGACCCATTACCCGTTGACCCGCGGGCGGGTCGGGTCGACCCGACCCGTTTGCCACCTCTAATTCCATTAAATGTAGAGGGTATACATAAATATGACAGACAGACGACAAATACAAGATTAGTATATGCTTCATGAAGTCCATCAAACCAATGCTCACCAAGTCATGGGACCCTTATTAGAGAGAGAGGATGCTACCTGAGCTTAACAGAAACATACTTGAATAAAAAATGGAAGATTAAAAGGAGATGCTTCATGAATACACCAATAACTGCTAATACCCTCCGGATCTCCACTCGATAGCCCAAAAATTCAAGTCCAAATGATATGATCTTTTCACTTATGTCATCTAGCATTCTTGATGACAAATTTACATAAAACACAGCTATATTTTATACAAAGGGTCTGTTACAGTTAATCCTTATACATACTACATAATCATATCTTTCTCCAAGTCTATCTTAAAATTTTTACCTAATTCTTCATAAATATTTCTCTACTAGAGGTCATTTCTATCACCCTATTTCCTACTCTGGGCTAGTGATAGGTTTTCATTTACATAATCCAAATAATTCTCCTATCTATTTCTCCGAGTAATCACTATTTCAAATCTGATCCTTAATTTTGCATTCACCGAGCACAACCCATCGCTCTCATCTCTCACGTTTTATTCTTCTTTTAACATTCTGCCAAAATCCCAATGGACTGATGAGTTGTGCCATTCCATAACCCAACAATCTGATTCAGAGCAATGTCGATCTTATCAAAAGGTCTGCGGTTGGTTAAGACTTAAATGCCATTTTCATTTTTCTTTCATCTTGCTATGCCCCTGGTATAACTCTTTCTCCATATGAAAACAAAAAAAGTAATCTTGCTCAAATACTATGCAACATTGCTATATGTGGTATTGACTATTGAGGAAGATAAGGCCATGCATTCATATCAATTCAATTTGGAGAACCCTTGTTACTTCATTTACTTTACCACACAGACAAGCTGCACCACTAGTTTCATTCACTTCATCATATCCCAATATTAGCTCTTAAGATATCCAGATCTTCTCAAAAAAGATATCCAAATTTCACAAATTCAGAATTCCAAATGCATCACATGATTTTTAAGCTTAACATGTCTGCCCCGAATAACTCACTAAATAGCAGAACAGTCAAAACATACTGCAGTTTCAGATATCAAGTTTTAATTGATAAGAATCCCCGAATACTGAGTTCAAATCGCACATCAAGTTATAGGTACTAAGAAAGTTCTTGACTTGCTAAGTAACATAAATCACTACAGATCAAACAAAACTAATGACTGGAAAAAAGTGATATTCCGCGAGTAAACTAAAAAGCCTGAATTGGAAGAACTTCACACACTTGGTAATTTCCAGCAATTACTGTTATTACAGCACAAAACACAGTAATATGCGAACAATGGCTGTGTACGATAAGATACAATATAAACACTGTAATAGAATGTAAAACCCACACCATACAGATTTTGGATATGCATTGTACATCATAGCATGATACAACAAAGTGTTTTTATACCGGATGTAGTCGTCTATACAGACACTTGTACACTATAACAATCTATTATGAACCATATTCTACAGCTGCAGTAGTATATTAACAAAACAAATTTTATAGATAAGAGAAATAACTTTAAGAAAAAAAATAGCCAGGACTAATGTTAATCAAGAGGAGGGCTAAGATTTGGAAGAAAATTTTGTTGCAGTAATTGAATACGATAAAGTAATCACCATACTAGAATACAGTATAGCATTTTAACATTGTTGCAGTACCGAACGACGATTGATCTTCATTGACAACGACCGCATATGCGTTATTTTAATGCTAACAACCTAATGTGACCTGAACACTTGAATATACTACGCGTATGAATGTATTTAATTCATCAATTAAAAACACAATATTCATTCAATTCCAACATCTCCAGTTTATATAGATCCAAAATGTCTTTAATCTATTAGCAAATACAGCCAAAACAAAATGAGACACAGACAGCGAAAAATAGCAGGCTAAACTTCAAGCAGACCTAAAAAGAGGAGCTAAAATTGGAATCTAACGTACATTATCATAGCTCTCTCATCAATTAAAAAACACAATACTTCATTCGTAATTCCAACAGAATCTCCTCAGTTGTACTTAAGAATCCAACATATTATAGGTCTCATAAAGTTACTTACTTATGGCAAATACATACTAGCGCAATATAAACAAAATTGAGATAGACAGCAAATACGAGCCGCAAATTGAATAGTAGGCTTAAAAGACTTTCAGAGTGCACAGCTTAAAAAGGTGAAGACGAGCCCTAAATTCGACTACAGAGATTTAACGCAAGAGTGTTACAATCAGTCATGACCTACTCCGCAGCTCTTCGTGATTGTTACTTCATGTCACAGCGTATTCTCTGGCATAAACTTCGATATCTATACGACCGTGTTGATCGACTGCTAGCCGCATCATCCAACGTTCTCCTATGTCTGTAGCAACCTATAAATGTGACTTTCAATTCCATTGAACTGTTGTTGATAGACCGAATATTCTTTTATACTTTTTCTTCTCTCTATGCCGGCAAGAGTATTTATAACTCGATAACTTTTTAATTTTAGCTAAGTGGAGATAGGAAACTATTTTTGTTTGTTAATGACTAAAGGCATGTCAGTTTTGAGGCTCTTAAATATTTATGCTTGAAATACATGATCGAGATTATTTACGTCGGTACGAGTGTTTGTTTTTTTATTCTAATGATTGTCTTTGGTTATGAAGGCTCCAGGAGAAGGTTATCAAAAACAGTCTTGATATTCAGGGGACAGGTAGATGCAGGTAGCAAGTGTTAGGCAAATTGTTTGGAAGTGAAAAGCCAGTGCATCAATTTCATCTTTAACACCAGCATTTAAGTCCATCATCATCTCAAGGTTTTAGAGAACATGACATTTCGTGTTGCAATGGTAGCCATATACCTACGTGCTTCTATACTAATATAAAATTGAAAAAAACAGTTAAAAACACTAAGCCATTTGGAGGATGAACCTTTCAAACGTGTTCTTAAGCTTGGATTCTTAATTGTTGCTGTAGGATTTTGAAATAATTTTTCATGTTTTGCATTTAAGGTGTGATTGGCATAAATTGACGCCCGTCTTTTTTAGCGCTGGCGGAGGTTGGTGTTGCTTTACATTTTACTTGATAGCAAAAGAGTTTAAAAACGCGGCCTCTATTCCGCATCAGATAAAATTCTTTTGGGCAAGATAAGGCTCTCTTCAGTCAGCGTTCCTCCCATATAAAAATTTATTTATTGTAATATCAACGATTGTTCATAAGGTCCTCTTTCTTTTCTGACGGAGATCATTTATACCCCGAATCTTAGTCTGAGCTCATCGTCAGATTGGTGTGTGCCTGCAGATTAGTAGATTGCCCTCTTCTTGCTCGTGCAACATGTCTAAGTGCATCATAATCTCCTGCGTCCATGGGCTGTTGGCATCATCAATTTACGCTCTGCGACGTTTGGCTGCCGGCGTATTGTTGCACATTTTGATTTCTGCAATCGACGCCCTCACTCTCAGGATAAGGATAAGCCTTCCTCTCGTCTCTCTGCGTCTCCGCAACTCAGCTGGAACTGCATGCTTCCTCGACTCTCCCACCCCCCCCGACCTCACGCACATTACCGTGAATGGCCTTGGTCCTCTTCTCTTTATGACATTGCTTTCTGGGAGGAGCGTATACCACAGAGTAAGGTCTTTTGATTGGTGCGTTGAGCTCCTCTTTGTGGTTTCAACTCTGCTGCTTGACTTGGAAAGTGGTGACACGCGAGTGAGACATTGTGAGATGGTTCTGAGCGCAACAGACTCTCATGTGGTACATAAAAGAGTTACCTACAATATACCCCAACTCATTCCACGAATGTGAGCCTCAGGTATGTTTACTTGTCGACGAGGATTCTAATTTGTGATCCACTCACTCGTCTGATTTTATCGGTCGCTCCCTTCTGTGTGCTTGGTAATTACCGTGCATTATTCCCGATCTTCTGTTGTTCTCCGTCTCCGACCTTATTCTCAGTTGTCTCGACGTCTTCTATGCGTGGATCTCTAGAACCATCTTCATCATACTCCTCCCACGCGTACCGTCGCCGTTAAACTTACTATGGAGCTCTGGTGAGATTATGAATCCTGAAGTAGATGTAATGAAATTAGAAGTATATAGCTGTGTTACTGATTATGATGGGTTTCTCTCATGTTTGCTACGGTCACATCACCTTCATAATTAGTAAGCAAACACCGAATGGAGACACTATGATGATATGTTCCCATTTTGAGCGAGTAGTATTGTTTATCTCTGTACTCAAGCCTTTCTCTAGCCATGCTACCAACTTTTAAGCGTGGTAATCACTAGCGCATGCGAGCCTGTTTATTGGGAGCTCAGAGTTTTGCCAAATCACTATTCTGTTATATAATGTTGTCTAGATAATCATTAAGCTATAACTTTTTGTATATCTTGTGGAGTGATGGTTTTACTTCTAGTAGTGTAAAAAATTATCTCATAATACATGCCTAGAGTCATTTGATTTTTTTCCCTTGTGATGGGTTTTTATTATTTTTTTTATTTTTGTTACAATTCGTCATCCTTGTCAGTGATTCATTTTTTTTAGAAACAAGATTTATTTGCAACGCTATTAACCAAAGGAAGTCAATGTCTGCTAATATCATAGTTTTAGGAGAATATGTACCTATTTTTTAGAACCACAGCTCTCGACCGAATATTCTCAATGTGAGAGTATTCACATCGTGTACCACATGGCAGTAAACATGAGCCAAAAATTAGCGATCATGGCGCTCCTCTAGCCAAAATATTCATTCAAAAAGTGTACGCACAAATTATTCAGTTGGATAAAAGTAGACTTGGAAATAGGAAAATCATTAACAAATATACAACTTTCGCCAACATCGTTGTTTACGCTATTTATAGAACACCTGTACCTTGAAAAAATGTGGTGAGTTTCCTTACTAATGCCTCAACAATTCTTAGCCAGTCATCGCTCAGAATGGTCAATTATTTTCATTAATTTTATGATCAGTTTCTGAGGAGTCAGAAGGCGTTAGGCTGAAATAATCATTAATTGACGAGTAACGTGTATGGTAGGAGTGTTTCGCCCAACTCTATACATAAATATAAAGTTTTAGCACGACACACACGCAGTAAAATTTAGTCTATGTACGAGACGTAAGCAATTAAAAAAAAATAGTTCAACAATAAAAATTTGTTTAGATTCTTTGCTGAGAATTACTAAATTAATTATATATTATATAATTATGAATAAGAAGTTCTTTTCTAGCATAATAGAAATTTTTCCGTAAAATTAACTATTCTTATTGGAGCATACCAATACATAGTATTTAAAATCTTATAAATAGAATTTTTGAATAGATTTCTAGTAAGTCTACAAAAAAATGTGCGATTTAATCTTCCGACGAGTTATATAAAATACTTTTGGATATTATTAAGTATACATTTTTTTTAAAAAAATAAAATTCTAATAATAAAATATAAATAAGATCATTATTACAAAATGTAGCACATTAGTTATTTTATAATATTATAAATTAACATTATGTTCAAAAAAAAATAATCCAACCATAAGTACTAATACGTATTTATACTCTAGCGATGGGCGCGCAGCTTAATAAATTGCTCTCTTATTAAAGATATTAGAGAGTGCTTTTATACTTATTGCTAGTTTATAGAATTTATCTAATTTACAGCAGAGGCTTAGTGTGACTCCTATCAACTTCAGCAGTTTCTATCGGTATTAACAGTAAAGGTCAGCCTTCGTATATTGATAGACACCTGCTCTACATCTGGACCCAATGGTCCGGACGTGATTCCAAGAGGTCTCCTAACACTAACAAATACAGACCTTCGACCGTATAGACACAACTATTTGTAATTTTCATCAGATACTCAATCATATAAATATATCCAACAGTTCAAGAAAGTTTTATTTTGGAATAATTATATCTAGTGCACATCTTTAATATATTATTATACTACATGTTTAAATAATACCAGATACGTTATGACATTTTGTGCTTACCAAACATATCAACTTTTAAAATTAAAAGAGTATCTCTAAGTTCGAACATTAGTAGAACCACAACTTTTAATTTATTTATAGTACATTTTTACTTTTAATTTATTTCTAATTTTTTGAAATAATGAAGTGAAACCCCAGATTCAGCCCTATATAATATAATCTAATACATCACAATTTTTGATCTTTCCAGTCACTTTTATCCATAAATATCTTTGCAGCAGCACCAATGCTGATGACATGCCCTTGTACTTGAAACTTGTACATTGGAAGAACTAAACTGACTGATGAAAAAAAAAAAAAACCCCTAGAAACTGACGAAGGAATTTCATCATAACAGTAACAGATATCAAAGTTAACGAATAAAAAACAAAAATTGAACTGTTAAATGAACTGGTCCAAGCTTGAAAAGTTGGTAGTCGCCAATATCCAAACAGTAATCTCCTACTTCATTTATTTTTTGTAACCTAATGTGCCTTCTGGGCACCACCACGTAAAGTATATATACAATTGATCTAACATATATACTATTATTTCTCAGCTTAATAACAAACAAAAAGAACCAAAAAAAAAAATATGTAAATCCAAGAAAAAGGAGCACTAATATAACTAGAGATACATATGTAAAAAGAAGGCCTATCTTATTGATTTAACTTTATGAATGGTTGTTGTCGACCTCAGTCCCGTGTAACTTTAGAAGCAGCGAGTTGGAAACCACAAAGATGGAGCTCAACGCCATCAAACCTCCTGTTAATCGAGTCACAGAAGAACATCATTGTTAGTCGCCCTGGGTATAATCGGTAAAGCATCCATTCCATACTACCTTGCGAACCAAAATACCCAAAAAGGCTTATCCTTACCTGAGAGTGAGGGCGTCATTGCAAAATCAAAATGTGGCAACAATACGCCGGCAGCCAACGGAATCGCAACTAAATTATATGCCACAGCCCATACCAAATTCTGATGCACTTTAGACATCGTTGCACGAGCAAGAGAGAGGGCATCTACTATCTGCACAACACCAAAGATGACTGATACGTATAAATGATCTCCGTCAGAAAGAAAGAGGACTTATGACATCGTTGATATACAATTATTTTTATATGGGAGGACGCTGACCTGAGAGAGCCTATTGCCCAAAAGAATTACTGATGCGGCATCAGAGGCAGCGTTTTCTTTTGCATCAAGTTGTAAAGCAACACCAACATCCGCCAGCGCTAAAGACGGGGCGTCATTTATGCCATCACCAACCTTATGCAAAACATGAAAAATTATTTCAAAATCCTACAGCAACAATTAGAATCCAAGCTTAAGAACACGTTTGAAAGGTTCATCTTCCAAATGGCTTAGTGTTTTAACTGTTTATTTCAATTTTATATTAGTATGAAGCACGTAGGTATATGCCTACCATTGCAACACGATGTCCATGTTCTCTAAACCTTGAGATGATGATGGACTTCTGCTGGGGTGTTAAAGATGAATTGATGCACTGGCTTTCAATTCCAACAATTTTGCCAACACTTGCTACTGCATCTTCCCTGTCCCCTGATATCAAGACTGTTTTGATTCCCTTCTCCTGGAGCCTTCATAACCAAAGACATATCATTAGAATATAAAAACAACCTCGTACCGACGTAATAATCTCGATCATGTTTCAAGCCTATATATTAAGAGCCTCAAAACTTGACATGCTTTAGTCATTACAACAAAAATAGTTTCCTAATCCTCCACTTAGCATTAAAAGTTATCGAGTTATAAATACTCTTCGGCATAGGAGAGAAGAAAAGTATAAAAAGATAATTCGGTCAAACAACAGTTTCAATTGAAGTTTGAAAGCAATTTTAACTAATATAGTGATTACCTTTGAACAGTAGATATTGCATCCTCTCGAAGGCGATCAGATATTGTAATTGCACCTACTATACCCTCCCCTTCACGACCGACGTAAACAACTGTCTGTGATTGGTATAATGATGCAGTTGTATTGCAAGATAACTTGGCTAAACGTTCTTGCAGATCTGTTACCGCAGAATGAGTTGCTTTGCTCTGAAAACACTCATGAACCCAATTCAATCTTCCAACAGCCACTAAAGATCCATCCACTTGAGCCAAGGAACCAAAACCAGGTTCAGTCAGGTGCCCCGTTGTGTTGGGAAGTTTCAAATCCAGCGACGCTGCCTTCGTTAGGATCGATTTTGCAATGGGATGGGATGCCATACTTTCCACCGCAGCAGCTAGACGAAGAATTTCTAATTCATCATAAGCAGTAGAGACGACGGCATTAACAGCAGGCTTTCCTTCGGTAAGGGTCCCTGTCTGAAGATTAAACAATGGATCAAACATGAAATGTATCCAGTACAAACAGGAATAGCGTCGAGAATGCAGGCTTCTAGTAAACGCTTGATTAGAGTATACCTTGTCCAGCGCAACAAGATCTATCCCAGCTAGACGCTCCAACACATCTCCACCTCTTATAAGAAGTCCTTGCTTGGCCCCTGACCAACCAATCCCATATTATTATTAATTTCAAAGGCTCAATGAGAATTTGATGTCGGCATGGAAAAAAAAAAGTTTATATCGACAAATACAACTCGCATCTCTATTAAGACAGTAGCTAACATGGAAACAAGCGGACATACAAGCATATTAGGTGGTTTAATTCACCGATGTGACCAGGCGATTAATATATTTGCCATGAGGCATGCAACAATGATGTTTACATCCAAATTATAAAATTATGAATTTTTTACATTGTCAGATAGCAGGGTTGAAGCAAGAACCAACATTAGACTGCATACCGAGTGATGTTCCTACTAAAATAGCTGTTGGTGTAGCTAGACCCAAAGCACAAGGGCACGATACTACCTGAAAGACAATAATGGCAATTAGGATCATAGCAACCAAGAAAGAGTCAGGTCCTAATCTCCAAAGTTTGCAAATAAAAGAATTTCGGCCATGTCATATAGACAATACCACAAGCCAATTGGATATATCAGATGAGTAGAATCTCTAAGACGCTACAACATCGATTGATTACAATAATCAACAAAATCAAATCAACTCTGTTGGTTTAGAGGGAGTCAATTTTCATATATGTTAGGCCATTTAACGAATATGGAATGAAGAGATCGGCAAGGGAGACAGTTGCTAAGATCAATTCGCTGGTAATCAGTTCATTGTGATTATGGCCAGGTTTTAAAAGCCGGGCGACACGCTCGGTGCCACCGGCACCGGCACAGGGACTGTACCGAGCCGGCCGGCACCGTCCCCCCCCCCTTCTCTCTCTGCCTCTCTTTCTCTTCAAACATTTTCTTTTTTTTTTAAAGAATTAAAAAAGTAAACATCCTCCTCGCGAACGCGAGGAGGAAGACAAAGTTCGCCCACATCCGGCAGGACGCTTTTGTGGGTTAAATGCCAGGCGCGTTCTTCGCCTCCTGGTTTGCGTGTGAAGCTTTTTTTTTAACAAACAAAATGTAAATATCTTTAAAAATATATAATAATATGCAAAAATATATAATACGATTAAAATACTAAAAATAAATTTATTTATCTGGTCATGGTACAACAGGAAATGATCGTAATTTGAGTGGACACGCCTCGAATTTGCAATTTACCGAAACTCGGCATGAAACGGCATTTAAAACCTTGATTATGGCTCACCAATACATCTACCGAAAGCTTCAAGCTTAAGAGCAATGAGTTCCCATCAGGTCCTGCAATATCATTAAGCAACACATCTGGGAAAATGTGCGTTCCAATGTAATACCTGGGAAGATAAAAATCAGAGATAAGTCAGTCATTTGATAAAAAGAACTGTGTAACCTCAAATAACATAAGCAATAAATGAAACCTCAACCAACATAAACAATAAATGATTAGCAAAATGGTAAGCACTACAATTGTTATTATCCTTTCATCATTCATGTCAAAAATGTCTTCCATCTACAATACACTACAATTTCCTTATCTAACATTGTTGAGACTACAATTTCTTATTCCAAATTAACAAGCCAAATATTTCCCTATTCCTTCCCTCTTCCCTACAGCATTCCCTTGTCCACCTAATCTTACTTTTACTTTTTCCTTCTTAAAGAAGTTGGTCTTCCATACATTAGATCTCTTTGTACCCAGAAATAAGATTTCAAATTATCATTTCACCCTTTTGCACCCACTTTACCAAGTTCTTATCCTGCATTAAAAGACAAATACTTTTGCTCACTTCAAAACTTGGTTATACAAAAGACAGATAGACAAACAGATCTCCAGCCGCTCACAGCTACATGCAAAAAACTCCATGTGAGGATTTGATATAAAGATGATGGATTTACTACAATAGCGATATCATGGGAAAGAAAGCAGTTTGTTCCTATCATGATTCATGAATCTAAGAGAGCAATTTCAGTTCAAGGCAACTTTTCATGTACATGGTTAAAAAAAAAAAAAGGGAAGAAGAAGAAGAAAACAGAGATGCTTAGTGAAATATTAGCATATGGCTTTTCAATTTCACAACAGATACCAGAAAGCAAAATGCAGCATTCTTTTTAATGCTTTCCATCCTTTTTTAGAAGATAAGTTGAAGCTGCGACGTAGTATGTGTGTAGTAAAAAGAATACCAGAAAGCAAAAGTGGCAGCTGACAGTGTCATCACACTGTAAACAAAAGGTCCGGCAATAGAGTCAGCAAGCCTTTGAACACGTGCTTCATTTCCTTGTGCATCCTCAACCTTCATTAGGGTTACAATGGTCATTTTTCATAAAAGCCGAATTTTTCAACAGAGCAAGAGGCGGAAAAAAGTAGACAGACCATGCGAATAATTTTAGAAATAGTTGACATAGCGCCAGTTGTAGAAGCTTCAATCCTTAGTGGGCCATCCTGTTTGAAATGGTACCAAAACCAATATCACATACATGTATTTTCCTTATATAAACTACTTTCAAGTTTCAATACACTGTATTAATAAGGTGACCAAGCAGGCAATCGTTTTATCCCTAAGTTAAGAAAGGGAGCTGGCATATGCATGTGTTTCAGCATTTCCATGAAGTCAGCATTTAACACATTCATTTTATTAGTAATTTTTTTGGAAGCTGCATGGACTGGTTACATCATTTCATTCCAAATCCTGTGAAGCGCTACGATAAACAAAATAAATTAAACAGAGTTGCAGTAAAAAGGAAACAGAAGTAAAATAGAAGGATCTTTTTTTTTTGGGTCCGATTTCTGACTTCTGAGAGGCAGTTTAACATATAACGACTATATGCTACCGGAAGAAAACAACTATACCCAGTTTACTGTGCCTGCAGAAACAGACATGCCTCTTTCTTTAAATACAGGTAGCGACTCTCCAGTGAGCATTGATTCATCAACAACACTTCTGCCAGCAAGTACTTTCCCCTGTTTCCAGAGAAAAAAAAAATAGAAGTTTAAGATAGTCAATGTTGAATTACCAGCTACTCAGTCATAAAGTTGCCAACCATACTCAGCGAGATATAGTTTCAGGAGCAGAATTGTAGACAGAGATATCAAATTCAACAAACACACAATTAATATTGCAAACACAAGCTGGAAGAGGGTTTAAAGTTAACTTACATCAATTGGAATTGTTTCACCCGGTAAAACCAAGACTGAGTCTCCAACACGGACATCATCAATGGGGACTTCTACAGTCAAAGCATCGGCACCTAGGACATTATCTGATGAAGGATCCTCTTCAGCAGAAGCAACTACCAAGCGCAACTGAGATGAAACTAGCGACTGCAAGAAGTTCATCACGTTAAAGTTGTTGAAATATAGAGATGGACTGTAAACAAATTACGTAAACATAAAATATATAAACTTATAAAAAAAGACACCTAGAAGATAGTGTAACTTCCGCAAGAAAAATAGCAATTACTAGATAAAGTACTTGGTGGAATTTAAGAAACTTGACCTAGGCATGACAGCCAAGTCCAATTAATAGATGCAAGAGTACTACGCACTTCAGTGACTGACCAGAAGTTCATTCATATCGCTCGATGCCTTAAGCCTAGCTCTTTCTTCAAGGGAGCGCCCGAGAAGTACAAATCCGAGAAGCATTACCTACATGCAAAAAACAAATTCTTAGTAAAGTGTCAGGGACATGCAAGTCCATTTGAGATGGATTGTTATAGTTAAATCTGGTATCATATTTTAAAAAAGATGTGAAAGTACACATCTGAGGTATAGACAAAAAACATATCATGTTTCGTAACAAAATGGCATGTACCACGTACTGGTTCATCAAAAAACGGTGCTTGCCATTGTAGGTCAGGGTTCAGGAGTGACACCTACATACGAGGAAACCAGATCACAACTCAGTAGATAAATTTTAAATAACAAAAACAAAGAATGCCATAAATTTGGTCAAACAAGATGGACAACAGATAGATGTAGCCTTCTTCCATTTACTAAATGTAACTTAAAGGCATCAATACTTACTGCACTTATCAGGAATGCAGCAACAGACCCAAACCCGACCAGAGAATTCATATTCGGTGCACCCTTAAGAAGCGCTCTAATGCCATCAAAAAGCAAGTCTGCAAGGCACACTCAGGGTGTTACAGTAAAAGACTTGAGAATGGAAAGAATTGCATACAACTCTTTAACTGTGTTGGTAGAAAATAGGAGAGCGAGTGCATCAAATGTGGGGTTCAAGCTTCAAGCAGATCTCCAGCATTGCTTGAACATCATCAGTGACATATTAATGACAGACTGCAACAACTAGAAAATTTAAATTTAAGAATCATTCTATTCTCCATACAAAGATTCATGAAAAGCCATTACTACATGTCTTTGATTACCGCCTTCAACAATCAACCTATTGCTTTAGTTGAAAATCCAACAACACACTGTATTTAACAAGAGCACTTGCTTCAGACTGTTACACCGTTGCTATAACAACAACAACAACAACAATCCAGTGGTAAGTAGGACCTAGGGAGGGTATGATGTACTCAGCCATGCTAGGAGGAGGCTGCTTCCTAGGACCCTCGGCTTGAATGACACAGCACAAGATTTCAAACCACATAGCACATAAGCACACCAGTATGCGAGCACACAATACCACAGCACAAGATTTCAAACCACATAGAGCCCAAAAGCAAGGGAAGAGAAGATACACATGGCAAGCAGCATAAAAATGGTTAAAACCTATGAATATGGTTAAAGGGCACCACAAAGACAAAAGAAGAAACAAAACATGCACCCATAGGTTCTCTAAATAGCAGTAGGACAAACAAATATTCTTCACAAGCACTCAGCTCGATAATAGCTATTTCATCATGATGGTTTAAGTAGATAAAGTCCTGCCGGGTGGTTCCTCTATAACTCTTCTTTGGCCTTCCTCTTCTTCTTTTCCACTCGTTAGTTAAACTTACACATCTCTTAAATGGTACAGTTATCAGCTTTCAGTCTTATATGACCAAGATCATAAGTTCCACCCCGATATCTCTCTTTTAAATTTAGGAAACAATGTTATTATCTCGTATACATCATTGAAGTATACATACTTCAAAAGAACTTTGTTGAAAGAGAAATCCTTATTAATATACCAAATGGACAATTAAGTGAAGGATCAAACAGATTGCAAAACCTCTTTAGCAGAATAAGCATACAGATTCATCTCTCTTCTCAGCATATTCACACTGAGCATCATACAGGAAATCTACATAAAACTTATCCGGTATAAATTAATCAGCTAGAGTTCATTAACCCCACAGTTGGTCCGAAGAATATGTTTAACTAACAAACCATCAAACAAGTAGGAAATACAAATAGAAACAGTTAACATACGACCAGAAGAAGTAGTCCCCGGAAGCCAGAACTAGTATCATTACCTCTACCAGGTCCAAGTAACGACACCACGGCAATACCACATTTCACGTACGAATTATGCAAAATGTCCAAGAATGATCCTGAATCATTTAAGAATACAACTTAATAAAACTAATAGTAATCATTAAGAAATAGTCTTACTAATTAACGAGTTAACAATACCATGAGCGACATGAATGCCGATCGAGTGCAAGACATGCGACGCATGCGATCCGCAGCAGAGAGCGACGAGAGTCCACGCAAAAGCTACACGGTTTCTGCTCCTCGCGAGCAATTCTGTCTTCCGACAGGCCGCCTCCTTCCACTTATCCACGGTCTCCCGCACTCCTCCTTCTGCACTACGCCGCTTCGCCGGAAACCCGCACATCTCCAACCTCGCCGCCAGCTCATCGGCAGTGTTCTCAGCCTCGTCGACACCGAACCGCAGCCTCAAAGCGGCGGTCTCCGTCACGAGGTTCACCGCCGCAGATTCGACGCGCGGATCGGCGAGCAGGAGCGACTTCACACGTGCAGCACACGCGCCGCACATCATCCCGCTGACTTGGAGGAGTACGGGCGGCGAAGAAGTAGGTGCAGTCTCCTCCTGGGCCGGAGCTCCGATCTCAACGGCCTTGGCGCGGACGACGCGCAGGGATAATGGACGAGAGCATTCGCGGCGACGGAGCGGGAGAAGGTGAGGTAGATGGGGTGTGAGTCCGGAGATAATTTGGGAATTATTAGTGTTGGATTCGGGAATCGGTGCGACGGCGAGGCGGAGGAGAGCGGAGGAAGCCATAATGGCGCCAACGCTAGAACTGCGAAAAGAGAAACAACTTCAAGTCCACTAACAGCTACCTACCTAACAAGAGAATGACGACGACTCTGGTAGTTCTAATGAGACTAGAGATATCCGATCCGCCCGCAGCTTGATCACCGCACGGTGCGGTCGCAAAAGATTACAAATATATGATGATGTAACGCGGGAGAGAGAGAGAGAGAGAGAGAGAATTAGTGATTTTCGGGCCGCGGAGAGTGGTTGGTGTCCGGAATAGTTGTCCGAAACTGGATCGGTTGTGAAGGGATGGATAGGAGTCATAGGATCGTGCGGTTTGAACGAATTATAAGTTAGCATCACATTTATCACGATTAGTGAGGATCACATCACGTGGGTGGATTCATAAAACAATCTAATCTAATTAATAATAATAATCCACTTAGTGGGTTGGGACCCATCATACGTAATACGCCGATCTGACCTATGAATTATTATTGGAACAATTCATAGGATTACCGCCTCCGATAGTAATTGTATTATGATTTATACATTGTTTATATATTTTTTAGGAGGAATGAGAGCGACATGATAAAAAAAAAATGTTAAAATAAACAATGAAAGAATTGTATTTTTTTTTTTCTTTTATGTTTGGATAGCTACCGAAGAAAAAGTAAGATAAAGTTAATTATAAAATAGAAGAAAATTTTAGAATGTTAATTTGTTAATTATAATAAAACATGTTAGCAGATATTATCTCGTCTTTAAATTAAAATAAAAATTTTACGATTACTTTTTGAAAAAAAATTCTAAATAAAATTTATAGTTTTGATAAAATCTACCAAATTTTATATTAAAATTTTTTTTAAAAAAATACTTTTAAGCAAGTATTTTGAAACTTCAAAATTTAACAAATTTGACTAATGTTTAAATAGTTTTTAAATCTATTTCAAACCTGTTAAATTTTGGAGTTCTAATATAAATTTTTAGAATTATTTTTTAGAAATACTTGAAAATAAAAATCGTAAATATCGTAAATTCTACAACTTTACTATTAAAAAAAATTTTGAAAAAATATTTTATGAATAATGTTTTTTTTAACTGTTATACAAAATAACGGGTTGTAATCATCATTATATCGATAATCTCCCAAGATTTATTTCCTTTGCAGATTGGATCCCATCAAGCGGTGGACAATTTCATTTTTCCCCCTCCGCTTTCCATCGCTCGTTTTGCACACATTATCACGTTTCAAACAATATATTTAGGCTCCAAACAGTAAGGTGTGAGCCTACCCCACCGCCTCCAACAAATATAAATGATCGAGCTGGTCCTCGATCGATCAATAGAGTGTTCAAAAACAGTTATGGCTAGAATTCTAAGTAGACGATAATTGTAAGAAACGAGATCATATCATACAAAACATAGACACTTTAAACGTGAAAACTCTTGAAATCAAGATAAAATCACGGGCTGTCACGTAACGTCAACGAATGAAGGAATTCACTATGAGTCAAAGAGAATATAAGTCTCACTAAACTCACTCATCTCTTTACAGTATAGTATGTCAGTATGTTCACCAGCCAACCCCTCTTTCAGAGCTGTCGGTTGCCTTTTATAGCCGTCGTAGGAGACACTTCCCTAGGCTCATTTTTCTAATCAGACTTCATAAGCGTCATGGCACGTGGCGACCCAAAACGCGGCTGTATCAATAAATATGCTTGAAACATAAGGTACTATAATCTATTTATAAAAAATAAATGAATAGCTTTATTACATCTTCTAACGATATATATTATTTTCTTACTCTTATCATAAATTTTATGTATCAGTATAACATAAAAGTATGTAATTTGTCTAATTCAATATCATGTAAAGAAGATAACATTCTAACTTCTAAAAATGTAGTTTTTAAAGAACAAAAATAAACATAGGGTTTAAGGTAGATAGACTCCTTCCAATATGCAGTAAAACATAAGTGGACATAAAGCTGATAATAGTACCTTAGATATTTATTATCAACTTCTCAATATTATTGAAATACAAAATTTTGATCCACGGAGCAGTAGAATACATATATATATGATTATTTTTATTTTTTTTTGAAACAAAAATATTTGTTAAAGTTATAAATTTTGATGAGATATATAATTATTTATATTTTAAAATATATATATATATATATATATATATATACTTCTAATAGGTATTTTAAGATTATAAAGTCATTACGAATTTAAATATTATTTTAAATTCACTAAAATTTTAGAATTTTTAAAATGTTTATTTAGAACTATTTTTTTTTAAAAAAAATAAATATTAAAATTAAAGATATAGTCAAAATTTATAGGTTGATGGAAATTCTGACGTACAATGCATCCTTGTTGAGCATCATTTTTCCACGTCTGCCTGCCGGTTGTGGGT
The DNA here is from genome assembly GCA_002076135.1 of Xerophyta viscosa. Classification (NCBI taxonomy): domain Eukaryota; kingdom Viridiplantae; phylum Streptophyta; class Magnoliopsida; order Pandanales; family Velloziaceae; genus Xerophyta; species Xerophyta viscosa. The sequence continues at coordinate 119,340 of MJHO01000200.1, read as the reverse complement.
GTTTATTATGCCAAGAGGGACATGCAATATGTGGGATAACTACATATCATGGCCCATGGGCTGTTTTGCTAACGGAATGGGCTGAGATGTATATATCGGACAATAGGCCTTTGTGGTTGTGAGCGACTTACCGGACGGATTGAGTGCGCTTTGGGCCTTCTAGACTCTCTATTTCATCAGCATATTTCTAATATTTCTTACGTACGTAAAAGGGATGAAAATGTGGCTGATATGCATTAGACAAAAAGGGTGACACACGTGCAAACATGCTTACATCTTTGGCCCAAGATCCATTCATGTCCACCAGACAAATATTAGTTGGAGATTAGCTAATTAATTTTATGAAAGATGCTCTTTTTTTTAAAAAATCAAAGAACGCGCGTATGAACTGCTTTGCTTACATACCTTTTTATATTCCAGATTTGCGGTATCACACGTGTGGAGTAAGATGGCTCTGTTCATGTCTACAATCAAATGCACTTATCCATAACTACAACTTATGTGAACCCTTGCAGGAGATGTTGTCCTCCTCCTTGCAAAAAATGCTTTTGAACGAATCAAATCGTCTCCGTCGATATTAGATGGACACCTGCATATGTATTATTGAATGATATTTTTCATATTTTAGTCATTGGTTTAGAATTTATAACTTGTACTACCAGGGCTAGATCAAGTCTTATCAAAATTTGGCGGATAACCTGCGACATAAAGGACCAACATTCCACACTGGGACTTTATATCAGTTAGTGAATGTCCAAGGATCGAGTTTGCAGAATAGATAAAAGTGAAGGACATTAAATCCCCGATTATATAAGAACGGGAAAAAAAATTACTCTTGTTCGTAAAATGGTTTCCTGTATGGCTATATAAACCGAGACCTTGGTAGGAGAGTCTAGCTAATCATCGGTTGCATGTCTGTCTTTGTAAGCAATATTATGTTCTTTCAGGTGTTTAATTTCTTTTCATTTGTTAATTAAGTTCATTGGCTAACTGTATAGCGCATTTGCATTATCTACTTGCTGTTAGTTTGCATGTCTAATTAATTGATGTAGATAATGGCAGTTGTTGGCACGTCGTAATTTAAATGGAAGCAAGTTATCGCAAGCACGGGCAGAAGAGACGTGGAATATTATACAGCAGCAGGCGGAGGAGGGGAGAGAGAGAGAGAGAGAGGGACCAGCAGCAAAGAAAAGGAAAAGGTGGTGGTGATGCAGGAGGAGCACGTGAGAGAGTCACGCGCATAAGGGTCAGGTTATACAGACAGACATTGCTGTCAGGAAGTGCCTACCTTTGTTCATCATCACCATCATCATCCGCTCATCTGGAATGAGATTCTCGAAGGAGCAAGGAAACACATCTCTCTCTCTCTCTCTCTCTCTCTCTCTCTCTCTCTCTCTGGATGAGTCGGGATCCCTGTGAATATGAACGTTACATACATGATAGATAAATGGGAGGATGGGGACCAACCTTACCAAAGTTCAATGGGAAATTAAGAGAAGAAAATAAAGTGCAAAAGAAGATGAGTAAAGAAGGAAGACAGAGATGTGATCCTCGGGATCAGAGAAATGCTGCCGGATCTCGATCTTTCTCTTTCTCTTCAACCCAAGAATCTTCCTTTGTTGCTTTTGCTTCTTGTGTGCCCTGTGAAGCAGCTGCCAGCTTCTTCCACAGAAACAATACGAGTGTGTGGGAAAAGAAAGCTAAAGATCAGGAGAGAGGATTTTATTCCATTCCATGTTATTATATATAGAACATTCTGGGGAAGAAGGAAGAAGCAGCAGATTGCTGCAACAGCAGCAGCACCCGCTCCGTTCAGATAATAACTTACGGTCAAAAATCTCTATCACAAGACATATATATCAAGGCGCCTCATATTAAAATTCCATTATTATTTTATATATATATATATATATATATATTCAAATTATTTTCAATTATATACCATCTATGTTCAGCCATTAATGCTTGCTTCATCACGGTCATAACGGTAGGTAAGGCCATCCATGCATGTACTGGTTCATCTATTCTCCCACCCTGTTGGTGACCCATTGACCCATTTCTCACATCCCGCCAACCCCTGTTCTCACATCAACTTCCAATCCTATGGTTTAATCCAAACCGGCTCGGTCATTTTTCCATCCGATCGTCATCCTTAGATGTTGGCCATTGCAAAGAACTCGAAATACATAAATATATAAAATTAACAATTAATCGGGAAGTGGGCCCTACCCATATCCTCTGTAGTTGTCCAATAGTGGGTGCCATATTAGACATTTATTGGATCACTGTATTATAGACTATCTTACACTCCTTAATACTTACGATAATATCGTAAAATTGATGGTGCTGCTCAATTTTGAAGGAACTATATATATACCACAAGTTTTAGCTAGCTTCTTACAATACGTACAACATTTAACTAAAATAACTACCGTTGGTATTGTCCAATCAGCATTGACAGCGGTTAGTCTTAGTTAACTGCTAACATTATATTTATGTAGAAATTAATTACATGTTCAAAAATGTAATAGGGATGCCAACACATCATTATACCTGAAAACACAAAATAAGATAAGGATTTTCCCAAAAAAAAAAAGAAAGAAAGAGAGGAACAATACATAAATTGTGGGAAATAGTCTATTAAGGGCTATTTCGTGGGGAGATTGTCCTTTCTAAGACACATTGTGTGTATAATAAACAGCTTACGACATTTTCCTTAAAACTAATTTTATTAATTAATTGCAGTTAAAGTAACAAATTTTTTTTTGATAATATATGATAATAAAAACTTTTTAGTAAACACTGAAGTGACAAAGCCTAAAACAGATGCTACCGCAAGCTTCAGCATATATATAATTAAAGACAGTCTCCAACTTAAGTAATCGGGGCGATGTGCAAACAGCACGGCGTTTGAAGTTGGAAAAAAGTTAATTTTAGGAATATTGAATAAATCATCACGCTTGAGAATATAAAATAATATTAAAAAATTGGCAAGAATTAGATAAATAGAATATCGTTTCTTTTCCTCGATGGTACACTGGATCGCATAATATTGAAATGAAATAATTCGACATATATTTAATTTTTTGGCTGATACTCGAATGCAAAAAAGAAAAAAGTAGAATTTTGATATCTTGAAATTAGTTTCTGGAATCGTCCAAAGCGACTTGAGTCAAAAATAGGATAGAAGAGCCGAGGGGGAAGGTTGCGGCGATGCGGCAGGTGTGAACGCGGGTGTCGGATAGATTGACGCAGTGCAGTACCATCTTAATTCTTAAAAAAGAAAAACCAAACAAAAATAAGAAAATTGCAGACGCAGAATATGGAAGCGCAATGCTGGTTGTTAGCAGAACACAGCGACGGCGTTGCAGTGCAGCGCCGACAACCAGCTGCGTGTTCGCACCCCCTTCTCTCTCTCTCTTTCTTCTGTTCTCTCTACAACGCGTGCCTTTCCTACTCGTACCTTCTTCTTACTCTCTCCGTACGTCCTACATATTATCATATTTACAAATTCTTTATTTAAAAAAAAAAAAAAAACCTTTTGTAAGATGGACAGGTCAAATTCTTCATGCGGCATACTAAAGTGAAATAGTTTTTTAACTATTATTTTAAATACATACCCGATTTATTTGAATACATATTATCATATTCATGAAATTCAAAATATTATTCTAATGATTTAAAATTTCTGTTTTGTTGCAGGGATTCGAAGAGCCATTATTTACGAGCTATTATATTATTTATACTAGTTAAAGCCATGCCGTCAGAGACATGTTCACCGATTTTAAGAAAAGTTTTAAGATGTGGAAAACCCCGGTTGCAAATAAATAATAACAGAAAAGTGTGCATTACATGAAGTTTCAGAGATTAGCGCTGATAATATTAGAATTTTGAAAGATTAGTGCTGCCGTACACCGGAAGCTCGTCGGTGTACCTCCCCACCTTCAGACTCTCCAGTTCGAACAAATCCGAGCTCCCGTCGCTCCCCTCGTCCTCCACCTCTTCAGACCCTCCACCTGATGATGACGATGATGATGATGATCCCATCTTCGTCAACTCCTCCGCCGCTGCTCGCTTTCCGCCGTGGAGTCCTCTCCGAAGGAAACCCTCACCCTTCGCCGCCGCCTTGAACCTCACGCTCTTCTTCTCCTCAGTAGCCGCCGATATGTTCATGCACGATCGGGCGAACGACGGCGCCGACGAGCACGATTCGGTGGAAGCACCTGCGGTGGCGGAGGCGCGGCGGTGCTTCTTCTTCCCTCCTCCTGCGGCGCCGGAAAATAGCGAGGAGATAAAGCTCGCCAGACGAGCCCCGGGCGACGCCGGCGGCTGCTTCTTGGTCTTCTCGTCGGTCCGGCTCAGTTGGTTCGAACCGGTACGTACCGGTTTGAGTCTGACGCTGGTCGGTAAACGGCTCGAATCGTCGGAGAAGAAACCGGTGCAGCTCGACCCGTCGGACGAGCTCGACGAAGATGCCGTCAGACGCGCGGAACGCGTTACAGCTGCTGTGAACTTGTACTGCTCTCTAAGATCTTCATCATTGAACTTTTGCTTTTCTGCAGCGGGGATTCGTCGAACTGGTGAGCTTAGTTCGTGGAAATATCGGCAGCTCAACGTGGCAGCGGGCCTTAGAGACCGGGCGGCGTTGGCGCGCTCATTATTTATCGTTGCTCTGGAGTCGACGTAGAAGGAGTTAGGCTCGTCGCCCATGGATCGATAGATAGCGTCGAGGAGAGACGACGAGAACGTCGACGACGATGTCGTCGGAGCAGTGCTCCGGAGGTGGTCGTACGGACGGCGATACGGCGGCGGAAGACCATAACGCAGCTCCATGAAAGAGTTGGTGGCTGGACTGACTTAAGAACGTGAAGAAGGTGGGAGGGACTGAGAGTGTATATATCTACAGCTTCAGTTTGCTTGGTTATATAGACACACGTACCACGGGATTATATTTTTGAGCACTCACGCGCGGGCTTACAGACGGGGAATGCGTCACGGCACCCTCGGTGCGCTTACCACAACTCCAGAGTGCCAGATCCTCCGCAGGGCCCGGGGAAACTCTATAATTTCCTGCTGCTGCGATCTAAACAAATTGTTTTTGCGGCAAAGCGCAAATCAGCCTCTTTATGATCGAATTAGCTTTCAAAAATATATTTTTAGAAGTTAATTTTATATTAAATTAGCCTCTAAAAATATATTTTTAGAACTGATTTGGTCTGAAAACAAAAAAAAGAGATTGATTTGTCAAAAGTCCTTATTTTTTGCCGAGGGCAATTAACACGATAGATGGAAAATATTTCAGAAAGTATTATTATTTAAGTTCAAATTTATGTGGGATGATATCTTTATAATTTTTTTAAAAAATTTCTATATCACGACGGTAGAAACTTATATTTATGAAAATTTTCTACTTAGATTTCAAAGCGTCAGTTAGAACTGAATGAGATTCCTACGGAGTTACGCTCTCGTATTATAGTTCTACTGTGATAACCTCAAAAACAAATATTTTCATATATCTTTAAGAATTATATATAATTCATTATCTATAATTTCAGTTCCACCCTCTCTCATCTAATAATAACGCTATAATTTCTCTTCTCCAATTACCATAAGATAAGTACAAAGTAATTAATCACGGTAGCAATTTATGATAGCGGGCCTCAATAGTTCAGATTGGATTTTTGCTTTTTTTAATTAGAAAAAGTATATATTTCTTTGATGGCTCTATGAGGCTTGTATTTTATTGTCCGGATAGAGACTCGATAAGACATCTTATTCAATTTCGACCTTATGGAATTGTCTATTGATCATCTTAGAAAAGAAATTATTTTATCGTACTATCAAAATTAACCAAGATAAATTTGTGAAGCCTATCTACGTTGCGGAGGTCTCATAATTTATCGGATTCGGAGCGACGCTCGGCTATTTTTTACTATTAAGTAATACAAAAATCAAATGAATTTGCTTTTTGAAGAAATTTGGAAGCTTTAGCAGAGCAGGTTAATTAAGGAGATTAGGATGGAGCAGCAGACCGCACGAGGAGATAGAGATTCCCGGTTACTGTGTCGGGTCCTTTTCTACAATGGGGTGCATTACAAGTTATTTCATACCGTGGGACCATCCTACCAACCTTGACAAACCGAGTTAATCCATCACATAAATATGAACATTCATGCATCCAAATAAAATATTTAATATAAATATTGAGTGATATGAATAATATTATATAAGTCATAATCTTCGGATCGCCCTGAAAAATAACAGAAAGAGTGACAGGGGATAATGCATGCTGAGTACCCTTAATAAGTCTTCAGAATAGAGAGAGAGACAGAGAGAGTACCCTTAATAAGTCTTCAGAATAGAGAGAGAGAGAGAGAGAGAGAGAGAGAGGGGTCTCTGAAATCTCAATCAAGCGATGATAGATAGTAGTACCAAAGCAGGTGTTCAAAGAGTCCGATTAGTTAAGTTCTGGGGCGCAGCAAGTTCCGAGGGCTCTCGAGCGCTCTATTTTGTATGATTTTTAGGCCTACTTTTGTCAAAGTTTGTGTTGTTATTATTTAGTAACACTCACTACTGACCAGGAGATGCTACTACCAAATCATAATTACATCAATATATATATATATATATGACAATTATATATGACAATCATTGGGTTAATTAAGAATAGGGATAACGATGTGTTTGATCTGATGTATCTTCATAACAAAATAAAAATTCTTGGTGCATGACTAAAATAGGTTATATAATTTGTTTGGAAAAAAAAAAATGATGTAACGTCTGAATAGTTAGTGACAACCATAAACTATAAATTTGGAAGAAAAATAGGCTCCTCAGCTCTTCAAAAATAAAACTGTGGAGGATAGCAGAATCTTTTCTACTCAGACTTTTCCAGATCGAATCGTGAAGACACGGTGTGTTCTCGAAGTGAAGGTGGCACAGGAGTAGTCGAAGCACGGCTCGATCTGACGGCGATGCAGCATGCTAGGACGCCGCACACATTTGGATCTCGAGATCCGTATTTTTTCGGATCGGCCGATCTCGACCGTCCGATTTTCTGATTCCTGATTCGGCCGAATCAGGGGAGGCGCGCCCCAAATTTTTTTACCTGTAAAATTTAATATATAAGTAAATAAATTAAAACAACATGGGTCATTAAACAAACTTAAGATTCATAATAGATCAATACTGTATAATATTTCCAAATATGCATAATAAAAATGCATGTTGGTAATATTATGTAACATTATATAATATAAATAGTATAATATTCATACAATATTCCTTTAATATGAGTGATTTAGTTGTTGTAAAGTTTGTTATTTTCTTGTATAAAAATTACTACTAGTTATATCAAATAATAACAACTAAAATTTGATATTTCAAAGTTGGTGCAAAATTCTATTAGAAATTAAAAATACTTAGTAGTTGAGTAAAATTTAATCGCTCTTACTGTTGTTCTTATACAATAAACTTATAAACACCAATAGTGGCAGACACATGATTTTAGTTGAGTAGAAAATGAGTCGCAACTTATATTTTATTGGTACTCAACAATTTAATATTCTATATTTTCTTATGCCGTAAATTACTTTATAATTCAATATTCTTGTACTTCAATAAATAGCATGTCAGAAGTCAATCGTCGGCACCAATAATGATTCATGAACATAGTACATTCTAAGAATGCGGCAAATGAAATATTTTTATCTTAGGATAAGAACCATGTTATAGGTTTGAATTTGATGGATTGACGATGTTTTTAAAAAATGAGTAACAAAGAAAATTTTGAGACACAAAACTGATATCCCGCACCCTGCTATGCAAATGTTTAAATTACCTCCTTTTATTTTAGCTTTTCCATGCAGCGCAAATGTTTAAAAGAGTTCGACAGTACTTAATATTAAAAAGCTGAAGTATATTTGATTTTTATTGTTTTACATTTTCAGGATTAAAAAAAAAAAAAAAAAAATTTCTTACTTGGCGTTGAATGAGGGAGATACTGGCGACGTTAAGAGTTATAACCTCAAATATAGCAGAATATTCTATAACACATACCTAACAACTAAAATGTATTAGTAAAAACTACGATACAAAGATATTATTCCATTCATAAAACAACTTATTTTTTGTATATATTTGTACTTATTTTTTCTATATATTTGTAGAATAAATGGTCAAATTCCCTTTCAATTCATGGTGTAGTGGGGGGAAAAATAAAAAACAAAACAAAGAAACCATCCACCTCAGAGACCCACAAAGGGTTGTTAGCTGTAGTCATCCTCAGACACAGACTCAATGGGTTAGATTGGAGCTCAAATTTGTCAAGCTCGAGTCAAATTTGAGTACGAATTCGAGCTCAAATAATTAAATAAGTAGAACATGAGCACATGTTAGTCGGCTTCTTAGGTTCGCGAGCCTAGACGTTTTTTTTTTTTTTTGTTTAAATATCTTTTATAATAAAATTATATAAGGGAGCTCGAGTCGAGCTTAGCCTAATTCATGCAATCGAATATAGCTCGAGTTGAGTTCGAACTTGAAATTTTTTAAGTCGAGTCAAATTCAAAAGCAGTCTTGAAACTCATAGAGCTCGAACTAAACCAATCGAGCCGAGCTTGAGCTTAGTAGTACTCGATTCAAACTCAGCCCGGTTTTACCCCTAACCGAACCCGCTGTAACGATGATATATTCAATTGCAATCGAGATAGTTCCAGGATATTCAAAGCCCCTATTCAAAGGGAAATTTTAACATATATCTTACACAAGCTCCACAATCGATCTAATAAAAGTAAAAATCTCAAAAATTCCGTTTCTGCAAAAGCTCCCTATGAGTGTAAAAATTTTATCCCCATAGAAGATGACTCAGAACTTTAAAATAGACTAAAACTCCTCCATTAGTATAACATAGTTAGGGGCTACTCGTGAATTTATCGATATGAGCCTATCTATTACGATGTTCATACAAACAGGCAAAAGTTTTCCAAAATAATCTCGAACGACAATACTTCATAAACCTTACAAAACCAAACACACGCTTCTAAGTTAGTCCTACAATTACAGTCCAGAGATTTGCAAGGGTTACACAAAGATTTCATTTCAATGGGGCAAAGCCAGACGAGATGCTAAAGTTAAAAGACAAAAGGTTTACATTTGCGACAAACTAGCTCTTGCCGACGGGCTCAAGTGCCTCTATCATAGCCACACTATTTCCCCTGATGACCTGCAAATTGAACACTTGGTTACTGGGTATCTGGAAAAGCTACCTAACGAGCTCAAATCGGATTGCTTTTTAGGAGTTCTGGCGATTCACATGCTAATATTAATCCACTTCATATCAATATACACCAGCAATGCAATATATGCAAGCTCTTGTTTAACGCGAGTGACATAATTTTAACGCTTAGAAACGGGAATGCATGTGATAGAGAAGAAAGCAAAAAACTAGAACCAAAAGAAGAATCACTGTATTTGATAACATTTTCACATATAATTTTAAAAAACTTGACAAGCTTTTTCCCCCATGCTAAGGCCCCAATAGCTCAAAAGCTCAGCAGTTCATTCAGTCCTTGGTTATGCAATTGTTATGGTTGAAAACCAGAGGTTGGCTTTTTAGCACAAAGATTTGTTATGTATGGTATTTAGCTTCAGCTAAGGCCCCAATGCATTTGTTATGTATGGTATTTCCCCTTCCAAGTTTCATAAAATGCCCGAGAGAAAAAGACTACTTCTTTCTTCCTTCTTTGTCATTGAAAATAAAAAGAAGACACTTTTCCCTTCTTGTGGCGGGAAGACCGTAAAGAACATAGCAAATGATTAAAACATTAATATTAGTGTGCCAGGTCAGATAGCAACACCACATCAACAACTTATCGGGTGCAAACGCAAAAAACTGACGGCAAGATTATTGCGGACGTTTTACGTAGTACAGGATTATTGTCGGCACGGTTGAAAGGTCAATGTTATAGCGGCCCATTAAACCAAAGTAAATGAAACTAAACAAGATTTTTGCCTTCTACTTACTGAGATATGCCCCTGATATAACCAGGACTACGCCAACCTCTTTCTAAGGATGGCAAAGAGATTCTAACAAGCTAATAAAGCGAAGGTTGACTTCTATCAATGTTAAATGTGGTTCATGTAATATAGTAATAAAAACATGCAGCAACATGGATACATAAGATTCAAAAAGTAGTGATGATGAAATAAGTAGAATGATGCATCTTTAAGACAATTAAGATGAGCGGTGTAGGAGAAAAATGCCAGAAGATTCTGCAACAAAGCATGGAAGTCACAAAGAAGCTTACCACCATCCCAATCTCATTTTGCTCATTTCCATTGACTTCCACCGTGTTGTCAACAACCATGTTCATGAACTGGTCGAACCCGCGAAGAGTGCCGACAACTGTCCTGTTAGCATTCAGCTTAACTGGAACAAATCAAGACAACATTTAGACATAATTAAATAAGAAAGACACATGCGTCTAACAGCCACAAAGTGAATTATTAGACATGACCATGAAAATCATTGTATACGACTTTAACGTTTGTGCCATGGCTCTAAAAAATGGAAAAGTTAATAAGCAATCTTTGCTGGAGTTTTCTTCAACATTTTAGTGTTACATTGTTAGCTACCAAAAACACCGACTCGTTCCTTTGTGCTGCTAATGTTGGGTAAGTGGAATAGTATATATGCAACAGAATGCAAGACCAACACCATATCCAATCTTCAGGTGTTCAAGGTAACTAAGTTCTAGATAACAACCACATCCCTTATATAAACATACAAAGAAAACATATGCCAAACATTCGATGATGTGATGTAAATCATGCGAGGTCTCATGGAAGCAGAAAATGCAATAGGGAACGAAATATATTTTCCCTATAAAATAATTCATGGTGAGCATACAATGGACATTTACGTGTTAATAGTTTTATAAAACTTCTTCATGGATCACAAACAACCCACTGTGTGGGAGGTACTCTGGTGAAGTGAAAATCAAGAAACGAAAGTTGCTGCTTCTCCTCACAATAAAGCGTAAACATCGCAAGACAAGACAAACTGTAATTTGATAATTACACTAGTTTTATGATCTTAACCTGGCATTAACACTCAACACACCAAAAAAAAAAAAAAAAAAAAAACTCTCAACCAGATCGAAATCGTACGCACGGATTGCAGTTTCTAAGTCCTACTTCGTTATTAAAAACAACCATCAATAAACTGAATCAACTATGAAAACAAAAACAACCATCAATAAACTGAATCAACTATGGAGTGAAGTATTACATAAAAGCTTCTGAAAATTAGAGAAATTTATACTAATTGCAACATATGTAAAACCTAACTAAGAGAACTGCTAATCAAATAAGTAATTTTAAAACGAATGGAAAATTTTCAAATTAAAAATTCTTACTTTGGAGCTTCTTGTCCATGTACCTGTTAAAGTAGCAATTTATATCACAAAATTAGAACCAAAGAAAAAAAAGAAAGAAATACAACGACAATATGCGACGTACTTCTTGAGATCCGGAGGCTGGCCTGATCGGCTCATGGCTTCAGAATGATCAGGATCGAGAAATTAGGGTTTCTGATATCCTGCTTGTGCTCTCGCCAAAACCTCACCCAACTGAACTCATATATAAGAAGACAAACGACCCGCCGGCCCGCTGCCCATTTGTAACATTTATTTAATAAAATTATATTTTTGATACCTAAACATTAAAACGTAAGTGTCAACTTTCAATGTTATGGTAGTAACTTGAGCTCTCAAAAAAAAAAAAAAAAAACATTCGCCAATCTCGCCGTCAAATATATATTTTCTGCCGTTTGAGTTGATTGTGATCGCCGAATGACTATCATGTATTCTACTAGTTGCTGACGCGATAACCACCTCAACGATCATATAAGTGATGATTAAGTCAGATGCCGTCATGTAGGATAAGCAATAATCACGTCAGCGGCGCAAATGATGGATTTGGTAGCGAAATTAGTTGAGGTTTTTATTTTTTAAAGAGTTTTGGATTATTACGGTAACAGTTGAAAGTTTAAGGTTATGACGTTGCATTTTAGTAAAATTTATGAGTCAAAGGTATAAAACATAATTGCTAAATCATCACATAATAGTATAACTTTTAAAAAAAAAATAAAATAGAAAAATATAGATATCAGTATGCTATGCAATTACATTCTAAACTTTTTCCAAAAAATCTCTAAATAAATATTCTAAAATTTCAGACAGTTACTGTTAAAAACTTTACAATATAAAAATATCTATTTAGAAATATTTATTGAATAAATATTGACCATAAGTTAAGAATACAACAAAATATTTTAAAAAGTACTTCAAATAGAATTATATGTGTATATTTTATAATGGTATCCTAATTTTTTTTTTTAAATATATAAATTTATTCTAACATTTTTTACAAATCAAGGCATTTTTTAACGAGAAAATCCCTCTTTTATTCTAGCTCTCCATGTTATATGAATAACAAATAAAGATATTAATTGTGCAAAGCATGAATGTGCTCAATTAGCTTAACGGGGTATAGCATAACAATATTTTCTTGCAAATATACCTACCTGCCTAGGAATATTTATCAGATCTACGTTTATAAAATCCACATGAAGCTTCAAAAAAGAGGAAGAGAAATTAGGAAGAAGTACAAGTGTTTTTAACCCAAAAAAAAAAAAAAAAAAAAGAAAAAGAATGAAAGAGGAGTACCGACGTTGTATTAGCAGGACGCCGAAGAGGAATTGCTAAAGAATTTATAACAGGCAGTTAATGTTTTCGTTAACACCATCTAAATCCTACCATCCATGAAATCATCCCACTCTCCAAATCTATTTAGATATATAGAGTTAGAGGTACATCGTATTTAGATATACAGAGTTAGAGGTACATCGTAATTTTGCCAACAACAACTAATAACAACATTTTGTCTTTTACAGTGGTTGCTTAGAGTGCATGCAGATTCTCGTATCAACGTAAAAATTGGTACACAAAACAAAAATAACATATGAGTTGGGAATAAATTAGAAATCAGCGTGGTATATACAAACTAAACTCGAGTGCGTTATTGGAGTGCGACAGAGAGGACACTCGGGCTTTTCATTGCACCACTCCATGATGCAGTTCCTGTAGGCATCATCAGACCATTTAATAACATCAACAAAAAAAGAACACATCAGAATCATTGGTTAACATTCAACAAAATTAAGCTAAACTAATTCAGTCTCCGGTGTTTTATTTTGTCCTCCAATCTAGGTTCAATCTGTCTTTTGGCGTGGGCTAACCAAAATGCGATCAAACCTACTTCGTACTTGTATGACAGCATCCAAAAAAAAAAGCTAGTTGAACACACCGATTGCTGCTATGAATGATACTAATATGAACTCTCTTTATTCTCCTTCCATCGTCTTTATGGTTTTAATTACACTACTTTTGTATACCTTGAATGTAATGCCAATTTGTCTCTTGAAGTTTTAAAGACATTCCCTTATTACAACAACTCGGTGATAAATTCCTCCTAGACGGGATATAGAGAGGACAAAATGTATCCGAAGCCATGCTCCTGAGGAGGCTTTGTCTTTATAAATTTTAAAATGATATGATACAATCGATTTGTACTGCATGATTGTCCTACAACTGCTCAACCCGCAATAGAGTGGTAATTTACATGTGCAATACCGATTTAGCATAGTGTGGTAGGTAAACAAGGAACCTTAAAAGAAAGATATGGATTACCAGCAGAAAACGTGACCACATTGTGTGGCCGTGGGATGTTGACGTGTGCTGAGACAGAGGGTACATTTGCTTGTAGCACCTGATGCTTGAGACTTGAACCAGAGAGAGTACATTAGACAAAGTTAACTATGCAGAGATGATTCATTCATCAACAGATACTAAGACACGCCAAAATTTAGATGAACAAGATCTATGTTGCTGTGTAAGATACTAAGCATACTAGTAAAAAAAATCAAGAGCACCAAAGGAACACATATCCATTTAACATCAGCACATGATACATGGCATGTTTCAATCGACAATGTTCTTTCATGTAAGATTGTATGTATTTGTTAATATCTTATGCTTGTTACATTGTATGTGTTATAGTTAGATTACATGTGTTAGATGATATTGTATGTGCTAGATTGGAAGTGAAGAAGCAGAAGCAAGCCTGCAAACATGGATTGGTGTGGCTCTTAGGGTCGTTATATCAATAACGACCCTGAAAGTCATAAGTCTCATAGCGACCACATAGGTCATTAGTTAAACTAGAATTGCTAGTTAAACTAATGAGCTTTATCTGACGTGGCCACCAAATCAATTTCGCGCATGCGCTGGTGCCACGGCAGCGAAGGTTGTCAAATGTCAGTTAGACTAGCGACTAGGTTTTATGTTTTTAAATTTAAAAAACAGAAGTGTTAGTAGTGTGTGTGTATATATATATATATATATGTGTTTTTAAATTTAAAAACAGAAGTGTTAGTAGTGTATATATATATATATATATATAATGTGTGTGTGTGTGTGTGTGTGTGTGTGTGTGAGCATATCATAATAATAACAATCTCAAATAGAAAAGGATACCTCTTTTGTGGATATGGAATCGGAAGTCCAGCTGCCTTTGCTAATGCTCGAGTCAGAAATCAAATCACCATCTTCATTCAAAACAGGCAATCCTCTTCCTGAATATTAATAGCTTTAAGGAATTATAAATACACTAATCATAATGAGGGACAATTAAATGTACACTAGCACGTATAGATTTATGATATCTCAAGAAAGCCAACACCAACCATGAAACTATGAAAAAAATATATATAATTCAATTTCCTTAAAACAGTTAATAGCGTATGATAACCCAGTGATGCAAGATACTGAGATATCCAACATTTCAGGAACAGTGCTGCAACACCATATCTAGTAAATATATATAGTTACGTGCTTTAAACATCTTTATACATCTATAGTTGATATATGCTATCGAACAACATATGATGTTACAATGTTCAACCTGATCTTGTTTTAATGTAAACCATGTCAATTCAGAACTACATATTTACAATTGGTTTATTTTATATTTTGCAGCCTTCTATACTAGTTATGTTTCAAATTTGACAGTCCACGAAAAAAGCCGCTATAGAATGTGGACTGTTGGAACACTGTGAGATAGAATTACATGTACAACCTGTAGAAGATTGGCGAATCCCCGATGCTGCTTGGTTGACAGAAGTAGCAAATGAAGATAAGTTGCTCCTGCGTATTCCTTCAGCACCAAGTATACAAAGCTGGATCAGAAGGAACACACCTAAAATTTGGTAGCTGCAAGAGGTAAAAATTGTTGATCAAAAGCCAGAAATAATTCAGGTGACACCGAAAAATCATAAAGCAATATACCTCCTAGTAGATACTTATTCAACCAGAGTTCCAGAAAGTAATGAAGTAAACGGGTAGATCGAAGAATTTGGGAACAGAACTTTTGTCAGGGCCAGACCCAGAAAAATAATAAGATGCAGATCTGTTTGCCAGTTGGCAAATTTGGTTCACTACTTCAAGAATACATGCAAGAATTTCAACATTGTCTCTCAATAATAATCTGCAAATAAACCCATACATCTACAGACTATCATATATACAGTCTTTGTGATGAGTTACCTTTTCTTATCATCATTTCTTAGTTTATAGGCATGTCCAGAAATTTTAGTCGGTTGGTACTAGAGAATAGAGAGTAAAGTTTGCAGTACCGGTGGTGTTGTCATCGGCTTTGATCGATGTTCGTAACACATTGTTGTATTGGTATTGGCAAAAAAAACTTCATATTATAAGTAAATTAAAATAATACTAGAAAAAGAATAAATATTAAAAATTATTAAAATACGGAAGAAAGTTTCTTTTTTAGTTTACATAAAACAGTATCGGCCGGTATTGGTTGGTATAGGCCAGTTTTGTTGGTATCGGCCACTACTGGCTGATTGGCTGATACCAACTATAAAATCGACCAACACCGATTTTATTGTGTAAGTGTCGCTCTCGGCCGATACCAACACGTACTACTATCAGCCAATACTGCAAACCATGCTAGAGAAAACTAAATATGACCAGCCACTAGACAAGATAGCTTCTGATTTATAACGAGCATGATCCAGGCTTGTTCTTATTAACACCAATCAAATATGTTTTCTTACATTTATAGAATATGATTGCTTTCAAGATGAAATTGTCCGGAAGATTAATGTTGAAACCTTCACACATAGTATATCACCGTAGCAGTATGCTTGCTTAGTGTTACATTCTTTAATTTCTCCTAATTAAATTCAAATCTCATTTATGTATATTTGTCAGATATATGGGTTTCTTTTGGGGTATGGAAATTGATGTCAGAAACTTGCTGCCAAGAAAAATGTATCTTTAAGGAAGAAAAGGTTGGGAAGTACAAACCATATTTGCAATGAGCAAAGGTGCAAGGCACTAAGGTGTAAGGGGTCTGCTGGAGCCTAGGCACAAGGCATACAACAAAGCACCCACCGTTAAAGCGACACGCAAGTAATTAGCAATTTGCAACATTCCAGCAATAACAACAAAATTAAGACAATAAATAAGCAGAGTTGCACTCTCTATGATTTTATTTGGTACACACTTCTATTAGTGTAGATGCATGATTTTTTTTTTTCCTTTTTTTCTTTTTTAAACTGGGAGGCACACTTAGGCATGCCACCTTGGCATATCAGGACTATGCTTTATAAAGGGAGCCTAGCCTCGACCGAGGTGGGTACTTTTGCTCAACATGCCTAGGCGCGAGACGAGGCGCACACCTTTGACAATATTGACAGTGAGAATTATATCAAGCATAAGACCTACAAACAGGTAACTTTCTGTTTGTAGGAGTTCATTTATCTTAATCTCTTCTTGCATCCATCAACTCCCTCTCTGGACGGCATTTACGAAGATGACCTATGTACTGACCCTTACGATAGGAATGTTACTAGTTACTTAAACCTTGTGGGCATACAAGAAAAAGACCTTTGAACCGTAGAATTCAACTAAACCAACTAACCGAGGCCTTTGATGTATTGGCTTTCCAATGAAGACATACTGTATACCCGCTGCACGCTTTGATATATGATAATACAGACCTACAAAATGGTATAACTATCAGATAACCTGAAACTTGATGCATAGATCATAAGGGTCAGGAAGGGCTACATACCGACTGCTCACTATCTAGAGAAATGAACTACAAGTATGCATATTAATAGAGGGATTACCTTCAAAATAAAAGAACATGAGGTTGGTACGTAGAGCGAGCTGGACAACTTCACGAGCCAGGGGAAGCATCTACAAATATAAAAAGATACCAATATCCATGCAAGTCTGTAAATAGTAGTAAACAAAGCTACCAGAATATCCTTCAGTGACAAAATGCAGTAAAGGAAAAAACAAAAGCCATAGAAATCAGACGGCTTACAGAAGTAATTTCATACCAAAGGCCATCTCTGAACAGTCCATAGCCACGCATTATGAAATTTTCGCCTTATTCTTGACATTGCCGACAGTGAAGGAGCTGATGAGGAAGATGTCGTTGCAGTATCCAAAGGTTCCCCTTGGTTCCTCCCCAGATTGCTTCCTTCATACGCCTCTTCTGACTGAGATTCTGATAGGAGGATACCACGAGCCGTCATCCTAGAGCTGTCAAGCGCTATGTGTAAGAATGAAAAGCAAAAAAAAAATAAAAAGAGATGGAAGAATAAGGTGCAGGTGAACAAAGAAGCAAAAAAAGGATCCTTGGTAAGAAAATAACCATAAAAAAGTCAACCTGATTCTTTCTGAAAGATAAGGAACTGTTGTCTGGTATATGATAAAGAGTGCACGTCTTGCAAGGGTTGGTGGTAACCCGTGAGGACCAGCGACCTGAGCAATTGAGTCTCATAAACACCGTAGGTAATTAAACAGACAAGCTTGTTCTCAAAGAAATTATTCATTACACTAAGCCACACACACACACACACACACACACACACACACAAAATGTTCGTACTCACTTGCAATATGATTTGGTCTGATGGATGAGGAACCAATTACATATAACATGAAAATTTTGAAAATGTAATTCTTCGACCTAGTGAGTTTCATCAGAAGTAAAACCATAGTACAGTAAGGTATCATCTTGATACTTTAGCAGCAACCTTGGTCTCGAATGAAAATATTGGATTACAACTCTAAGGTAGAACCAAATCACATAATGCTAGATTTACTTAGAATGGACATTAGGAGAACAAGTGAGATGCAAGGGTAAAAAAACAAACCTAATATAACTTTCAATTGTTTTCAAAAAATAATTACTGAAGCTGTCTTCTCTTTTAAGAGAAAACATCTAGATGTATGCTAAATTCAGACAGGTTCGAAGAAACCAAGCAACATTATCCCACCCTTAAAATCTAATACACATGAAACAAGTGCCACATGATGTACAGTCTAGCAAAAGAAATAAAAGACAGATGAAATTTATGCACTCCAATCTCACCTTAAACCAACTGCTAAAAGCTAATGGTGTTTATCAGTCACTAACAGAACTAGAAACATGTCATTGAACAGCCTACCTCATGTATCATATTGTTACCAGAATATCAAAGTGGCCAGCACAAAACATAAAAAATTTCAAATCCAGTTAAGTTAACTTGATATTAGTAGGTTCTTCACAATGTTTAACAAACACAAAGATATATTTTCCATCACTTCCTAGCATTCAATTAAACTCCTATGTTGACCAAAAGCATACCAGAACCTCTGTCAAAGTCCAGTTAAACATATCTCCTCAGCTTGGGTAAACTTACAGCCTATTTCTAAAAGGAAAAAGTTACTAAATAAGAAGATCAATTAGAGAAACAGATATTCACGTCACTATCAAGGTAGTCAATATTGGATTTCAAGTAAGACAGAAAGATGGGAGGTAAAATCAAACCGTGAAATCAGGACAATTTTATAATTTAAATATAGATTTTAGCTACCTTGCTCACTAGCAGATGCCACTAAAATTGCTACAAAAAGTCTTGATGCACCAAAAGTCTAAACAAGGACTCATGATCTTACCTTAACTGTCATGTCTGATTTGCAATATTAAAGTTGTAAGTTGTAATGCAGGTTTTGAGAATGAAACGGTTACCAAGCTTATAAATAGATCAAGGAAAGTTGATACAGGCATAGAAGCAACATGTACCTGGGAGATATCGCAATATTCTTCGCCTAGAGTTTGTTGCCCTGAACCAGTTGTAAGTAGATAATACATCATCTGACCTACCAACTTAATCTGTAATGTGATTATACAAATATTTAAATAAATAAATAATACTAATCATTAGCTAACAAAACTCCTACTAACCAACGCATCAAGGTAAGACGAGCTAAAAATAGGTAGTAAGCAATAGTTCACCAATGGCATCTTATGGACATTGTAATATGAATGAACTCAGTACCACATGACATGGTTTCCATAGATATAGGTTCAGACAATGTTGATGTAATATGTCACTCAGTAAAAGATAAATTTTGCTCTTGGATTGTCTGTATTCTCATAATAATGATAATGATCATGGTGTAACAATAAATACCTCGCTCTGGTAAGCGACAGCAATCCTAGTACCTTGTCACCAAAACCAGATAAACACAATTTCGAACATCAGTAAAAGGAAATTGAAGCTAGAAATGAATATAAATGCGGAACCTCTCAACCAGTGCAATAATTGAAAGTCCTGTACCAAGGAGGTGGCGAACAGCGTCTCGGCAGGCGTCGTGAACGTGGGCAGCGTAGTGGTCGTCCTTCTCCGCCGCCCTCATTATCTCCGGCTGCGCCGCCGAGGAGAATCGCCGTCTTCGGCCACCGCTGCCGCTGGTCTCCCCCTCCATCAGTAACTACGGTGGGCTCGCCGGAGAATTTCTAGCTAATCTTCTCTGTTAAACTTCAATCATCATCCCAGTATACCACATCTGTTCCAAGTTTTACAATAGCAGGCTCCTACAATTCTTTATAGGACAACCTGTAAAAGTTCTATTAATAAATTGAAACTCACACATTTCAATTTTGCATTAAGTAACCTCCTAAAGCATCATCAAATTCCACCGGTGGCCCTGAAATGGAGAATAAACAATTGTAGCAAATTTTCAACTAGAATGCTTAATGTGATGATTGGACAGAATGTCAGTACTCCATGTCTGATTTGAAACGCACATCAAATTAAAATTTTACTTTCTGACCATAGTTCCGGTACGGACTGATATATCGTGATTAGAAAACGGTGTCTCTAATATTATTGAATATTCAGAAAATTTTTTATCTCAGTATTTAAAAAAAAAAAAAAAAAAAAACTAAAGCTGCCAACAACAAGTATATAAAATATACAAAGTGTATATTATATATTTCACATCTTGAAATAAATATGTAATTGGGTATTATGTTTTGTTATGGTTAATAAATCCATAATAAACGTTACTAAACATTTGAAATGAAAATGGCCATTATCTTGTATTTTTTTACGAATTAACTTAATATTATTGGTAATATTATTAAAATAATGAAGCTGAATACAAACTAATGATCATTCATAATTATCAGGAGAGTTTTGTATATTACACATCAATTACCTGTCTATCTGCATGAACTAATGATCATTTATAACGATCATTTACATTTATTACACATGGGGATCGAGAAGTTGATGGTTTTCGGGGGAAAAAATTAAGGAGCTTGTTTATAAATTTTTCTTTTTGGACATTTTATTAAACAAAATACCTAACGTCAGCAGTCGACTAAATTGGACATCTTTAATAGGTTGGCCAAATGGGACTATCTGAATACGTGAAAAGACGTATATTTAAAATCGCTATTTTTTAAGAATATATTAGAATATTGCCTAAAATGATATTAGTCTGAGCATATTATTAGGTTTAAAGAAAAAAGAATAAATCGTAAGCTTGCTATGTTATTTTTCTCTGATGATTGTAGTTCGACAAAAAAATTGGTATAACCTGCTAATGAGCATTATCAAAGAAAAATTGGTATTTTTCTTTGATACAAATTACTCGATATAATTGCGAATACGCAACCTCTCAACCGTTGGACATAATTAAGCATATGATTTGCTGTTTTCTACCTTTATTTATTTATTTAAGTAAAAGAAATTAGCTTTATACCATTTCAAAATTTTACAATTTCCATTACTTCTTTTTTTTGAGATAAATACAATTTCCATTACTTCATATTGTGCCATTGTGCATTTTCAAACTATAAGTCTGTCTTACAGATACAGCCTCTTCGTGGCAAAATAAGAATATGACAATATATTAACTCCTCCTATAGCAAAACTCTTAAAAATGAGTTATTCATAATACAGTATTTATTAATTTCTAACAAAATTATAACATTCGAGGAGCATGAATGGTAAAAAATTCGAGAAGACGGCCTTACACATTGATGCGTATATGAAAAAGCAAAACTTCTTCAGTTCCCAGTGAATATTCAGAAGTTTTGAGAAGAGGATGTGAACACAGTTACATTCATTTTCTATGTCGAGAAAAAACAATAAATTTCCAAAACACCACCCATATACTATTCGTCTCCGTATACTAGTATTACGTACATTCATGGCCTCCGTATATGCGTGCCCTTCGTTGTTCTAGCTTGTTCACCTCAGAGATGATCTGCGACATATCTTGCTCATCTCTGTCAGGAATCTCTTGCAGAAGTTTCGCCATATTCTTATCGATGCTTCTAACCTGATCAGGGTCCATGCACAAGTACTATATGATCCGTTAAACTTGAAGTACAAAACCGGTCGAAATTTTGTTCATTTGAGAGAGTGAAGCAGACAGATGAAGATAGATAACATAAGTTCGGACCTTGCGATAAGGCCATCTTGGCAATCCATACTTTCGGCAGACCTTTTTTATGGCAGTAGGGCATAACTTGAGCTCCTTAGAAGCCTCCACGATAGGAAGATGAAAGAACTTCGCCAAGTCACTCAGTTTCATCTTTCCGGTCCTCTCCCTCTGATCCAAATTACATATAATCAGTAAAACAAACAGGTACAGTTTACAATTTGCGATAAAAATCCGACTCTTTTTATTTAAAGAAATTGTGAACACAAAAGTAAAATTTTACTTGGATAGAATGAGGAAAGCCTGGTTGCTTGGCAGTGTTAGCTTAAAAGTCTAAACAGTTAATCTATTAGGTGGAGGAAATGATAGTAACCCTAAATTTTTAACGCAAAACGCACCTCGAAGAGTGATCAAAGGATGTGATCTTTCTCACACATCCCGAGACATCTTACGATGTGTTTTTGGCATATTTAGGATCAAACATTTTGGGTAATCTAGTGTTTTTTCACATCGAAGATTTGCAGCCAAGTTACACACCTGTGCAGCGATTCCAGATTTTCGGATAGGTATTTGTTCCTGATCATTCACTTCCGGATGCCTGGATTCACACAACCCTATTATCAAATTAGGCAAAAGCGTGACGCTCGAGTAAATATTACCAAGAATTCTTAGATTCAACTAACTTTAAAAAAAGAGTTCATAGAAACTACTTTTAGTAAAGATATATAAAAAAGATGAATGTAAATACCACCATGCTCCGGCAAATGTTGTGCTGCATTACTCGTGCTCGCTGTTTCTTCGATAAATCTTACACAAAGAGCTTCACAGAAAGCAGAGAGAGAATCTTCGATTAAGTAGCACTTGTCCTGCATCCGCAGCATACCATACTCGATCAGAAACTGCTTCACTTGCTCTACTGTTCTCTCCCTGAGACTAAAAAAATGCAAAGATTATTTCTTTTTGTTTTTGATCTTTTAGAGAAATGATCGTAATTATCACCAGTTAGTTACTCATTTCTTCACTTACTTGATGCAGTAAGGTTCCACAGGCAGGACGCTTGTGTTATTGCAGACGGCAAGCATCGCATGACAGAAAACTCCTGGGCCTCCATGGATTGAAAGCTTCATACTCTGAACGCCTGAAACCAAAAGAAAATTTCAATTATGCAAAGTAACTCACAATATGTATCTGATGAGTTAGTTATACAAGCTCTCAAGTCACCATCAGAATGAACAACTTGTCTAAGAAGACTGCAACCACTGTAACACAGAGTGTTTGAACTTTGGATAATAGCGGCGTAAGAGGACTGAGGATTCTGATGACCGACTGAGAATTCAGGGGGCAGCGTGGCGTTCAACGATGTTGATGGTTCATAGTTTAAGATCTCGTCCAAGTCCCAAAAAGATAAATTGGGATCGTCTGCCGGGTCAAGTAAATCTCGAACCGAGAAATCGAGTTGCTGAAGAATGTCATCGTTAAAGCCATTAGCACTCTCCGTTGAGCCAGGGAAAGTCGAAGGAGCACAGTTGTCGGAGGGAATGATATGAGCGTCCTCAGCCATTGTCGGCGCCCGGTCAGAGACACCGAGCACCGCCACAAAAGAGAATCAGAGGCACTTTGATATGGATTTGGGAGAAGGACAAAAAAAGAGAGAAGTATTCTATTTATCTAACAGGAGATGGCGGGAAGGAGGTAGTTATTTCGTAGGGAGTTCTGGAGCAGTTGATGACCGTTTGTATGATGTCTTTCAAATGGCTCGAGACTGGGAAGAAGCAACGTTCCAGAGGAGGGTATATTTGTACCTGGCCTCTGATAATTACTTTTGGCAAACCCAGGCCCCTTAACACACAATAAACAACATAAATATAAAAATTACGACTACTTTAAAGCGGAGGAAGAAGAAGAAGAATGCAATTCCGCCGATAAATAATTGTAATGATCCCATTGGAGCCACGGGATCCGTTGTTGTTGCTACTACATCAGGAACGCCAAATTCATCGACCAAACATCAATCAAAATTAGGAGAGAGAGAGACAGAGAGAGAGAGAGAGAACTAATTTAAGTTCAAGGGAGCAGCAGCTGACCAGTGGTGAGGGACTTAAGTGGCCGGCACGGCGGCCCTTGAAGTCCGTGAATACCTCTTCCTCCGTCCGCGTGTTTACGGCGCCGCCATCGATCCACCGCCGCCGTCTATCGAGAGCAAACTCGTAATTTAGAACATTTCAGGCGGAAATATAGAGCGGGAACGTAAATAAATAAGAGCAAAATTCAAATCAGCCACTGCTTTTTTCTGCCTTCCAAATAGATCTATATTTTCTTCTGATAATTATTTTTTAAAAAAAAATTTCACGAATATCTCACCCTTATTGTGAATGTAATTAATCTCTTTTGAAATATAACAATTTTCTTTTAAAAAAAAATTAATAAATAGTTTGTGAGCTCGAATTTCAATCTTTTGCAGAAATTCTTCAACCACAAAATTTAATTATACTAACTAATTGAGTCAATACTTGTTAATATAATTACTAAATTAGTAATTAGTATTATAAAAAAAATTACTAAATTAGATCAAAATACATTATATTCAAATATTTTTAAAAAAATTAAAAAATGATATATTTATAATTTCCTATTCAAAATTTGTAAAAAATATTTTATTAACCGGTAAAATCTTAATCTAGATTATGTGATAGTTAGGTCACATTAAATAAAAGTCAGTTTTGCCATGTTGTTCATCTTCCTTCCATAAAATTGATACCATCCTTCTATCATATACTGATATACTCACAACTCAGGAAAGCATAGATACTACCCATTAACTACGTACGCATGCAAAACTCAGTAAAAGCTGAAAGAAATTGCGAAGAATAGAAGAGATTTGGCACCGTCGTCGGCCATTTTGAACCTATACCAAA
Source organism: Xerophyta viscosa (assembly GCA_002076135.1). NCBI lineage: Eukaryota > Viridiplantae > Streptophyta > Magnoliopsida > Pandanales > Velloziaceae > Xerophyta > Xerophyta viscosa. Next base: position 94,550 of record MJHO01000200.1, on the reverse strand, counting down.
AAAAAAAATAAAAAAAAAAATAAAGAATTTCTTGAAAAAAGAAGTTATTCCATATCCTTTCAAAATTATTAAAAGATTATGGCAAAAACAAAATGTATAGCATATGTTCTCTATCATAGTTCATATATGCACAGAAGTACAGGAAATTTTCACAATCATTCACCAAATAGCACTTATGTCTGCAGCTCCATCCAACATATATATAAAGCTTCCAAAAAAAAAACAAAAATTCAGGTAGTGTTAACGAATAACGATCATAATTTCTTAAACTAAGCATTCTTCCCCTTGTAGTCAAAGCTCATCCTCAACATTCATGATCTTCTTTCTCCTTGCAGCTGCTGATCATCTCCATCACTGACGCCAACATACTTGGCCTCAGTCTACGCCGCCAATGGTGACAAGCCTGAGTTCCTTCACTTGCTCCAGCAGCAAGTTAAGTAGCAAAGCGAGCTGCCGAGCGGTGAGCAGAGGTAACCTTCATAACCAACGAGTCGCCGGCGATTGAAAAGGGAAAACAAAACCTGGCCAGATTGCAAATGCCAAATCTGGGAATATCTTTTTCTGGAATCATTCATTTCTAAAGAACAGATTTGAGAAGAAGAGGAAAAGATGGCGAAACGGCTGGCTTTAGCCGGAGATCGCCGTTTACAGGTGATGGTCGGGACAACGAGTTAGAGGGAGGGAGGAGAAAGCGGTGGCGGGAGGCTGAAATATGGTTGGAGGCAATATGGAAACTAGGAAGGGATAATGACATATCAGCCTCCATTTTGAATTTTTTGGACAGATTAGTCCCTCTGTTTAAAAAATGGACAGATCAGTTCCTTTGTTACTGTTTCGGATTTTTTCCGAAAAAAATGTCCTCGTTTCGCCGAAACCGAGACCACCTATTTAGAAGATTTTTTTAGTAAAATTTTGAATATGAAAGTTGTAGAAATGTTTCCAAAAAATGCTTCTAGATAGGTGTTTTCGGCGTACAAATTGTTTCAGCGATTTTGGGACGAACTGGTTACACTTCGGATCTCAAAAATATCTATTTTAAAATATTTTTTGGAAAAATGCTCAATATGAAAGTTAGAGATCTTGACGAGCTCTATAACTTTCATGTTCAAACTTTTTCCAAAAAATACTTCTAGATAGATATTTTTGATGTTCGAACTGTTAATGGATATAGGAATATTTTTGTCCGAAAAAAATTCAAACAGTGTTTGAGGAACTGATTTGACAGATTTTTAAAATAGGGGCTGATCTGGTACTTTTGAAATTTTGTGGATATAATCCAACTAGGAATAGGTGACTGAGCGAAAATTTAATTTTTAGATATATATGTGGGTCCAACCTCTATCTTCTTGACACGTGGCGGTCGCTCCATGCCAGCCTTAGTAACAGGTAACGCCTCTCATCCACCGCCGTTCCGGTACCTCCAAATGACAACCGCCACGCGTCGTTTTGTAAACCGTAGACATTAAACTACGTCTCTGTGTCCACGGCACAATGTAACCGTATCTTCTCCTTCATATTGTATGTATAACATATCTCGAGGAAGAATCGAGGTGGAAGAAAGCTCACGCAGCATACGGTCGCGTTGGACGGTTTATAAAAGTTTGATGCATCCAGTTATTATTCTCCCTCACCTCACTTTCAGAGAAGCCACCATTTCCTCTTATCCAGATAACCCTAAAACACAGCTAAAATCCAAGCCGTAGATCTGCCGATCGGCGGCGGCGATGATCCCGAGGACTACCGGTGGCAGCAACTACATCGCCGGCGGGAACTTCTCCTCGCGAGAGATGCTTCATCCGATCCCCGGCTCACTGTGAATAATCAATAAATCTGTTACTCGTTTGCTGTAAATATCCATCGTTCATCGTATAAGTATCTTAAGGATTAGGATCACTCTCGGGATTCGTGTTTGATTAGAACCGAGATGGAAGAGAGATCGTAGATATAGGTAAGTCGGAGGAGATGAGCCTAGCTACGGCGGCGAGGGAGGGAGGGGATGTGGAGGCCGAGGAATCGACGACGCCGGCGGCGGCGACGGCGGAGATCCATCTTCCGGCGGAGGTTGATTGGGAGGCGCTGGACAAGTGGAGATTCTTCGTGCTAGGAGCGGCGTTGTTTTCCGGGGTGTCGGCGGCTCTGTACCCGGCGGTCGTTCTCAAGACGCGCCTCCAGGTTTCACGTACGCCGCTGTCGTGCGCACATACGGCCGCGGCGATCCTCCGCCATGAGGGACTCCTTGGGTTCTACCGCGGCTTTGCCACCTCCCTCACCGGCACGATCCCCGCACGCGCGCTCTATATGGGAGCTTTGGAAGTCACCAAAAGCGCCGTCGGCGCCGCCGCGACGCGAGTCGGCGTCTCCGAACCTGCTGCCGCTGCCTCTGCAAGCGCTGCCGCGGGTCTCTCAGCTGCCGTGGCGGCTCAGATCGTGTGGACACCTATCGATGTCATCAGCCAGCGGCTCATGGTCCAGAGCTCATCGTCATCCTCAAATTACCACGGCGGATTGGACGCTTTCAGGAAAATACTGAAATCTGATGGAATCCGAGGACTTTACCGAGGATTCGGAATGTCGATCCTCACGTACGCACCATCTAACGCAGTCTGGTGGGCTTCTTATTCGCTCTCACAGCGAGTGTTGTGGGGAGGTATCGGCTGTTACCTTTGTCGAATTCACAGCGGCTGCAGTGATGAGCGGGAAAACGGGGGCGGGAACACAGTTTCAGTAACGCCTGACCAGAAAATGGTTATGGTTGTTCAAGGAGTGAGCGCTGCAATGGCGGGGGGTGCATCGGCGCTGGTAACGATGCCTCTGGACACGATCAAAACAAGGATGCAGGTGCTGGAGTCTGAGGATGGACGGCTAGGTCCGATGACGATCGGACGGACGGTCAGGAATCTCATCAAAGAAGGAGGGTGGGGCGCGTGTTATCGTGGGCTGGGGCCGAGATGGGCTTCGATGTCCATGTCGGCGACGACCATGATTACTACTTACGAGTTTCTGAAGAGGCTATCAGCAAAGAATCAGCTTACTGATGAATGATGAGGTATTTCTTAGTTCTTAACTTTAATTTTCTAAATGCTATTAAAACTTCTTAGCTATTCCCCCTTGATGTGGGTACGTATGAGAGGAGATCATGCAATGCTCTATCTGGTTTGTGGAATTATTAAGCTCTAAATATCCAATGATGCGATGCACATATAAATTGAAACGAAAAAGAAAAACTTTGAATTATTGGAGGTATAATGTTTATGCAAATTTATCATTACTTGCATACATATTCTCCTCTTAGTTTTCCCAAGTTGGATACATGAAATTTGCATATCTATTTGTAAGCAAAAGTTGAATAAGGAGTCAAAAGAAACACAGCGATGCCAAAGAGCCTAAAGAAATTGGTCAGTGTAGAACCGATATTATAATGCACTGACTCACATTTATGAACGAAATTAACCGTTTTGACAAATAGCAGAGAAATTCCTTTTTCTATGTTTATGAGGTCAGAAAATGTTGTGGTCAAGTTTAATGCTGGTATTCTTGGTGTTAAACTGTAGTCTCTTTCGATATCAAACCTTTTCAGAGGAGAAGGGGGGGTGGGGTGGGTGGGGTGGGTGGGTTTAGGGAGGGGATTGCCGATATCGACGTCTATCTTTGAAGGGGATGCTGCTATCAACATCTATCTTGGAGGAGGTTTGGTGGGGAGGTGGACACCGTGGTGGACCGTCGTGGTCCTAAGCTTACTTAGTCGTGTTGATGACCAAGGGCATGGTCATTATTTATGCAACCGTCTGTACATATATTTGCTTCTACAGTCTGCTAACATTTCAAACAATTTCATGCCATGAATTTGTATTCAACGAGAAGCATGTGTAGGTGTTTCGTTACCGAGTGAGTGGTATATACACTGGAAAGTATAAAGGTTGTCTGGTGCGGGAGGAGAGTTGCTGATATCAAGTTGTGATAAATACGTGACAACTACCCGTGATCATGAATAAAATAATGTTTAAATTAGATGCACGAGATTGAACATCAATTTAGATGGCTTGAAAGAAGTGTTAAAAAAAATAATCTGCTCCTTCTAAGACAATTTGATGAACGCTTTTTTTCTTTTTTCCTTTTTTTTTTTTTCGTTTTGGGGCGCATCATGATAATCTCTGTTTTTGCTGATGAAACATTCCAGTGGATGAGGATGCAAAAGTTGTTGCGGTTTGTTCCAAGCAGCGAGTGTGACGGGCGGGCAGCCATGCCGTAGAAGTATCTTTTCATGAGCTATCTTCCTACGTCGTCCCCTAAGGAGAGCGTGGAGTATTTCATCTGTACCCCTTGGTAAGTCGCCATGCGTCACGGGAGCCATCTCTGAAGCATAGTTGGGATACGGGGGACAACGTCAAGCTTATACCGCGTGGTTCTTGAATCTCAAGAAAATTTTTAAAACTTTATCGATTGTTTGTGGATGAGATTACTTAGTGTGTGGGTCATCAGTGCTGAGATATGAGATATCTTGTTTGTTTTCAGTTTCAGTAGTTTTCAGGATATTTTAAAAGCGACGCTGACCGTTTTAAGACTTGTCGGGTTGGTTGCAATTGACAAACATCCTTCGCTGCAGTTGCATACCTTCTTTCGTTGGGGATATCGAAGAATGTCTTCTTTGTGTAAAATACAAGTATACAAGTATACGTGGAGTTATAAGTCTGGGGATGGAATGTTAGAATCTATTAGTTAGTTTTCTAAAATAAATAAATAAACAACTTGTATTTAAGTAATAATGATTTGGTTGAAAGTGGAATCGGTGGATATGGTAAAGTATTATGGGGTCGCTGTCGATATGGACGAGTTCTGGGAGCACCAAATAGCGAGCCCGTTTAGATAGCGAGGTTGAGAGAAAGTATTGTGGCAGGATTCAAGGAATGGAGTAGGATGTCATTATCAGAATCTTAACACGGACGCTGGGTCTAGTAATTAATTAAGTGCCGTCACGATTCGATTATTGTCTCTTGTGATAGGTGCGGCAGAGATCAAGGGTGGAGATGGAAAGGAGCAACCGGACAATGAATGAGAAGCTACACGCATGCCGATCGGTCACATATATGATCCACTTTTCTTCGATCTTCTTTTTTTTTTTTTAAATCATTTTACACTCACAGAGACAGACATACCTATTGTATCCTATGTTAAAAATATAATATTAATTAAAAATAATTTTAAATCACAGAGCAATATAATAGTTATTGCTCCCCTGACTCCCTTCCCTATTAAAATGATTTCTATTGCCATTTGGAGAAGTGGTATTAATTCTCCTGAAACCTATTCGTCGTCCTGGCGACAATCGTTGTTATAACCGACAACATTGCGATCCAGAATCTCGGACGGATTCTCGTCTTTTCTCATGTCCTGCACGCACGCAGCCCCCTTTTTTTTTTTTTTTTTTTTTTTTTTTGTACTTAGTTTTCTCTGATAACTTTTAATTATTATCTTTCTCTTTAGTACTACATTATGTGTTCAATCAATATTTTGTAGCATTTAACCATAGAATAAAAATTGTAACTACGATTCCGATTATAAATGTTTGGTTGATAAAACATTAATTATAACTATTTAGAATGGAAATTATATTTTTGCTATTAAAAGAATTCTAATTGTTGTGTCATTAAATAAGATTAGAAAATCTATATAGTTCATCACTATTATGTTAAAGGTTATGAAATAATGTACAACGTGAGAAAAAATTACACAATCTAGCTCTTTGAGTTTTTATCCATCTTTAATTTAGGCTAAATATTTGTATGAACAAATATAGTATTTACTAATCCAATTTATTATATTACAATACAAATAAATATATTAATAGGAATTAATTCCGATTACTTAATTTTATAATATACTAATTATAATTTAATTTCGATTTCATGATTTACCAAATAGTATATAATTTTTTGTCGTTTTTATTTCGATTGCACTGTTTTCCAATTTTAGTACATATTCTGACTCTAACTTACTAGTCAAACATCACTTCAGTGGCAAGCAACGCGTCGATTTCAATACTAAATACCCTTTTTATATAACATTTTTATGTTCAAACCTCAATAATATATATTTTTTAATGTTCGCAGTATTGTGTTTGTCAAAGTTTTAGTTTAATGAATAATTGCAAAATTTAAACACATAAATGAACATGATTTAGTAGGTAGCAAGTGCCACCTAATTATTATTGATAAGTATTTAAACTAGTCCTAGGACTGGTGATTTGAATTATTAGCTGATTTTTAAATTTAAAAGCTGGAGAAATCTCATCTTGAAATTAAACTATACGCAATGTCTTTTCTTTCTTTCTTTTTTTTTTTTTTTTTTTTTTGGCTAGAGAAAACAACAAATACTGGCCCATTTCAACTTAAACGTTGTATGAAAAAATATATATATATATATATATATATATATATATATATATAGAAGTTAAATATATATAATGCGTATCTGGCCTATAAGTGAACATTATCGCAAATTTTACGTCTCTATAGAGGAACATATATATATATATCTTATGTGGATATAATATTATGTGTTATACACAAATTATTCGCCTTGTTATCTGTTAACAATAAGGCTCGGCCACTTCCAGCATTTCAAATAAGCTTGTATAACAATTTAAAAAAAAAATTTAATATTTGCTTTTTTAATTAATATTTGGGATATAACTCTAGCTTAAGAAAAATGTTCCTAAAAAAAAATCTCTAAAAAAGGAGAAAATATCATACAAAGCATTTATTCTAATATTTAATAAATAGATCAAAGCTACACTTTATTTTAGTCATCTAATCCTTTTATCCTATCATTTTGTTTCGCCAAGTACCACTACACGTCAGCAATTAAACTATGCATCCACTTGCATTAGCATGTACGTGTTGTGATGGCTGACCGATATTAGATCAATACTCCCTTTTTATTATTTAGTAGTTAAAAAATATTAAAACTATTTATTTTAGTGATAAGTCTCACTTAGATAGGACCAGAAAACTGTTTTTTATAAATTGACAAAAATATATTTTTTATATAAAAAATTATTTTTAGAAAAGTTTTAATAACGTGGTAATCTTGTAGTAGTCATTCATAATAATAATATAATTAAATAGGACTTACCCAAGAATAATAAGAATAGATAACAAAAATGTAAGGGATAGCCGCCTCACAACTCCGGAGTTATTAAATGATAAGATCCAATGTATGAATAAAATAGCAAACACATATATAATCCAATAGAAAACAAATAACAAAAGATGACGTGGCGTATAATTGCTGGACAGAACCAGTGGCTGAGTGTTTGGCTGATCATCAATCATTAAAACACACACTCCCCAGATCTGGCGACCACACGAGCAAGGTGGCGGTTGGTCATAATAGCAGGGCATTGGTGTAGTTTTAAAATATATGAAGGGCATTAGTGGAAATGAATCAACATGCCTCAGACTTTATCCATATCGGACATTATTTCGCGTCAAGATTTCGGACAATTTACCGGCATATCCGTACAGCAAGCAGTTACTTGGCCAACGAATTCAAAATGTTTATGGATTCAAATTGTTTATGGACAATTATATTGCGGTCCTCTATAATATTACTAATTTTTTTTATACCTTAATTTTTAATATATTTAAAATATAGATGAATGATGAATCTAAAATATTTTTAATATCTTAATATTATAATATTTTTAGTGTTAATATTGGTGTAAAATTTTAGTAATTTCGTGTTAAAAATTAATACCTTAATATTTTTTTATAATTTTTAGCATCATTTTTAAAAAATTTAAGTATAAATTTTTAAATGTAACAATTGTATCTAAAAATAATATATTTAGACTTTTAATTCTCAGCCTAAGTCTTCCAAATATTTCACCCTCGCTTCCTCCAAGTTAATAATTAAGAAAAGAGAAGTTAATTAATGCATCACAAATTTTTTTTTAAAAAAAGTGAATCTTGAGTTTAATTATATATATAAATAAATTAATGGGGATGTAGTTGCAGGAGGAGGGAACAGGAGCGGCGCAAGGGGAGCGGACGGCGACGAGGAGACATGCTTCACCTTCGCCGCCGCCGCCGCCAAAGGTGCATGGTTCCCTGTTATACCCTTGCTCAACGCATCTATTTACCTTCCTTGCCCTGCTTTTGTTTTCAGCCTTGGCTTTCTGTTTCTGCTGAGATTGGTTCTTGTTTGAGCGGCTTTTTGTTATTTTTTTGGTAAGTGGCTTTTTGTTATTGATTAGCTATGAAGTTATTGTTTTAAGTGTTTTCTCATGTATTGTTGATAGTTTATGGATCGTTTTTCTCGTGGTATCTTTTTTTTTTTTTGGATTATTGATGTTTTATTCAGCTGGTGACCTTTATTTGTCTTCTTTAGGGTTTAATGTTGAATATAAATGTTTTTTTTGTTTTGTTTTATTTTCACTTGGTTTGCGAGATCTTTGCTAAGAAAATATGCCTCAGATTTACTTCGCGCGCAGTATTGGATTTCTGAATTTCTTTTCTCCAATTTGCCTATCTGTTGAAAAGTCTGGGCGTGTCGGTCTCAGTGTATTCGCTTGATCTTTTCTACTTTATTTCAATGGTTATTGCTGGATTTTATGGTTGCTTAACTTGGTTTACAAGCTGTAGTTAATTTTTTTTTTAATACTGTGATTAATGAATTTTTAGTGGTTCGTTGAGGTATATTATGGCCTTTTTGTTTTGGTTTATATATTTTATAAATTGATTGCAGGCGCTCAATTTACAGTGTTCGTCTTGCTTAAAGTAGGTCACTTACAGTTTAATAATCTGGAGGAGCTTGAAGCAATCTGTTAAAGAAGTGCTTAGTTTGTCAGCTTTGACCGGACTAGGAAGTTCTAGATCTATATGCTTTGAATGTTTTTTGATTATTGTTTACAACATCATACCTTTCTAGATATCATAAATATCTTAAATCTTGTAAACATGAACTTAGTTATGTTTTGCCATGCATAGTAGTTGATAATGGTGTGGAGTGAATAATTTTTGTCAATAAAATAATGGGAGTGCGACCAGTTATTGAGTTACTTCATATGATTACAGAAATGAGGTAGATAATGTGTTCTGTGGCCTTCTGATTCCATGAGAACTGGTGTAAGAATGAACTCATTTTCAACTCAGCCTGGGAGCCAATTTCATCAGCAGATATTGATGACGAGGGGAGTTAGCATGTGCAACCAAATTGCTTCAGATCAGTCTGGTAATTAGTTGCATAGCTCGAGTTATTCCATTTTTCGTTCTATTTTTCTGAATAATATGTTCCCTTATGTAGTCTTGAGTTTGTTTAGGTAGCGATAATAACGGTGGAAGATGGATTGGTGCGAAGCCAGTGAGCCAGGGTTCCGGTGCTCCGCCTATCTTTCCAGCTTTGGGAGCTGATATTAGTCAGTCAGTTGTAAGATCTTGCTGCCTGTTCAGACTTTAAAAATTAAAGGGAAATTGCATATCAGCCCCCTATTTCGAGGGGCCGATACAAATCAGCCTCTGCCACGATCGGGCGTTTCGCCCGTTTCCGGAGACTGATTTGTAGAAGGTTTGGAAACGGGGGCTGATATGCAATTTCCCCAAAAATTAACTCACTGATGTTAAGCTACTTACTATATTGTTATATTTCTGCAGGCTAGCATCCCGTACTCTTATTCTGATCCTCATCTTGGAAGCATTCTAACACCGTATGGAACACTTGCTGCTGTAAGTGTCACGGAAAATATCTTACTTGGTGATTGTTAGAATGGTTTACTTCGAGGTTCTATTGGTTGTTTAAAAGACTCCTGCTTATTTGCCTATTAATGGATTGTTTTTGCTATCAGTTTGAAGGATGCCAGAAATATCCATTTGCCTCACTATTTGGAAAACTCACTTTCTATCTTTATGTTGCCAAAAATTTATTAATTATTTCTTCGTCTTCGAGCTGATTAGTCTGCTTATACATGTTTTTTGTTTTTCGTTTTTTACCTACAATGTGTATGGAAAGAGAAGATTTTTCTTTTTCTGTCGCTGACCTTCTCCCCAAGTTAATCCAGATTTCTACTTCACTATGCTTCTCTTAATAAACTGAAATCTAATCCTAATTGGTTCGACCAGCCAACTGAATTCACTTTTCTAATAAATCACCTGATCACACAACTTGACGTAGTTGCACATATAGAGGTATAGGCACAAATCAGATCACCGTATGAATGGTATGTTGATATTTCTGAATTAACTGCTTATAGCGGTCTTGAAAATCTGTAATGGTAAAATGGTAAATCAGCAATTGCGATGTGGTTTGTTTATACAAATGCAGGTTAGCCCCATGATGGTGGGATCAGCTGTTCAAGTTCCTCTGCCTCTTCCTTCTTCAATGGATAGACCCATCTATGTCAATCCCAAACAATACCATGCTATTCTCAGGAGACGAGAGCTCCGCGCCAAGCAAGAGGCACACAATAAAGTCCCTAAATTTAGAAAGGTGTGATTAATGCATATTTTAATATTTGTTTCCATCTTGGTGGTATTAGCTTCGAGTTTACAATTAATCTGCACAAAGCTGTTGCCAATGGTCGTCTTTCACTGTATTTTTTCCCAAGATGATAGAGCTCCCAAAATTTCTCCAATCCTCCCAACCTTCCCTGAATTAAGTCAACAATGTGCTCGTCATGAACTATCAGCTGCTTAAAAAGTAAATCTTTGGGAGCTATGGAGATACTTTGATTCTAGCATATTCATTATTCTGTGCTAATGTTTTTTACTTCACTTTTCACGAACTGTGTTTATGTAAGTCCTTAGAGCTCCCACAAAAAATTTCTCCCAGAAGTCTTTCCGAAAGTCCTGCATGAAGTGGCCGTTTGCTTTGATGAACTGAATTCGATGCTTAAAACTGAACTTGATGAGCTTTTGGAGGAATTTTTTGGGTGCTCTAGTATTACTCTTACTTACATGATCATTAACTATGATTTCTAAGCGTCTGCTTCATCTATCTCAGCCATATCTTCATGAATCTCGGCATGTTCACGCAATGAAGAGACAGCGGGGATCAGGTGGGCGCTTCCTCAACACGAAGAATAACCAGGAACAAAAGCAACCAGTTAGCCCCTCAGATATAAAGAATACATCCGAACAATCATCGGATTTGCGTTCGGCACCACAAGTGTTTCTGGTGAAGGAAAACAACACGATTTCTGCGACTAGCTCGGAGATCACAAATGCTACAGAGGAAGGGATGGTGTTCCGGCGGCAGCAGGGGCATCTCGGTTTATCAGATTTCCATCATCATGTCATGAGGTTAAACATGCGGACATGAGCCTCATATTTAACATCCGGCAATTCATCCTTGGCTTTGATAAATTTAGATCGGACTTGTTTCGCTTCGTCGACTTCTATCCTCCACATAGTTAGTTATTGTGTTTTCTCTGACGATGACAGATGCTACTTAATCTTGGTGCGAGTATTTACTTGAGTTTAGCTGTTAATATTAGCGTAGTGAGTTTGTTCAAGTGTTGCTTTGGTCGGGATTATTGAATTGAGATATAATCAAGTCTAGAGATCATATTTCATCCAGATAATTGACATAATACACACCAGAGAACCATACCGTATTACCAGAAATATGCTCTAAAAAAACATCTAAAGCAATTGTTATAGAAATTTGCCAAATTGTTGTTGCAAACTATATCGTGATCTAAAGAACATTAAAACATCGCTTACATTAGTTGCGCCTCAAAAATAATCACGGGAAAGTTTGCTTCTTCCAGCACACGCTAAAATTCGGCACGACAAATCCACATCAAGCTCTGAGACCCTTTTGCAGGTTAACTGGAATATGTGAAAAAATTATACAGAAAGGAGATCCGAGTCGGCAAGTTGAGTTAATTTTTTATTCACGGACCCAAGGTCCCGGGGTATGGTATCAAAGTTCGATTTTCTAAAGGACACAACAAGATAGCTTCAAATGGAAGAACCAGATCTAAGCACTCTCTCGAGCTTCTCTGCCTTCGCATAATCATTCTCAGTGAGAGGACCAGCAGGAAATGCAGTTATCTCAACCACTAGATGTGGAGTCGGCAGCTCATCGAAGAGTGCTCTCACATTATTACAACAAACGCTTTCGGCGTGAGCATTCTCCCTCCGAATTTGACAACCCTGTATGGTAAGGGAACAAACAAGTAACTGAACCAGGAGTTCAAGGACAAGACAATGTTATTCAAATATAATCCAATCGTATATGTTTAAATTAAACCTTGTGGGAGGTAGCGTCGACAAATTGATCGTCATCAGAAAGTAATGCAGCGATTGCTTTGAGTAGGCGCCGACCTTCAGCCTTGGAAGGAACTCTATAACTCCGCTTAAGGGTGCCTTTTGTGGTAGGGTGCCACTTGCTAACTAGTTTCCTTCGGTCGGTAGCTTCTTTGTCAGCTGCTGTATAATACTCAGGAAATTTTACTTGTAAATACTTACCATACTCACAAAAAACACATTAAATACAACATTTGGAAGACATCGTTGCAATTCCTTTCGACCGAGTAAATCACAAGATGCATAGAATTTTAATATCACGTGATACACGTCCTGAAAGTTACCCCACTTTCTGGAGATCCCTAGCTAGTATGTACTATTATGTACGCGTACTTTGGAATAGAGAATAGGTCTACAACAACAACTCCTCAGTTAGAAGTACAGCACATGCGGGGTCTGGGAAGGGTAGGATGTACGCAGCCATACCCCAAGGAGACTATTTCCGATGAACCCTCTAACTAGACAAGAATAAGGGCACATACGCACTAGGCTCTGAAAGCAAGCAAACCTAATGATGTTAACAGCACGTAACGAACAAAAGGAAAAGCTAAAGGGAAAATCATAGAAGTAGTAAACACAAAAAATGCACTACAAGGATGAACGGACAACGAAACCACAACAGCCTAGCTCTCTAACCAACAGCAGCGGTAACACAAATTCTTCGCCACCATTCCGCTCTCGATGAAGAGCTATCTCCGCTTTGAGGTCCAAGTAGATAAGATAGAAGCCTAGTGGGCTGAACAGAAAATCATGAACTAGCAGAACTCGAGTCTACCAAATGAAGAAGTTTCTACGCAACTAACCTGCCAAGCCAATACAAATTCTAATTTTCTAACAAGCTTTGCTGAAATGAAGTGCAAGCAATACAAATATTCATGAAGAATATTAAATTGATATGCGACACAAATTCAAACACACAATAGCAAGTATTTTTAGATCCTGTCCTTTCTCAAATATCCAATTTATCAAAATATAGTAACTTACTAAGGAGATTCAGGTTATGACGCATTATCTCGAAAAATTTAAGCATCCACACTGATTAAGACCAAGTAAGATCACGATCAAGATGATAATGCTATAATAAAGCAGATAACCTGATTTTCCCTGGAACATTTCAGCCCACTTGGAGAATCCCAAATCGCCATCGCTGCGTCCATTATCTTCTCCCAACCCTAACGAAGAAACAACCAGCAAAGTAAAAACGAGAAGCCAAAAAAGCATTGGAATTAGAAGATATCAAATCAAATGAACATAGTAACACATATACAGATAATACGGCAATTGATTACCGGGAGGAGCGAAGGGGTTGCCTGGGGAGCCAACGATGCCAGCCTTAATGAGGGCGTAGAAGACAGCGAGGCGACCAGCCCAGAGCAGTGGCGCCTCCAGAAATGACGCCGACACGGGGGAGCTCCTCCGGCGACACCTCAGTCCACGGCAGATCAATTCACCCGCGGCGGTGGAGCGACGGAGACCGATAAGAGGAGGGATAAACAGAGACTTTGATACTCCATTATTGAGGTTGAGGTCGAGATTATTGAGGTTGGGAAGAAGAGACGGAGAAGTTTGCAGCACGGATAGCAGCAGCATTTTGCTAAATCCTGCAGTGTCCTTCCGAACCTTAATATTATCTTTATATATCTATAATACAAATATATATATATATATATAATATAATAATATATATAATATATATAATATATTATAATATAGATATTATCTCATATATATATTATATATATATGAGAGAGGCTATTCTCAGCTCGACCTGAGAATAGCCTATTCTCAGCTAACATCTCAGCCGTTGATCTGTTTGATCAACGGCTGAGATTTAATTTTAATACTTAACGGAATAACGATTTACGCTGTTAAGTATTTAACGGCGCCGTTAAGTGTTAAATATATCAAAATTATTACTCTATATAGCATTTTAAATAACTTTTATATATCAATATAGTATTTACTTTTTTTTCTAAAATAGCTATAAGATATTTGTATTAATTGATAAAAATTTATAAACTCATCTAACTTATTTATAAAAAATTTAATTTTAAATATAAATACTTAATAACAATAATAATTTATAAAAATCTAAATAGATATATAAATATTACTATAAAATAATTATATTATATTGTATGTATTATTTAATTATAATTAAAGTTTTATTTATATATAAAAAAATTTGATCATGTGTACGGATATTATCACCATTTTACGCCACTTCTCAAATACTTTTATATATGGTATGTAGTATTTTTTCTTGCTCTAATAATATATAACAAATAAAATATAATATATTAATAAAAATAACTATCAATTTATATAAAATTATAATATAAAAATTATAAGAAATTAAGTTTTTAAATATTATTATTTATATATATGACTAACATCTTTGCATCGCACATGCAAAACTAGTATATATATGTAAAAGAAAGAGACAAAGCAATTGTGATGCAATGATGCATGTACTGAAAAAATAAAAACTATTTTAAAATCAAATTTAGTAAAATTGTAATCTCTTTTATTTATAATTAAATAGTATTTTTTTAATTATTTCAATTTATAAACATTTTCATTATAGCAATCGTACTTTGTCTTAATAAATAAATAAAAACATCTTAAATAATTTAGAAATTAAAAAATTGGAAAATTATATATAGGATATAGAGAAGAGAAAAAAGTAAACAATTTTACACCTTTGCACGTGATATAAGCCACGCAATATTTATGATAACTAGCATATATATTTTAACCATTAAGTAATTATATAGAATATAAGACACTACCAAACTTTCCTCCTACTATATATATATATATATATAAAGAGAGATTTTCCAACCAGCGTTAATCGAGTTAGCACTAAGAGGTAATTACAATGTGCTTAGCATAGTAGCACTAAGAGGTAACAACAAAAACGACGCCTCTTTACGGAACCTAGTAGCACTATTTACAAACAAACTCATATTTTTACTTCACGAACGTCATTCTGTCCAAACGGGGTGCCACATCCAGGGCATTTCCGATGGCGGATCTCCAGATTTCTTTGTATGCAGGGATTACAGAACAAGTGGAAACACTTCGTAATGACTACCTGCAAAGAGAACCAGATATCAGTTGGATATCATATGATGGTTCAGCAAGATGCAAACAAACAAATATACATGTATGAGTTTGGACCTGACCACACCAGAACTAACCTAACATTCGCGCAATTGATCAACGACCGCAGCAGAAAGTTAAAATAGCAACTTCAGCTAGAGTTATACTGCATTTTTTCACCTTTTTTCTCATCACCCAATAATTAATGCAGTTCATTTAGAATAGCTCAATTCAAACATGAATTCTGATATAGTCACGGGACAAACTTTCGGAGCCGTTTGTTTATACTAAGAATTATAAATCGAGGACGTAACAAACAAGGACAGGCATGCATAGAGAAATAGATGTGCTTGTGCATAAGCCAAATATGAAATTTAATTCTTCAGAAGGTGTTGACTAATTGAAGTCCTACCTCCTTTGGCCGGTCAAAACATACTCCACACTTGAGTATGGCCTTGCATTCCTTTATCTCCTCCTGGAGTTTTTGAATGGCTTCCTCCTGCCGTTCCGGACTCAAATCAATCACTTCATTCCTAAGTTCTGCAAGTTCTTCTTCGAGCTTCTTTCTCTCATTTCTGGTGCACATTACCCAAGTTAGAAATGCATTCCAGAGATTAAGACAACGTACAAGTTGAACAAAAGGAAAACCTCTCTTTCTCTAACTCCAGCCTCATTTCAATAATTTTGGTCTGGTTCTGCTCGTACTCCTTTTCAGAAGATTCCACCGTGGACCTGAGCCACTTCAGCTCTTTTTCTTCATGAGCAACCTCCATTTTGACTTTATCCATGTTGCCAGATATATGCCTGTTATCCACGGCTGTTTTAACAGCTTGGGCAAATAGAGCTTTCATCTAATAGAGGCGCTTAACTTTGTAAATAATTGATCAAGCGCAAAGGTAATGTAAGAGGTTCCAAGGCGAGACAGCACAGTAGATCTCTTACCTGCTCTTCAGCCCGAAATATTTTGCCTACGAAGAATTCTAGCGACCCATTAACCTGCTGGATTTGCTTCGATAATGCTTGCTTTTCAGAAAGCAATGAACTATGCGTCTGTCTCAGCTTCACATTATCTGAAACTAGCTGCCACAATAAGTGGGACTGCAAATGAGAGGAAGTAGGAGAAAATACTATACAGGTAAAAATGATTGAATCAATACCTACAACTATTGGTCTATTATCAGGGGTTCATTTGATGTATGATCCTCTAAAAGCAACACTTAGTTTGTGTTTAAGCATACATAGGGGCAAAGCTCGAGAACATACCATAGAAATGCGGTAGTTTGCAAAACATTGTAACATTTACACAATTTTCAAAATTACAGCAACTGACAGCAAAAACCACCTAATAATAGACAGAAATAATGCACACACAAGAAAGACTAAATATCAAGTTGCTATGTGAAACAGACCTTGATATTACAATCATCTCTGTCAGCTACCTGATGCGTCAAATGCAGGTTCTGTGTCTGCATATCTTCATAAGCTTGACCAATTGCCTATCTTGAAGGAGATTAGTTAGCAAATTATAGGTGGCAACATAGGCAATAGATAATAGGTGCAATGATATGAACTTTCGATGGACTTTAATCAATTGTAGAACAACCTTTCATTTTTGAAAGTAGCCACTCAGCCCTGAGTGTAAGTGTAATGTTCTAGTTCTCTAAAAACAGTCATATTGAATCATAAGAAACCTTGGGAAACGGGGGTTTCAACAGCTATTGGGATAAGAACAAATGACGGAAGTTATTTGCAGCAGCGGTGAGTTGTACACTGTGATAGTTCATGTATCTTGTGCGCATAACCTAAGGATGGTTCTATATGTTATAGCTTTGATAGCACAATAAGAGTGGCTCTAGAGATGATACAAGAAACTCTAAAAGACACTCATATATTTAGCCATCCACACAGCTCATTAGCGCACGAGCCATAATTGCACCTCAAGATAGCAGCATATATCCCAAAATTCACAAAGTCTGTGACGCATGGAACATGCTTGTACTAGAGCGGCGTCCATGAGCACATCTATGTGTTCTTTTGCATAACTTGCATAATAACCGCACCTCTATTTCAGATACATAAGCTTCTGCTTCTGCATCTTTGACTCTTATAGCCTCTTTGAGCTCAAACATATGCCTGTAAGCAGGAACAAAAGGTTGTAGACACGAGAATAACATGAGTTTCATGTATAAAGTTCATGATATAGCATAATGATCAACTGCGAGAAGAGCCAAGAACCTTTTCAGATGCTAACAAGCACACTTTGCCACGGCAAAATATTTTCATGAGAAATTGTTTTGTTATTTTATATAATGTTCTGGTTTGGCAAAAAGAGTTTTTGCAGTTTGTTAAACAAAAGGCCCATTTTTACAGTTTACCATTCCACATAATAGCACATCCTTCGAGCAAATAAGAATTTACTATATTGCACAGTGATTCTCACAAGGGTTCGCTTTTGCCATTCTCATATAATAGTTGACCTCTCTTGCAAAATCAATTACTGTTGACGCTACAGTAGATGAACATTAAAAAAGTAATTAGAGGATGAATTTAGTATATTGTAAATTACCATTTGCTAAGAAGGATATCCAAGTTGAAATAGTGAAAAGCAAAACACCACCAGTGAAACCACTGAACAAAAATCTATGTAGCTTGAACCTACCACACGTTACTGTTAAGCTACTTATAGGTCGTAAGAGATTCGAACTTCAAAACTTCAAGCAAGGGATACATTTGCAAAAGCTGGACATGAGCAATCAACCAATCAGTGAATCACTGTGTCTCAAGTAAGTACTGGATAATGATTTCTGAAAAAAAAGGAAGAAAAACAGAACCTCTCAGAAGTGTCCAACTTCTTCCTTAGATCTACTATTTCAGCTTCTGCAGTAGAAAGCCTCAATTCACAAGCTGTCTCGGCCTCTTTTGCAGCTTTTACGCGTAATTCAAAACTGTTTTCATCAAGAGACGATTGCAAATACTGAGCTTGCTGGCGAGCTCTATGTTCTGATTCCTTGATTTCCATGATGGTCCTGAATATTGAGAGACAAAAGCTCAGCTTAGTCATAAGTAGATGAAAGATCTTAGCTGCTGTATTCCTCGACAAAACAACAGATCAGTTATATAACATGAGATTTAATTTTCTATGTGCTAATCAGCTTCCTAGGTAATATAATGCCTCATACATGATTAACAAGAGGAGTTTCGGATATAGAGTCAGAATCATGTGAAGTTACTCCATGGTACGGCCGACACTTGTTATGGGTGTTTGTGAAAGTAAATTGAAGGCTCTATAAAAAAGACAATGTACGCACACACATTATCTAGTATGCATACATCAGCCAGGGACTAATGTAAGATGTCCTATATATAAAAAAAGCATTACATCGAAGCTAATATGGAATAAGCATATAATTTTTAGCATGTTCTCAGAATTAAATGGTGTACATCATAATTTAACCGTAACTGTATTTATTACACATATCTCATTAACTAGCACGATATTTCTTGCCATACATTCATGCAACTAATGAATAATAACAGAAAGAACGATCTCATACTCATGCAGCAAATCTTTATACTTCAAAGAAACAAGAGAGCACATTTTTCATGCTTCTAATATTTCATGAATAAAGTTGCATGGAAATTTTTGTCTTAAACAATAAGTTTCTTGTGGGTGGTAGGAGGATTATAACTAAAGTAATATAACACGACTTCACTAACTTTCATATTAAAAACAAAGTGAAATAATGAGTAAATGGTTCAGACTTGATAATCGAAAAAAGAATAACATGCAAGGAGGAGGCAAAATCATTGGCATGAAGCGGTACCTGCTATCAGAGCATTCTTGTACATACATATCCAGGAGTATAAGCATTTCTTGCTTCTCCTTATCCAATTTCTCAACCTGAAATTAACATTTTCTCTAAAGCTATCTTCTTAAACTAATAATAAAGTGTAACATTCCCTAAACTGCACATTATAATATGGACAAACTGCATATAATAATATGGACAAATATATTGACAAATAAAGTAATAGCTAAAAGTTGACTCTGTAGATCTTACCATTGCTTTTAAGGACTTGATTTGAGTCCTTTGTTCAGAACATCTTTCCAGTAAACCTTTTATTTCATTAGACTAGCAAACAAAATGACATTTCAGTTAGATGCAAAACAACTTAGCCAATAATTAAATCGACATAGATATAATTTGAAAAGATAATGCACTTATAGGCTCCTCTTTAAGGCTTTATCAAATATCAGGAAATCAGTTTGCAACACTTTACAGTTATCAAGTATAGATTCCATAACTTTCTATGTCTGTGCGAGCGATTTGATTCAGCAGCATGTTTAAGTGAAATTAAAGGCTGCAGGAGCAATTAATCTCTATATGTGATTTACAAAAACTAAACTTTCCATTTAAAAGAATTAATACACTTACAGGGTTACAGGTCAAAACTATCAAATTGGAGGTAATTATATTGTTCAAAAAGAAAAGACCTACTAAAGCATATTGCTAAGAATAAGTTTTCTAACCCTACCACAAGGGCCTAAGTGCTCGACTTTCTCTAAGGGCCTAATAAAAAGTTTTGTATACAAGGTCAATCGTAAAGTAGCAGCCTATGGGTACAGTGAAATGAAGGACTTTAATTTAATATAACCATAGATCCCATCCATTTTTGGACAAAACCACAATCGCCCATCCAGAACTATATCATATGGACTAACAGGATGCAGTAGCATTGTAGAAGTGCAAACTGGTAGCAAAGTTATCTACTCGCAAACAAACAAAGGACATGATTAAGACTTTGATCGAATTATCATATTAAGCAATGAAGACTAAAGTACCTTCACATGTAAATGGGACCTCAAAGAACTTGATTCTTCATGCAGTGAACGTGCCTCATAAGCAATGTCCTTAGACCTATTCAACTGTGCTTCCATCATTTCCATTTCTTTAGACAGTGCTGACGCCATGACACGTATCTCATTCTTAATATCCTTCCTTGCTTAGGAGCAAAGACATCTTGTTAGAAGTATGGTAAAAGGGGACCATATCTATAAGGACCATAAAGGCGAGTGTATTAGTCAATCTCACCCAGATCCTGTTTAGCATCTTCAAGTTGCATCTCAACATCATTTTTTTCGCAAATGCACTTCTGAATCTGAAGCTCAAGCTCTTTTATTGAGGCCTCAGAATTGCTAATTGAACTCTTTGCAGCCTCAACAAGTTCTGCTTTGACATTCAGTTCATTCTCTTTATTCATTAAGTAGCTCCTGTCAGCCTAGAGAAAACATGTTGACAAGCGAACCATACAAGCACCAAAATGACAGAAATGTTAAAAGAAGAGACCTGATTACCTCAAAGGATTCTATCAAGCCCTTGTACTTCTCCATTTCCAAGTTTATATGCTGAAGTTGATCACTTAGCAAAGTATAGGGACGTGAAGAGGTGATATACCTATCATCGCTCAACTGATTCTAAATAGTATATGAGAAAAATTACAGAAAACTTGATACAAAAATTGCTGATAATACACAAATTTGAAAGCAATATTTAAATTAACTTACTTGAAGAGCTTGCAATTGCTTTGATAACATTAAGTTTTCATCTTGTGCTTCCTGAAGTTCTACAAGACGGTTTGCTGCTAGACTCTGCCAAAAAGAGGAGTTTTGCAATCAACAAGCAATAGGTTTCAAGAGTAGCATTTCTTAAGATGTTTCAAGAATGTCTATAGGGCAATAAGGGTAAAAAATCAAATAGTTTGCCATTTACTGTTGACTACCATACCTTGGCCTCCTCAACTGAATCTTTCAGCTCGCAAACACTCTTTGCCCTATCTGAGGCCTTATCAGGCAAATTTCTTCCATTTACAGAGTTAACAATGGATGCATGCATGATAGACGTTCCAAGAATCTGCACTTGAAGAACAACTAACTTGCGCCGAGTCTCCTCAAGTTCGGCCATGTTTTCCTCCAATTCTCCTGATAACCAAAGCTTTAGTCTTTGATGTTTGATAGCAGGAACGCATTCATGTTAATCCGTAGTGAGTAGCGACTTGCTTAACGATACCAATCTTAGCATGTTCCAGATCCACTCACTACTATACAGTAGCATCTTACAATGCTCCAATTACATAGAAGCACAGATTTAGAGACTACGAAACTCCAGCATGCCCACAAAGTGTATATTGTGGTGAATATTTTGAACCTATTATATAAAATAGTACAGAATATAGATTTAAAAATTTAAGATATGTCCTGAACAATAGTGTTGGGACACTTCAGCGGTTTTAAAACTCTACGGGTAGCTTACTCAAGGATAAATTAAAATGACCAACACTACAGTGCCGGAAGTAGGGCACCGAATCACCGTCATGGGACACTCAAAGGATGAGACAAAATCGGCCAACTCTGTGTGTTTCGCATTTTTTTTGTCATAAATTTGAGTTGAAAGTAAAATATGTGTTAATATTGTGTCATAACTGACTACTAGAGCTACAACTTTGAATATAAACAGGTAATGCAGAGTTTTATACCTGAAAGGCGCTTTATTTCAGCCTGATCACTTGAATGACTTTTAACATAAGAATTAATCTCATCCACATATTGTTTATGTTTCTCACGAAGAACATCAGTAGCCTCACTAAGATTGCTAGCTTCATCTTTCAAAGAATCACAAAGTTTCTGAAGTTGTATAATAGTATCTGTGCAATCAATATGGCAAAAGTATTCATCAGTCCAGAGTCCAAGTTGCAGTCAAAGAATGTAAATATAGAACTAGAAGCTAATATAGCATTGACAATGACTAATTAAACGAAGCAAGGAATAAATTATACACATCAAGTGACTCTCCACAAAGCACCTTCTGCAGATATTTTCCCAGATAGAATCGATGCCAAATATTCAGTTTTAGCTCGTTGAGAAGTGAACGTTTCCTGAAGACTTCTCATCAGAGCAGTGGTGGACGCGTGGCGTGATGCCAATGCTTCTTGAACAAATTTAATAATTCCATTTTGACCAAATGATTCATCAAGGCCCACTTTCAATAGCCTACAAAGAAATACTTGATCTGGAGGGCATGATTCAAATGTATCTGAGAGAAAAGCAGGGGAGATCATTAAACCACTTATGATGTGGGTTGAAAGGGCTATATAGAATGCTAAGTATAAATTTCAGGTGACAAACCATTCGAGCGATCAGATAATGCTTTTAAACTGTTTGAATCACCACCTGCTCGTACTCCAAGGAGGATCAAATCATCAACCAACTGAAAGCTCCAAATAAGGCCAATGAACATCTAAACCATAGCATGAAAATCAAGAGGACGAGTGTATATTCATAGGAACCTGATTCCACATCTTGTTCACAGTAATTAAAGATTCATCATATGATATTTGTTTGTCTTTCAGCTCTTTATACTTTCTTTCAATTGTGTTGACTTCACCTTTCTGAGCCTCGAGCTGTTGGACGAGTCTTTGGTTCTCTTGCTGTAGCACTGTAGCATCCACCTGCAGGAATAATGCCCCGTGATACTAGAAGACGGTCTTATAATATTGACAATAAAATGCATGAAGTGAAAACACCCAATTGCAAGTTCATTACAGAACATACATAATCAAATACGATGGATATATATTTCAGTAAATAATTCATCTTTTTAAACCTCTTTCTTTTTCTTTTACTAGCGTTGGGACATGCCCACACATTTCTCCCAGGAAACCCACCGGCGTCTTAAGCTAACCACCGACAAACGTGCCACAACCGCTTATTCGCGCGTAGGCGAAACCTCAAGCTAATTCCCGGGTAGGCATTTCACTCAATAAAAAGATTTCTCCGATAAAAGTAAGAATCGCTCTTTAATTTAGGTAGTTACAGAGTAATGATCAAAGGAAAAAAATCGATGAATCGAATAAGAGAAGAATAGCGAACCTCTTCTCCCCGCGCAGCTTCGTTCTCTCTCTTGCCGGACGCCATCGCCGGAGATATCTCAGGGCCACCGACGATTGCCGGAGCACAAAAATCGGAGTTTATAAGCGCCGGCGGAGAATGTGTTTGCGGAGAGGGTCAGCTAACTGACCTTGAAAGACTTAATAAACTTCTTCGTGTCCGATATTGTTGTCCGATAAAGCTGTCCGATTTATACATGACAGTATTAACCGGCTAAGCCAAAGCCAGCACGGGCTTGAAGAGGTCACAACGGTTATACATTGATATTACTAATATTTCTTTTATTCCTCATTATATTTGCTTTCTCTTGTGCAATTCAAATATTTGCGTCACGCCAAAATTGTTTACAATATGCATTTTTATCAATTATATAGTGATCTATTAGATTGTTACAAATTAGTATTTACAACAAAATATGTTTTTTTAGTCAATACGTTTAATGTCTACCTTATGAGCTAGAAGCTTCATGTTCGAATTCCGCAAATGCCACCCTCAAGGATATGTTAGATTTATTTTTTTCTGTATCTTGTGGAGAGTAACACGCGCTTCAAAATATTAAAACTTATCGGTTGTGAAATATAGATCGGTACCATCTGTAAATGTATTTGTTATGACAGTGGCACAAAATAGACTGATTTTAGTCAGAATTTTTTTATGACAATATGAAAAAAGACTTTCTTAGTCTCATCTCAAGCCAGTTCAATCAAGCTCACAAGCCTATTAATCGAGCTTGAGTATCATCATATTCAGTTAGACTGAGTTAGAGTCGAGCTTTTATTATGTGTTAAACTTTTTTTTTTTGAGAAGAATTATTATGTGTTAAACTTGATCTACTCAATCATGATTTTATGTACACCTAAGTGGCCGCTGAAAATTGCATGTATGAGCTTGACTCGCACCAGTCGGGCCTGACCCAATATCCGTGGTCCGTGGCCCGTGGCCCGTGGCATGTGGCCTGTGGCCTGTAGCCTGTGCGGTGCTCAACAGCTGGTTGGTCGGTCGTCACTTCGATCTCGGTTTCTCGCAAATTCCATCATCGTCCCGCTCTTTAATCATCAGGAGAAATGGTGCACAGCGCCTATGACGTGGCGGAGCTCCTCCACGGATGCCCTTCTCGACCAGGATGTGCCTCCGCATATGGCGACCGTCTCCTCCTCGGCTGCGCCGACGGGGCCCTCCGCGTCTACGCCCCTCAATCCTCCGGCGAAGACTCTTCTCCTCCTCCTCCCCAACTCAACGGCACCGAGGAGATCCGGCGAGCTCAGTACGTTATAGAGCGAACCCTTACAAGCTTCTGGCGTCGCGCGCCGCTGGCGATGGAGGCTTCGCCGTCGCGGGGGCTCTTGCTCTCGCTGTCCGAGTGGATCGCATTGCACCGTCTCCCGAATCTCGAGACGGTCGCTGCCGTATCGAAGACCAAAGGCGCAAATGTTTACAGCTGGGACGATCGTCGCGGCATGCTCTGCGTCGGTCGCCACAAACGAGTCGGGATCTATCGCCTCGATGGTGAGAAATTCAATTTCAAATTGAGCCCGCAAAACCCGTCTTGAAGCACTCCAGATGGGTGTATAGATCCCACCTCTTAACAATCTTCAAGCTGATGCCATGATTCTTTTATGTGTTTTTATTCAAGGTGGTAGAGAACTTATAGAGGTGAAAGAATTTGGCGTCCCTGATACAGTCAAGTCAATGGCATGGTGCGGGGAAAATATATGTCTTGGGATCAAGAGGGAGTACGTGATCATGAATAGTACAACAGGTGCTTTGTCAGAGGTATTCCCGTCGGGTAGAATAGCTCCTCCTCTGGCCGTCCCTCTTCCGTCAGGGGAGCTGCTATTGGGAAAGGTATTCAACTCTCCTTGATATCTTATTTATGTTAAAGGTATCCACTGTGGACAGTTCGATCGTCAACATGCAAAGTTTATTGTTGAAAGTAACTCTGATTTCTTCTTCTCTGTCATGTTATACTTTATGCTAAGGAGTTGGCATAGCACGTGTGCTTATATTCTATAACATATGCTGCATATATAGTATATAGGTAACATAATGTAACTTAAAATTATGCAATACATAGTATTTGTTATAAGTAAGAGTGCAGCATATGATACAAATTGTATAAGTGTTTGATACATGTTTTAGTCAGATTTATGTATCTCTTTGTGTTATTCTTGCAGTGCGCATCCAACTTGTCCGTGCTTGTGGGTGCATGCGTATTTTACGCTTTATTCTACACATATGCATGATGTGTGCACGTGTGTCTTTGTACTACTAAGTCATGTTGCATTTCGTCGTGGACGGTTCCCCCGTTGTTTTAGTTACAAGATGAGCCACATGTTGCTCATGGAGACATAATCTTTAGGTGTATATGCACAGACAGAGCAGTCCATGAGTAGATAAATGGCACTGGTAAAGGTTTAAGGCTCTGAAGAAGACATAGATTCATGAAGTAAAAGGAAGAGTGTTGCGTTTAGTAAGGGGATGTTTATTGGGGTTTAGAATAGCTTGAAGGAGCAACATTGAAATGTCAATAACAAAATCATTTGCTTGTGTAATGGAATAGTTGTAGACCACTTCAGAGGTAATAGAAAATAGCCAACAAAAGCTGTACCAAACTGCTCCAGATTCTCAAAGTGTAAAAAGAGACCTGATGCATAAAACCAGCATCTAGCAGGTTCTTTTACACTGATAAATTTTAGTATATGCATAAGTTAGAGAATGTTGAGCTTGCTTCCTATATCTTGATGGGTTCATTTTTTTTTTGTTTCTGCCTTTTCCTATTCAGATTCACTTCAAATGACAGTACCCTAAAAGTGATTTCTTTCTTGCGAAAATTATCAGGATAATATTGGAGTTTTTGTTGACCAAAATGGAAAGCTCATGCAAGATGGTAGAATATGCTGGTCTGAGGCGCCTGCATCAGTTGTGATTCACCGGCCGTATGCATTAGCTCGATTAGCAAGGCACATTGAAGCAAGTGAATTTAATGACCTCCTTCTTTCCAAGCCGGTTTATGTTCATGCAATACTAAATTTATAGGATCCATCTATAATACATTTTTTTTTGTGTGCTCTGCAGATACGTTCTCTTAGAGCTCCTTACCAATTGGTACAAACTGTTGTCCTGAGAGATGCTCATCTCCTTCTTCAAAGTAGCAATTGTGCCCTTGTTATAGCAAGTAACTCTGTTTATGCTCTCCTTCCTGTCCCAATTGGTGCTCAGGTACAGCTGATGCGCTCAAAGACCCATACTAGTACTGTCAAAGGTTTATTCTCTGTTTAGCGTAACAAGCACATATGACTTTAACCCTTTAGAAGTGTTAATTCATATTTATTTTACAATGGGGTTCTTCTCTTATCAATAGGTAGAAGTTGGAATATGCATGCCTTCTTTTTGTTCCAGAATTAGTTATGTATTTGAGCCAATGCACCTTGGTGCAAACATTGTTTTTACCAGGAAAGAGATGTGCATACAAGACATTGTTGTTAACTTGGGTATACTCCTATAAGCCTAATTGTCAGGAAATCAGGAACCCTTTTCTGACTTGTCAACTTGTTTTATGGAATGGAAGTGATGTTTTTAATTTATGCTTGGAGATGAGGAGTGTGCTGCCAAGGATTATAAAGGAACATGAATGGCTAATAAGTTAAGAGGCATCTATGAAGTGCCATACCCAGCTACTAAAACCAGGTTATCAATTAATCAATTCTAAAAGGGCCAAGTGTGTTTGCTTTACTTAAAAGTTCTGCCTTAGAGGGTTTCTCGACTTTGGAAATTAGATGTCAGAGAGGCTAATCAGAAACGAAGTTTATATCCCGCCCGATGTTATTTTAGATGATCTCTTGGCCCCAAACTCCTGATTCGTGCCTATGAGGGACTAACATGCGTTGTGAATATCATTCCTGCTGCATATTGTTTGAGACGTTGCAGCAGTCAGAGATGTTGATTTACATCTTGTTTGATCTTTAAATTCAGGTATCTAAGTCTTGTGGCTAGATACTCCCTTATGCGAATATGTCATCTTGTGGTTTTGCCTAAACAGGTTATTTGCAGTCTTCGCACATTCTACCAGAAATTTTACTATGTTAGCAGAACAACATTTCAGCGCTTTCTTACATAGGATTCACTTTGCTTCTTTTGTTATTTTAACTTGCTCTATCCTAAGTTACTTGGCCAATTTATGTTAGACGCTGTTTCATGTAGATTGTTCAATTAACTGCATCTGGAGATTTTGAGGAAGCTTTGGCTTTGTGTAAGCTACTCCCGCCGGAAGATTCAAGCCTTAGAGCAGCAAAAGAAGCTTCTATCCACATAAGGTTCTGAATTTTATTATCTTTCTTCTTCTTCATAAAGGTTGCTAGTACGGTGATAGCTCTATTTATATATCTACCTATAGCTACTATAAGTTTTTTAATATCTGTCTCTCTCCCCCCATAAGAACAATTCTTCTCCATTCCATATTCGTATAGTCTAATTTTTATATTAGCTTTCATCAGCCCATGTCTTCAGTCTTGTGTGTTGCAACCATTCGCCTATGCCCTGTTTTCCCCTGACTGCCTACCTGCCATACTTTGTTCATTTATGCTCTATAACCATAACTTCACCTTTCGCTTCCTGAAGTGATGTCTCATTTTTGTTTATAAGAATGCTTGTGGTCCTATCAGTAAGCTTGGGTGGCTAGTCCATTAAGCAGCATTTCATTCAACTTCCTCTTCTTTTTAATCGTTATCATTAGAGGTTTACTTGAGATGTATCACTTGGCCAACATTATTAGAGCATTTATGCCATCCATGACAACCAATTAAAGTTCCTTCGTAGTATTGTCAAGCTGTTTATTAATATTGGTTACTTAACTCGTGCTTAAAGTTTTACTTGAGATGCATCAGTTGCCAAAATTATTTTTGCTGATGCCAAACGTAAGCAAGCAATTCAATTTCCTTACCAGTATATTCTCAACCTCTATATTACTATATGCTACTAATTGACTGTTAACTTTATAATAGATGTAGTTGCAAATTTCCTTCCTGCATTAGCAGTTGTTAATTTTGCTGCTAGGTCTGCTCTTCCTGAAGCCACGCGCATCTTTTTACATTGATTACCTGTTACCTTTCAGCTTAACAGGCTTTGCTTATGCCATAGTGGTTTTATGAAATCCTGCAATTTTTGTTTTTTGTTGCAATTATTGCTGCTTTCTCCTGTATGGATGCTTCTTGAGACATCGTTGTTTGCCTACTATAGTTGT
Source organism: Xerophyta viscosa (assembly GCA_002076135.1). Taxonomy (NCBI): domain Eukaryota; kingdom Viridiplantae; phylum Streptophyta; class Magnoliopsida; order Pandanales; family Velloziaceae; genus Xerophyta; species Xerophyta viscosa. The sequence continues at coordinate 65,956 of MJHO01000200.1, read as the reverse complement.
CAATGAAGAAAAAAAAAGGGATCGACAGTTGTGAGCTTCGTTAGCAAGTTAACACCCCATTTCTGTTTCCAACATCAAAGAGTACTCGGCTTTAGTTGTACATGTAAGTTCTATAGCTGATAGTCGATTGGGCGTTGTAACGAGGCTGTCGTCATACTGTCGATACATGGGTTTTCAGAACATTCATAGGACTCGTGAATTTACAGGCCAAATCATGAGATGTACAGCACATCTCAAATAGTTGGTGGCTTGGTGAAGCATCTGATGTAAGTTTCATGAAAAGTGGGGGACTGAATTCTGCTGCCTAAAAAATAACAAAGGCTAAAAAGTGTGGATTCATCTTTTTTTTTTATTAATGTAAGATGCATAGGATCATAGGAGATAATTCCTTACTTAAGAAAAGTGTTAATGTTCACCACTTAGCAAAATAGTTTTTCTTGTTTTTGTATCTCTCTTTACTTTTTTTTTTTTTTTAAGAATAAAGATAAAAATTACCTTGTATCATATATTGCAGATATGGGCACTATCTATTTGATAGTGGGAGCTATGAGGAGGCAATGGAACAATTTCTAGCTTCTCAAGTGGACATTACCTACGTCCTATCTCTATACCCATCTATTATTCTGCCAAAGACGCTGCATAAATCGGAACATGAAATATCGCCTGATGCTACTGAAGCTCTACATCTGTCACGAGTTTCATCAGATGTTTCAGATGAGACGGAAACATTTTTACCGTCGCATATACAAGAATCTGATGATAACACCACTGTTGAAGCCAAGAAAATAAGCTATAATGCTATTATGGCACTTGCAAAATACTTGCAGAAGAAAAGATTTGTCATAATTGAAAAGGCTACTGCTGAGATCACAGAGGAAGTTGTCTCAGATGCTGTGCATGAGAGTATGGTTTCAGTTGATTCATATAGGCCAAAGAGCTTAGGCAAGGTTAGAGAGGATGCCCTTGACTTGTTGGAACCTAATTATTTACGGGTTTAAAGTTTTAATGAACATGCAACTTGTTATTTTGCAACTTGTTATTTTATGAAAGTGCTTATATTTCGCGGATGCATTTTCAAGTTCTGACATGGGCTTGTCCTTTTTCAGAAACGTGGCAACAGTCCTATTCGCTCAATTGCCAGGGAGACAGCAACAGTGTTAGATACAGCTCTTGTTCAAGCTCTTGTTCTTACTGGACAATCTTCAGCAGCACTTGAATTATTGAAAGGTCCCAACTATTGTGATCTTAAAATATGTGAAGAATTTTTCAGAGAACGAAAATCTTACATAGCATTATTGGAGCTCTATAAATCCAATGAGATGCACCGCGAGGCACTCAAACTGATGACTCAGTTAGTTCAGGAATCTAGCTCCGGCAACGAAAATTCTGAACTACTCTCTCAAAAGTTCAAACCAAATATGATTATTGATTACCTTAAGGTAGACGTGCTATCTAACTGATAGTTTTGAACACAAAATCTGTTGCTGACTGATACTGGACTAATGGTTGTTTGTTCTGTCTATCTTTTCTTATATATACAGACCAGTAATTTCGTTTAAAGTAAATATACCTATATTTCGTTTGAGCTTTTCCAAGTGCAATATAAAAGAGATATCTATTTTGCCTGATCCAGAACCAACTGATTGATCTTGTCCATAATCTAAAAGTTTGTGGTTTTGCTTTTTACAGCCTCTTTGTAGGACTGATCCTATGCTTGTCTTAGAGTTTTCTACTTACGTTCTTCAAAGCTGCCCAACCGAAACGATAGAACTCTTTTTGCATGGAAATGTTCCAGCAGATATGGTGAATTCGTACTTGAAGCAGCATGCACCAAATATGCAGTCCACTTACTTGGAGCTTATGCTTTCTATGAGCGAGAATGGGATCAATACCAGTCTACAAAATGAACTGGTATGTTGCCTGTTACTCTGCCATTTCTATTCTGATTTGGTGGCTTACAGAATGTGGGGTAGTTTATTTATATTCTGAAATGAGCACTTTTTAAAGGTCCAAATATACCTCTCGGAAGTTCTGGACTGGTATAAGGAATTAAAACAGCAAAATACTTGGGATGAGAAAAATTTCTCCCCAACACGTAAGAAGTTGTTATCAGCATTAGAGGGGATCACTGGTTATAATGCACAAAGTCTCTTGAAGCACTTTCCATCAGATGCACTTTTTGAGGAACGGGCTATGTTGCTCGGGAAAATGAACCAACACCAACTTGCTCTATCTCTATACGTACACAAGGTACCATGCTGTGGCAATCTTGTTTGGTATGCTATTTACTATTTTTAACTTATTACCCTCTGGTGGTCGATTATGCAGCTCCAGTCACCAGATTTGGCTGTTGCATACTGCGATCGTGTTCATGAGTCTGCAGACCAACCTTTGAAATCAAATGCTAATATATATCTAATGCTCCTGCAAATATATCTCAATCCACGGAAAACTACGAAGCAATTTGAGCAAATGATCATGAATTCAGTGCCCTATCAAAACACCAGTAATCAAAAGGCTGCCTCTGGAAAATTGAAAGGAAGCCGTATGTCTAAGAAAATTGCTGCTATTGAGGGTGCTGCTGATATACATATAAGTCCCGGCGGCACTGACAGTGGAAGAAGTGATGTTGAAGGAGATGAGATGAATGAGGAGGGAGGCCCTATAATGTTGAATGACGCACTTGATCTATTAAGCAAACGGTGGGACCGGATTAATGGTGCTCAGGCCCTCAGACTACTTCCGAGAGATACAAAATTGCAGGTATGGCTATGTGAGTGCTTTTAAAACATTCTACCTTTCCACTTTAGGTCAGTTTGACTACTAATTTTGAGAAATCAAATTGAAGTTATGGAGACAGAATAAAACAAGTTGAAAGTATTAGGCATAGGTTTCAAATCTAATGTTATCTGCTTTTTCCTTTCTGATGTTATCATTTGTTGTAGGGAGTGTTGTATGAACTATCTTTTTGTGTCTATTGTTAAATGATCTAGTTTTATTTGAGTTCATGTTATGCTTTTTTTTTTTTTTGTATCCCAACATGATCTGTTATGCCAAGTACGAAGGGCTATTGGTTGTTCACAGTTGTTCAAGAGGACTACCCTGCAAAAGACATGGACCTTAAACGTGTAAAGATGCATAAAGTGCAGATGTGCAATAACGTAGTAGAACTATGCCTATTGGTGATTTCTCTTCATAACATCCATCTTCGTGACCTCTCATTGATTGGTTTCAATTATTGCAACTTCACTTCTCATTTCATAGCTTGTTAAATGGATTAGGAATGTGTAATTCAGTCTGCACCTATGCATTGCTGATTAGTGGTCTGCAATTGGTTTTGGCAGAATCTTCTTCCCTTTCTTGAACCTCTACTGAAGAAATCTAGTGAAGGCAGTCGTAATTATTCAGTAATCAAAAGCTTGAGAGTTAGCGAGAATCTTCAGGTTTGTATATCGACTTGACGCTTTGGTAACGTTATGTCTACAATGAGTTTATTTAAGATACGGTAATTTGTCTTCGTCATGCATCTTCATCAAAGAAATCATCTGAAGTAACAACTTCCAAATAATATAATTATTACAAATTTCTAAATTTTTTTGGCATTGTTTCTATTATCGTGAAACTTGGTGCATGATTCCAACTTTTGGAGCGACGCTAATGAGTGCTCCAGATTTTTGAGTAATTTGGGATTTTGCATGTTTGTGAAACAGGTAAAGGAGGACCTTTATAAGCATCAGCGTAAATTGGTGAAAATTGACGGTGATAGCACTTGTTCACTATGCCATAAACGAATTGGGAGCAGCGTTTTTGCCGTGTATCCCAATGGCAAGACGCTTGTCCATTTTCTTTGCTTTAGAGACTCTCAGAACATTAAGGCTCTACGATCTGCACCGTCGAAGCGTACACAGTCAGTTCAGATCTAAAAGCAAGGCGAATCTTCTAGAATGTTCAGGTAAATCTCGCATGTACAATTTGTTTTAAGTAGGATTTTTTTTTTCTCTTTTGTATGTAGGAGTTGGTATGGTGGTGGTTGCGACTGAACTTAGCTTGAACATCAATCAGTCTGTCATCGCGAGTTGATCATGAGACTTAATAGCATTCTCTGTGAGTACATATCATTATTGAATGTAACGAGTGTATTTGTATTTAACGGTACAAGATTCAAACAAGTCAACGTTGTCTATAAAACTTCGGCATAACAGCAGTGAGAAAACTTTATTTGATTTGTATTTTTATTATCAAATATAAGTGTGAAAAAGGGTTGTTTAGAAACTTCTCGGCCGCGGTGTCGCTTTGCAATCCAGCCGAGACTTATTATGACGTTTTTCCTTGCTCCATTATCGGTCAATTTAGTAGGTGGGTTTCATTCAGAATTGATGCACATACATGTTTACTGTAATAGATAACGATTGTATTGGTACCTGTTATAATGTAGTAATACTGGTAATAAACAGTAATAATGATTACGTTAATATATCTATCTATATTCTATATGATGAAAGGCCAGGCGGGGCTGCAGGAGAGCAGCCGACGGAAGAGAATTCAAGAGACGGAGAGAGTAGAAGATAATAAACAGTAATAAATATATATTAACTACAATTTAAAAAAAATTGATTACGTTAGTGTTATTAACTGATTTTTTTATTGATTTGTGATCATCGAGCTTGATTTTTATTTATATCTCATTCGAAAATAGAGCCATAAATTATTTTCAACTCACATTTGTTATTTGTTATGATTCGAACCTCTGATTTACATTCATACAGAATAAATTGTAGTTGTCTTTGCCAAGGGTGCCTAAGACGGATTGATTAGGATTTTTACCTCATAAAATGGAGGTCTTAGATTCGAATCCCGCAAGCATCATTCATAAGGGTGTGAGGGATTTATCTATGTATCTCGTGGATGCTAAAACGAATTTTCTAGTCTGTATAGATCGAAAGGTTAGAATTCCTCGATTGGTAGAATATGGTTCATTGTTATCTGTGAATTTATCTGTTACCACAGTCAAATAAAAATAGATTGGTTACAAGCAGAATTTTTTCACGATTATCTCACAAAAAAAAAATGTAGTCGTCTTCTAACATTTAGTTTCGCTAATTAATTGGACCAATGCTGATTAATAATATTATTCACTGTTATTATATAAACTATTCCAATTCTAAGATGGAAATGTAGCAAACAACATATATCCAATCGGATATTATAATTACTCCTCTTATTCCCATTTCTGAAAGAAATTGATTGGCTGCAGAGGTACTGAATATAATATAACCACTCGCCATCTATAAAGTCTGTTTTTTTTTTTTTTTTGTCTGCATGGTAATAATTGGTAAGATGATGTCCCCATTGGAATTCAAATTTGCAAATGATTGTGACAGTCCATGAAAATATATTATCTACAAATGATTCTTAAGATACTCTCTAAAAATAATTTTTTTAAAAAAAGTATGGTCCTTTTCGTTTTTTTTTTGATAAAAGTAGAACTAATAAGTTGATAATAGTTATTTATGAACTTCTAGAAGGAGATGCATGGTTTTATGCTTAGAGCAAGGAAAATTGCGTTTCAAGCCCCCCCTAATTTTGGGGTCGCGCGATTCAGCCCCCCGAAACGCCACGTGGCGGCGCGCGCGCGCCGCCACGTCGGCGGGAAAACGCGTTTCGAGGAACTGAAAAGTCAATTTTGGGAAACGGGGGGGGCTGAAACGCAATTTCCCCTAGAGCAAAATGTTTGCATTTAGCTAGTTATCTGTTTCGAATTTTGAAAAGTGGAACATATCATGCTAAAAGTGCCGCCCAATCAGAAATCTTGTCGAATGGCCGAAAATAATCTCTTGCGATATCTTTCACCGCATTAGCACTTAGCTCCATGAATAGGCTCCTTCCTTTTTTTTTCTTTTGTGTGAATGTGTGTCTCTAAAGATGTGGTCCACATCAATGGATCATCATGATAGAGTGGTCCTTGTGATGGTGGTTTGTAGATCCAAATTCCTTAAATTTGGTACCATTATAGGCAAATTTAAGAAAGCAAATCTAAAGTTGCTGACATTATTGTTACCAATGGGCTGTCTTCTATATAATGCCAACAAAGACGTCCTTGTAACAAACACCTCATGGACATCCCACATAGAATGATCAATTGTGGTCGGATACCGACGTTTTATCCTACTATTATAACGCTGATTTATAAATCAATGGAACCATCAGTTTCTGCAACAAAATTATTCACTTTTGTACGACCGTTATTAGAGATAACTCACGAATAAAATCGACTCGTGTTTTACTAATGGAGGAGCTCCATGCTTTCGGAGAATGTCCGTGTCATCCTATATGGATGGAAAGAATATCTCCACCCCTTTATAGGACGCTTACTCGATTCAAACATAAAATTTTTACGACCACCATTCGTCCTATATGTTCTAGTTTAATGCTTTGGTCAAAAATAATTAATGCTTTAAAAGTCTGTGAAGATCTTTCTAGATATTAGATTATCGCTGTACATTTATATAAGTTAATAAACGTTTCTGGATATAAGATTTTTAATTTTTTTTGTTGAAATTTGTTGATTAAGATGTGTGGAAATTAAATTAATTAACTGGATCTTTATGTATTAACGTATGCGCATCATGGATCCCATGCAAATCTAAATAAAGTTCTAAATTATTCAAGTAGTTTTGAAAAGCCTAGAATGAATCCGACTTGTGTAAAAGTTTATACAGAAATCCTAGAGAGTCCTTTTTTCATTATTGCTACAAATTTCATTAACTACATCCAGAGAAAGAAAATGCAAAATTTGAGAAAGAAAAGGAAATCATCAACAAACATTGACGGCATGGTGATCCTCACAAGTGCAGGTCCAAGCTCACGCTATCCTTGGCTTCGTAAACATGACGGCTCATCACCGCCGCCGATGAAGAAATTTCGCCGCCGACGAGACCCCCACCGTCGACCCAGCTACCAACTCTTGTACGCTGTCGATTACCTCTGTAAGAACCTAGAAACGGCGACAAGTATTCTGGGTGAACAAATCCGACAGTTGCACTGTTTGCTGTCGTCGCCGCCACTGGTATCCTCCAGAATGCCGGCAGAGGGTTACCGTTATATATCCTCGTCGGTGGTTCGGCAGCGCCAGAAAATCTGGCAGCAGAAATGGGCGGTGCAGCGCCGCCTATACGATGGTAGTTAATGAGGCTGCTATAAATTTGTGCCTGGGCGGTGGCGGCGGCGACAGCGGAGGAGTAGTGGAGGTGAGCTCGCTTAGCGTGCTGGCGTTCGCGCTTATGAGCGTTCTGGTGGCCGCCGAGCGCTTGTGACGTCGGGAAGTTGCGGCAGCAGTAGTGGCACTCAAACTTTCTTCCCCCATTATTACTACTCTCTCCACCCTCGCCGGCGTCACCGCCGGCCTCCGCCGTATCGGTAGTGGCTGTGGTATGCTCTAATGCTTGTGTGTCACACTGCGGATCAGGATGACTATGAGGAAATTGGATACCGAAAAGCCGGATGCCGGAGTTTGCAGCAGTAGAAGAAGCAACGGTCGCCGCCGGAGGAGGCAGTGACTTGTCACGGGGGGCGGCGACGGTGGAGCGGATAAAAGGAAGCTGAGAGAAGCTTTCGACTGCCATGAAGTCTCTCGTTTCACGCTCGCTCATGGCCTTTCTAAAAGGGAAAGAAAATAGAGAGATATTACCAGAAGCTCTCCACACAGCAGCTCAAAATAACTTAGAGATGTAGAGAAAATTAAAGATCTATTAAGAAAGGAAGAAAGGAGAACTGCAGTCTTACTTTCTCCTTTGTTCTTTGTATATCAAAATGTGAATCCCTCCCTACAAGACTATCATATCATGTCACACACACACATCCCTCCCTCTCTCTCTCTCTCTATCTATCTGTCTATATACCACACACACATTCTTCTATACTTGTTTCATAGCTATACATGAATGAGAGCCAGAGATTTAAACAATACTCTCACAGAGAGAGAGAGAGAGTGTGTGTGTGTGTGTGTGTGCTATTTTGTGAGTCTGATGAAATGAGTGAGTTGTAATCCTGGTACTGCGGCACTCTTTTGTGTACAATCTGAAGCAGCAGGAAGAAGTGGTCCTGAATCCTGATGATATCATTCAAGGATGTGTTGTGGTTGTGCGTCACATTGGTTCACTCTTTTACTTTCCATCACTCTTTTCCTTCATTGTTCTGAAATCTTTGTCACTTTGTTTCTTTTTTTTCTTTATTTTCATGTATATATATATATATGTAATTATGCAAGCACTCGAGGTTTGACATTTCTTTAGGATCATGGATGACATCTTTTGATTCCAGATGTGATTTGTAACCTTTTTGTTTTTTTTTTTAAATAAAAAATAATAATAAGATGGCCTCATTAATTATATAAAACATATAACTGTAAGCACTTTATATATATATATATATATATATATATATGTATATGGAGGGATGAGACACAGATATCTGGAAATCAAAGACAAGCTCTCCTTTGGTCTTGTCAAAGTATCGTGACACACCTGCATGACCACCTAACACCTAACAACACAACCATCCCTTTTGAGCCACTCTACTTAATTTATCGGTACTTTATCCCTACCCCACAAACCATCCACACTAGTTTATTATTATTATTATTATTATTATTATATATTTATATAGAAGACTAACCCCTCTTTGGAAACCCTACGACAGAGCCTAGGGTTTATGGTGGATGACGAGATTATGATTGATTGGAAACCCTAAAACGCTTACCTAATTACTGGACCCAACATGCATGCAGTACCATATAAAGGCATAGTGGCAGCCTTAAATCACATTATTCTAACCCTATATATCTTTCTGTTAGGGGACCAGCACTTAACTGTTCTCCTTGGGACTACCTAACCTTATAATATGACGTCTCATTACATAAACTCTCTTTTATTATAAATAAATAAATATATATATATATATATATATATATCAAAATTCAATAAATAAATAAATAAATAAAGAATTACGATGAATGTGAATAATACTGCTCAAATTGATCCATATAGCTATGTCGACAAAGTGTGAATGGAGCGGTCATCATCTCGTCCTTGTTCACTTTCATCGCCTTTAATTCCTGGTTCGACAGTATTTCTAATTGTTAGAGAAACTAATTAGGGAAGCAAAAAGGCATCGATCCACCGATTATACTGCTATTTTTAGTGAGCTTTTATTTGAAATTTCTGTATCTAAAGAAAGAGATACATTATAATGTAGTACTAGTAAAATTTACACGCATGCAAACGCGCGCGCACACAAACATATATTATACATACATATGCATAATCTAATGTACTTCGGAATTTTTCAAGATCGAGCATTTTATTTCATATTTGGTTTAGTATATGAGCAGTTCATTTGGCTAAAGCATTCACTACGAGGATGTATGGGAAAAACAAGCGAGAAAAAGAAAAAAAAAGAACGAAAAAATAATAATAATAAAAAAACATGCGCCAATAAACATTGAAATGGGCAGTGATATCAATGTCAATACGGATGGTGTTGTTCATAAAGGATGATCCTGTTGTCGGGGATCAGATCTAACTATCAAAGGACCACTTCAAAAAAATAAAAAAATAAATAAATAAATAAAAGGGATAAAAAAGAAGAAAACTCAGACAATCGATATGTTTGTAGCTAGGGTTCTTTTTCAGTTCACATGTTATGTTCACAGCAGCAACAATACATGTCGCCCCACATATTGCTCCTATGTATGTATCTATACGGTGAGGATGGGTCAGATGACCTTCTCGGGATAGGAACTGTAGGGACTCTAGGGAGGGAGGAGTCACCCTTGGAGGCATGCTCATAATTAAGCACCTTAAAAACTTTTCTAGGTCAATTTGTGTACTATCTATCATTTGAGACTAAGTTAGTTCAACGTAAAGTTTTTAGAATTAGTGTAAAGGTAGATTATGTGTTCCTTGGAATTGAATATCGATTTTATTTGGGAGAAGTTTTGGGAGATACGAGATGGTTAACAATATTAAAGAATAATAAAATAGCTAATTTTCATAAATAAAGTCTTAATTAAAGACGGTTCATATTATTGCACATATCGGAATCCAAAGAACTCGTAACATTATTGCACGAGATGAAGGATTATGGCTAAGAATCCCGACCGGTTAAAAGAAAAAAAAGCAAAATAGTTTAAAAACATCTTGGATACTATAATGCGCTCAATGTGAAAAAAGGAATACATTTTAAAAGTATAACAAAAAAAGAAAAAAATCAATGTCAAAAGAGAAAAATATGCTGAAATTTATGTCATTCCGACAAATATTGAAAGGTTTATGCAAAGCTCTTTGCTTGGTGAAGTACGATCTTTACTTGTGAGATGAGAGAGAGAGAGAGAGAGAGAGAGAGTACATCCGTGCATAATTTGAATGGATGGAACAGTGTTTTTGCCCGGCCGGCCTGCGGTAACACTTGTGGTACGATCGAGCTACCGTGACGCTTTACATAATCTAACCTTGCTTTGCATCGACTGAATAAGTGTACGACATGTATAGTATTTAGCAGGCTGTCTTTAATTATGTTCAACAGTTAAACTAATTGTTCGATAGGTAAATATAGGACTCCATTTGTGCCGAAAAGTATTAAGAGAGACCGATCATGCGAAAAAGCGTAGTCCGTGTCCGATTTCAAGAAATATGTATAGGAAAAATGACATCCCATGCAAAAGTGGTCCAAATCAGCCCTCCTTTCGAAGCTTATTCGGAAAAATTCCTCGGTTAAAAGACTGATTTAAAAATGTAGGTTGATTGGAAAGTTTTTTCTTTTTTAAAATAGGGGCTAATAGATAAAAACCCCAAATATCTATGCATGTAAAATAAGAGAGAGAGAGAGAGAGAGAGAGAGAGAAGAGAGAGATGGTCTTTCTGAAGGTTCCAGGAAGTCCTGGCATTCATTGATTGGCTGTATGTATTTCTGATCATGAAATATCACATGATGTTACAAAAGTAAATTAAATGTTGATGTGTATATGACACAAAAAAATAAATTTATGTAAGTCATGGAGGATGCAGACTCCACATGCTTCCTTGCTCCTCCTTCCCTTTTTGGCTATTACTAATCAATGAATATCATCTTTTTTTTAAAAAATATTTTTTTCCCCAAAAAACTCATATTTTTTTTCAAGTGCAATTAGGACCCTGAAGGTCACAATGTTACACTGATAGGCTCTAAATCCTGTCCGATCTGATCCGATCAATCCGAAAGTAAATTTTGGAGATAATCCTGAATGCGCAATTATGACATCGCATCCGTTCCAATCCAGCTTTTGGATCAGACCAGTTTCTAAATATCTTTTTATCACAAATTATTTTTAAATTTTTGCGCGTCCATTTTGAGTTTTTTTGGGATTATCTTTTATCACAAAGTTGGTATCAATCCATCTTCTACCAACCGAAAAGTTATGACTTTTCGGTCGTGGCAGATCCGAATGCTCGTATTATCTTTCATAGGATACATAAAACGTAAAACATCACATCCATGTAGGTGGCTTCTACGAAATTTGAATATGATATCTTTACTTTGTAAAATAATATTGGGAACAATTTTCATTATATTAATTGAACGACTCAGTCGTAACTTCTCTCAAATAGAAGACACTAATTAATCTTACCACATAATATAAAAATAAAAACTAATAATAATAATAATAATAATACCAATAATAAATCGTAGTAATAATAAAGACAATTTTGAACTATAAACTTGTGAGATATAACCAAACAAACAATTTTACAGTTAAAAATTTTAAAATAAAAATAAAAATGGATGTTTCGACAGGATCATCAAATTTAACCGAGGCCTTGTTAGCCAGAGCCATTGAGCTGAAAATGAATGAGAGCTCAAAGATGTAACTATGAATTGTTATATCAAAACTAATCAAGATATAAAAACTGATAAATGCTACGTACAAATTAACCACTGTTTTTACAACTTTTTTTAAAAAAATTAGGCGAGATATTATTAGATGTTCCTGACGCACAAATACGGTATTAGATCAAGCAAATACTGTGTTGTCAGCTTATGTCACGATATTAAATGTACGGTGTTTCGGACGAACAAACACATTGTTCCGGCGAGCAAATAAGGTGTTGGACGAGCAAACGAGATATTCGATTGAGCAAACAAGATGTTCTTGGTGAAATGTTGGAACGATCAAATAACTTGTTGAATTACAAGGGTTGATATATTCAAATTTTGCCAAGTAAGAATTTTCTTGACAAAATTCAAAAAAAAAAAAAAAAGGAAAGAGGAAAAATCTCTGTAATCTTTTTTTTTTTTGGAAAGACCGACAGCTATTTTTGTGCTTGGTTTGTGATTCTTTTGAATACTCGATGTGATTTTCTAATTCTGTAAAAATTGTGTGCTAAACGACTTGTCTATCTTGGATCAGTAGTCTTAGACTGATGGTCCTACAAAATAATCTCCTTCAGAATATAGCTGCTATGTATATCTATCATTTTCAGACTGCGTCATGACAGGACTAATGATTGAATGTTTTTGTTGTACTGTGTCATAATTACAAGGTAGGAAGGGCACCTTGTCCTCCCCTAGTCATTATAGATTTTAGTTATCGTGTTATATTAAACTTGAAGATTCGAATATGTCAAAGCAATACTGATCGGCACGTAAAATTATGCGACGGTTAGGATCACGACCTAGCGGACGAGACTATTCCAACTGATTTCCCATGGTCTCTAATGCAACTTTTCTTTTTTCTATTCTTAGCGTAAGGCATCTAACTTATCATCAATATACTTCGTTGCCCCTACGCAAACCTTTTTTATTCTAATTATATATTGTTCGATCCAATTTGTAAAGCCAAACAGGAGAGCTCAGTTTTAACCAACCACTAAACGACATATAGCAGTTCGCCGGAAGGAGGACAAGACGTGGCACGTTAATATTCGCTGTAAACGCTGTTACGTGTTCTCACAGGATTATTAGCTGCTGCACCTGCCGCGGGAGGTCGTTAGCCAACGACCACCAACTGAAATTAACCACCTAACAATAGATGGGTTCGCGCTATAAAAATGCTCAACAGCTCCGCTAGCGCTTATCGTCGACGATGGCAGCGTCGACGACGATGGCGATGATCGACGGGGCGATGGTGAACGGTTTCGTGGACGATGAGGTCGCGTTCAACCTCGCCGTCGACGAGCTCTTTACGATCCTCGACTCCGACGGCGACGGTTTGCTCTCTCGACCGGAGCTTATGAGGGGTTTCGCGGGGATCCTCGCGGCGCCGGAAGGAATTGGTAACGAAGATCGGATGTCTCCGACGTCGTCATCCGCCGGGGAGGAGGAGCGGGAGGCGGCGTTCGCGAGGTTCGGCGACGGAGCTGTCGGGAAGGAGAGGTTCAGGGAGGAGATGCGGCAGATCATGCAAGCGGTGGCGACCGGCATCGGCGGTTCCCCCGTTCAAGTCGGCGTGTTCGACGGCAGCTGTGGCGGGCCGTGTCTTTTTACCAGGGTGGTTCAGCACAGCCACGCTAAGGCACAACAACCATCAGCAATCAGTAATTAGGAATCCAAATGCTCAAGACTAACCGCTGTTTTACTCCTTATTGATAATAAAAAAAAAAAGACTTAATTTGTTAAAAAAAATTTGAATAAAAATAATATATATCTTTTAAAATCAAAACAATGTGATAGAAGATTGTATTGATGTGGGTCGCAGAATTTAAATTCGTTAAATAGACCCATTTTTGTATTTTGATTCCGTGAAAAACAAAGAGGAGTGTTGTTTTTCTTGAACAAGAAAATCCAGTTTATGGTTTGTCCAAATATAAGAGCAAAGATGGAAAGTCAGTCGACAGATTTACCAAACAATATCAAGTTTCGATGATATATCGAATGCGATTGTACCCAACAATATCAAGTTTCGATGATCTATCGAATGCGATTGTATTGAGATGGCTTCTTTAAGTATCCTACCAGCGGGCTAGTGGGCTCTGCTTAATTTTCTTTCAGTGTATCTAACCTTCTCAATATAGGAGTAGCATATCAGCTCCCATTTAGACCTCCATTTCTCCAAGTAGACATGAGACTGTTTGCTGCTTGCACATATTATTATTGTATAATATCTAATAATATTTAGCATGTATCAAGCTACGATAATCCTAACGGAAGCAGTCTCATCTGGGATATAACTGCATACGTCTTGTCTTCCGAAATCTCTCCAATAATAGATGTTGTGATCCAGAATATCTATAATCTAAACAATTTAAGGACAATCATGCAGAATGAGATGCAGGACTTTCAGACAGTGATGAAATAGTGTTCATTAATCGATCTGGCGCTATTACACACAACTTCCTATAAGAAACTATTTGATCCATAACTAAATAAGGCCTGACATTATCACTTATATCAATAAATGGAAAATTATTTGTCACAAAATACCCCACAATAAAATAAGGATAAAAAAAATGTAAATATCACTCGCAGTATCTTTCTATATCGTAGAAGGGGAAAATTTTCTGCAGCACAATCACTAGTAGATATATGCAGATTATTTTCTAATCAAATACCAGTGCCGACACTTGAACACAATAATGCAAATGCAGTATCGTAACTCCATAAGATCTCCAGCTGCGACTATAAGCGCAACGGCGGAATAATTGCAAAATCAGAACCATAAAACAAGCTGTACTCTGCGATCTCTTTCTCCTTTAAGCAACTGTTGTCGCCCTGGACAGTGGGAGACGCAGAAGGCAAACCACAGTTATTCTCTTTCAAACGAACAGGATTAATACAAAACCCTGCAGCCCCTGCCAATGGATCGCCGAAGTGAAACAAAGAGAATGGTGAGCTGTCACTACCAACCGATTTCTCAAAATTCCCTACACAACTGTTATGATTCACCGAAGGGCCTCCCCTCAGAGTTACAACTTCCTCATCACAAACCTCGGAATTGTTATGTCTCTGCTCCCTTGAGCTAGCAAGGAACATCGTGTTGGCCGTAGGGGCATGGCAGAAGTTATGATGCTGAAGACCAAAAACAGAACTAGGTTGCATGGGTGTAAATGCCATGCAGAAATCCGATGGTCCATAACTTATTGGGTTAGAATAGACATATTGGCTGTGCTGTGGAAAAGGCAAAAATCCACCAGCAGAAGCTGGCCATGAGCTCCCGCTTTTGTCGTGATACCCCATAGGAGCAGAGGGAAATGAAGGGATTTGCATACACTCACTGCGTATTGGTATAACGTGGTGCTGACTGAAGGGCATGTTGAATCCGAATCCGTCTTTTTCCGAAGTCTGCATCTTTATATCAGATTCTTCCCTTAATATGGGGTCTTCTTTACATCTTGGCGCTTTTATTGATTTATCCTCTTCAATTTTGTTTTGCTTGATCTCAGATGGATCATGATGGATCTGGACATCATCTGCCTTGCATGGAGAACTATCCCCTCCATCTGACTGCTGATAAACTTCTTCTGAATCTGATGCTGATGGTGATTCTGTATTGTGAGCACCGGAGGAACTGGTGCTCATATCTCCTTCACTCATACATGAAGAACAATTGTCAGAGCTAGATGAGCTAGCCCTTGGACCGCAACTCTTACTCACAGTATATGTAGAGGGGTTAAGACAAGAATCCACTTCTTCCTCGGTGCCACCCTTTATTTCAAAATCTGGCTTTCCTGCGGTGCCCAACTTAGCTAAGTTTATCATGTTATCATGATGATACTTATAGTTGCTCTCCTCATTATTTGATAGTTCACGAAATTCAGATAAACAATGCTCATTATAAATTTTCACATTCGGATCAATTGGCAAGCTAAAGTCAGGATCAGGATTGCTTCTAGTACATTTCCTCCATGCACCAGTTGGCTCCCAAACTTGTTTTATATGGATGTTAGCACCAGCTGTTATAGGCTTACCAATTGAAATGACAGCATTGCTACGGCGCGATTGATGAGGGACATCAAAAATCAGCTCCTTTTTGCTTGCAATATTCATATTCTTACCTGATCGCATCATGGAAATATGACTTGTTCCTTTCCGGTGGTGGTTACAGCTGCATTTCCGCAAGTCAAACCGTGTTCGGCAGTTCGAGCAGGGCGTACAGCTTCTACTGTTGGTTTTCACCAAAGATTCTCTTGATGACTTAATCAGCCCATATTCATCAGGTTGAAAGCTGCCCTCATTAAGGGCAGTAAATCTACGCTTGTCATACCAACTATATGTCTGATCTATAGCAGGGTCTTTTTTAGATCTCAACTTAAGCCTGGAAGATTTTGATTGTTCAACAACGAATGTACCATTGTTATCTCTTGAATTGATATCTCTCTCAAAACGAAAATGGTGGTGGGGGCCATCACATTTTGTGCTAGCAGTGTCAAGGCACCCATTTATGGACTCGTCGTTCGTGTGAGGAGAAAGTGGTGCAGCTGGCGTAACATTGTCACCTGGATCACTGACTGAATCACCTGAATCAAGACCGTTTGGAGACTCATCATGAGTATTCATAGGCGAATCACTTGCAGACTTAGATTCACTTTGTTTGTTTTCTTTCCCTTTTATCCTTTCTTTCCTTCTTAGTTTCTTTTCTCTCTCTTTAGTTCTTCTTCTCTCCTTGCGCTCTTCTTCTTCCTTCTTTTCCTTTTCCACTTCCTCAAGCAGCTTGAACTGTACATAAGCTGAATATTATATATTCTAGAAGAAAAACACTTAGCGGACAGATGAAGTCATATTGCAAACTTGATGGTGAAACTAATGGTGTACCTGTTTTTCTAGCGTGACAAGCTCTTTACAAGCAACATGAACACGTTCCTCCAGCAATTTTATCCCGAGGGAAACAAATAGGCTATGCGCATTCTGTCGTGCAGTACCTTCTCTGAAGGCTTTTTCTACCTAAAAAAGAAAGTATCATCCATTATTGACAACCATTTATGAGAAGAACTGTACGGAAAAGAGCAACCATAGATGGAACTTTAGTTGCAGAGTCATCCAACAGGACACTTTCTAACACTCTCCATGCAGCTGAAAGTTATCGGTAAACTACGATTGTGTTCAGCAGAAACATCAACACTGTTCAAATTAAGGGGAAGACTGGAAAAGTAAAATTCTACATGCGAAGCAGACAACATTTCTCATGAAGTACCTGTTCCTTAAAAATAACAGTTGCTGCATCAAGAAGGAACTCCCGTGCCAGTTCAGGGCTCTTGGCATGCTTCTGAGGACGTGACACTTCACCTTCAAACTCATTACCATCTTTGTCCATTGCATCATCATCCTGCATTTTTAGGCGCAGTATTAAAATGCAGTCACCCTTTGATGATAGACATTTCACTATGTCATTGTAATGCATCTAGGGCTTAGCTGTAGTACCTCTTCCTCTTCCGCTTCTTCAGCATGCTCAAAAAACCTTCTGATACTTTCCCCTTGAGTTATTGTTACATATCCATCACCTACTACAAGCCTGCAGTGAACGCATGGTTGTCCTTTCAAAGCATGCGCTTTTACAGTGACTTCATTGAAACGATTATCAAGCTTCCAAGCCCTTAGTGTGATAACACATGAACTGAGACCACCAAGATCAAGCCCATCTGTTTGAACCTTCTCATTCATTCCAACGTCGATAAAATCCACAATATCTGTCTTTCCTTCTCCTGTCCCAATACCCCATTCAAAATGGTGATATGTTCCAACTGTGTCAGCAAAGGACTGGTGCCAATCAGCCTTGACAGCATCCTTTGTCACCTGAAATAGAGGCAGAATGATTACAGTCTCCACTGTCCATTTTACCCATTACAGGAGTACTACTCCAGTAGTGGATACCATCAGTTTTCAGCTATAAGACACCATATAGAAGAGAGAGCGACCACACATAAATGGCCCCCATACTCAATACTTAAGAGATATCACACCTCATATTGGAAAGCTGTGTCAGCGACGCAAAACCAAGTAGTGCAGCGAGGTTCCTTTCGCATACGCTTCAGCTCCTTTAACTCCTTAAATTCTCGGATGATGTTCCTACGACAGTCTCTGCAAAATCTCTTGTTATCAAACCTGCAGCATCAAAGAAACGTCAATGTTTCTAGAAAGACAGGTAATAACATGATTGAGTTGTTAACTTGTAAGAGAACTAAAATGAAGTTTAAAGTACATAGTTTTCCTTTTCTAGAACTGCATCTTTACATCTTTTTGTCAGAACAAAACAATCTGAATTAATCAGTGCACTTAATAAATATTTTGACTCCATGCATGAGGTATGGATATCAAACTTCTATCTCTTCGACAGAAACATTGATTATCTTGTAATCCTGATACAGGAATATAGGAAAAAGAAAGTTGCAGGATAACCATCTATTATCACATATCCAAAAGTCGCTTTTATGTGAGACCACCTTCTATGTGCTTTATAAAACTAAAGTAAATCCACACAAAATTCATGCTTAAATAATAAGATATACCATATTGTCCCGATCAAGAGGAAGAATCACCATGCTAACCAAAAAAAAATTACAAAAAAAAAAAAAAAAAAAAACCCATGTTATGTTTAGTAAATCATCTAAAACAACTGTATTTACAGTCTATCAGCAAGTCTGCAGTGGGAACATACAAACTGGAGTAAAAGTTGATTCAGTCCCTCCTACCTTAGGACCACCTAGACTAAGTTATTATAAAAGAACATCCTCTTCTGATTCTAGAAGAATATTTCGAATTAATTAATTCGTGCTCTTGCCAACTAGGTCAACAAAGCGGCGTTCATTACAAACATAATTTATGCTTTAGGACCATCTACACTAAGTTATAAAAGAATATCCTCTTCTGAATCTAGAAGAATATTTTGAAAAAATTAATCCGTGCTCTTGCCAGCTAGGTGAACAAAGCGGCATTCATTACAAACATAATTTACACATTACAAGTATTTACCACTTATCATTCATCTACATAATATGTGCCATAATGAGTAAGTATCAGTGATAGATGATTAGATACCTGTGCATAAGCCTCTCAATGAAATCCTCCTCTTTCATCCGCAGGAGAGACAATCTTGTCTCATCGCTCAGAGCTGACCAGAAATCCACCAAGGTGTCACAAGAGAGCCTGGCAGTGTGCAGAGCACATGTTTCCCTAGTCCCATGCCCTCTACCATAACTAGCTATCCCTTGGCTTATCCACCCCCTACCTCCGCCACCACATGCATCAGGATAAAGTAACTCACGGTCATGCTCCCTTGCCCTTGCACTGTCAAAAACCTGATAAACAGAATGAAACGTAGTCAAATATGAGAAGGACGAATTCCAAACAGAGCTTCTGACTACAGAGAGAAAACAAGATAACTTCACTATCCATTATCCAATATTTTCTATAGTCAAATATGAGAAGGATGAATTCCAAAAAGAGCTTCTGATTACAGAGAGAAAACAAGATAACTTCACTATCCATTATCCAATATCCATATGCTTTTATTATTTATTGGTCCCATTCCATTTTCTTAGTATCTGCTTGTTAATAAGAAAGGGCATGACTAGATGCAGCAATGTTAACATGAACATATGATTCTGACAGAAAATAAGTAAAATGGGGAAAAAAACAACTAAGAGAGGAAACATATAGAAGACCAAAAATTCAAGGGGAAAAAAGAATAAAGCTTCTAAAATTCAACAACAAGATCAATTCTCGTCTACACAAACTATTTCGAAGCACCAACATTATGAGACATAGAAAATAGAAACTAATTCAAAAGCATCTTTTTGAAATTGAAAATAAGCTGATGAGTTCTAGGTCACACAAAATGAGTGCGGATGCGGAAGCAGAAGTGCTGAAGCAAGCATCTTGAGAAAAAAAAGCCAGAAAGCTGGAGGCCTGGAGAGGCTTTATACATAATATAAATATTTAAAAATTTAACATAAAACAAAGAAAGATAGTGCGCTGAGCGCGTAATATGTGAAACATTTGTGAATGTTTAAGCAGATTCGCTAATCCAAGCACTCTTATTAACATGGTTTCAAACAAAAAAAACACTGTGAAGAACAAACGGGCCTCTAGTAAGAAATTTAGGTTGTCAAGCTTAAAACCGTTGCGAAAGCGGAGCGGGAGGAAGCAAGAACCAGAGCGACAATGAGACTCCGAGGAGGGTTATATTAGAAGATTCCTGCAGCTATGGATGAGCTTCGAACCACCTTAAAGCATATTTATAACTCTGGATAGTAACATAATAACTAAAAGTGATAAACAAGTGAAGCAAATGGAGGAATTTTTTTTTAAAGGTCAAAAAACCGAATCTTTTAAAAATTATGAGGAACCAGGATTTATTAGAGAAAAACAGCTTAGTTGTTGCAACAAAGCTTACACTTTGGAGAGGCTTAAGAGACTTCGAATGTATGAAGCAGTCAAGAACTGTAAGAACTCCATCCCTGGTGGCAGCAAGACCTCCCCAAGGATGAATACCAGGATCTTGTAGATCAGTGAACTCATCATCGTCTTCGCTCCCAGATGACCCTATTTTATTCAGGGCTTCCTGCTGCAATGACTTCCCATACATGACAATTTGTGAGTATCCTTCCAGAAGCAACCCATTGCACCTCGAACAGTAGAGATTCTTACGAGCATGTTCAAATAGCGTCTGCTTGTCTATCCTCAACAGTTGACGCCTAGCATGTGGGGGCAGTTCGCTCCAAAACTAAACCACATGTATTGATGAAAACATGAGAACATGATAGTCCACAGAGATCACTAATTCAGTACAATTTGGCAGAAATAAAAGAAATTGATCTGACTTGACATACTAAATTCAGGAGAGAAATCTCACATTCAATGAAGATGGCTACACCAAGATTTTCCGTGCAAGTTTCGGTAAATTCTAAACTCAAAACATGCTAAACGTGACGTGCCTATCCATACTTTTTTTATTTTAAATATTTATAAAAAGAAACTGAAAAAGAAAATGAAAAACTAAAATTAAAAAAAAAATCAGCCCTACATGCGCATGAAGCAACTTTAACAGCTGCCCAGGACAGCCGTCTTTTAAAAGAAGTATGAAAAACAGAACAAGCGACTGGAGAAAAAAAAGGCATAGTTGAAGAAAGAGATAAAGGAGAGAAAGAAAAGAGAGGTTGGACTAAGATCTCGGCGGACAGCGCCTCTTCTTCTTCTTCTCTCTCTCTCTCTCTTTTTATTTACGGGCTAGGTGCCGGATCCCTACGGATACGACATGTACCGGGCGGCACCGAGCATGCCGTCTGGCACCTAAAACTATGATTATAACCAAGGTTTAAGGTGCCGTCTCATACCGCATTTCAGTAAATCCCAAACTCGAGACATGCCGAGAATGCCGATGGTGCAGTGCCAACGGTGCCGCTATATGTTTAGTTGTTATTTTTAAAATAAAAAATAAAAAATAAAAAATAGTTTAATATTTTTTTAACATGTGCTGACTGACTCGGATTGTGCCGATCGGCACCAAAAATTAATGGCTACACTAAAATGTTTTGCAGAAGATATGCACCATGTTAATTCTTAGTTACTAAGATAAGCTTAAGCATGTAAATTCTCAACAGACTAAAAAATTAGCACAAATTTTTCTGCTTCAGCACGTTCCGTACAACGTTTGGAATAATGAACAAGTCGGGGTCCTTAAAATCAAGTAGCAGCAATTCCACAAAAAGTGAAAAAATTGAAATATCCAAAAAAGCTTGACATGGTATCTAATAAAAACACTCTTTGTGGGAATAGGTTTCAGTGACTTATTCACTTCAAACTTACTACGTAGTATATTTTGGTTTTTCATTGTTGCACTAATATACCCAATGGAGTTGAACCATAATTAAATCCATTCAGCACCTTAGTCAAGAAAAATTGTGCAATTAGCATTAGTTAAACTTAAGTTATCCCTACAGTGACTACAAAGACATCCCAGGTTGTAAGTGCTGACACTAAATCAAGCAGAGCATAACAGAAATAAATAATTAAACATCATCTCCCTATAACAACAATATATTCTAACTTACCTCTCTGCAGATTGGGCACTCTATTGAACAAAAACTTTGTTGAATGTCATGAATGTCAATGACAATGAGGATATTCTCTATTGGAAAAAAAAAAAGAAGATGTCCCAACGTCTCGCATATCCAAACCACCTCAAGGATTTCTTTTTTTTTTTTTTTTTTTTTTGTGCAATCAATTGGTACCACACCAAATTTCGCCTAACCATTCTAATACATTTTCCCATCCATTTGCAGCTCAAATTCAGTCCAAATTCTAAGCTGTCGGAGCAATCAGCCACATACAATCCACAAGCGAATTGGAATTTACAATGTACAAAAGCATTATTAAATCATAACAAAAAATTTCAACAATCCATTAATCCAAGCGTAAATTACGATAACATATATACATACAAAAAAAAGGAGGGGGCGCATTTATAGCACCTTGTGGCGCTGGTCGAATGTGATGTCATCGCGATGGTGGGACCAGATGCCGCTGCGGCAGCCGCTGGATCGATTGGGTACGCCGGGCATCGCGACTCGTCTTATTGGTTCAATACTGACAGTTCGATCTCGTACAGCTGTCCATCATATCCGATAACACAAATCTCGAGACAGCAGCTGCGGCTGAGCGGAGGACAGGTGCAGATCCGATCGGACTACGGCGGCGGCGACGGGATTGCTTGTGGGGTTTTTGGCGATGAGATTTGGCATCGAGATAGAAAGAGATTGCGATGCGTTTTTATAGCAATGGTTGGAAGCTAAGTGGTACGTACACTACACAAATATCGACGTGTCTATATTCGTACACATATCAGACATGATATTCTTTAAACATGTGGCGTGTTATAAAAAAATTAAAAGAAATTTTCGACACGTGTGACGGACACGCCGAACAAAGTGTCCGACACGCGTGTCAGTATCTATATTATTTTTTTCAAAAAGTTTATTTTTTATTTATTTTTTTAGAAGAGTTAAATATTATTTATTATAGTAATAAGTAATCTATATATATATATATATATATATATATATAAAACTGGATATTAAAAGATCATGACATTTTAAATAATTTTTTGATGTGCTAGGTGGTATTTACTCATATTCTAAATAAGTCATGTAGTATTTGTATTAATTGATAAGAATTTATAAAATCATGTAACTTATTGAAAAACTATAAAAGATCTAATATTATAAATAAATATTTAACTAAAAATAATTTATAAAAATTATCTAAATATTGCATAAATATTAGTATAAAAATAATTATATTATACATTATATATTATTAATTTTTTAAAATAAAACTTTACCACCTACAAAAAATTTAAATCATATACATATTTTATTTAAGGTCAATTCTCGAATAATTTTGTGTATCGCATTTGACATTTCTTCTTACTCTAAATTACTATATAAAATATAAAATATTTATATAATAATATAATAATATATAATTAAAATAAAAAATTAAACTTTTTTTAAAATAATTATTTATATATAATTATATATATGACTTACAACCGTGCATCGCACGGATACAAAAGTAGTATAATATAGTTATATATTCAGATATTATATTTTTTTAGTTTTAATTAATATAACTAGATTCTTAGCGTTTATACTTATTTTAAGGACGCGAAATATTATATTATGTATAGACTTATTATCGAATGTTATTATATTTTTTTAATATTTAAATATTTTATATAAATTATTTATTTAATTATTTAAATTTTTTATTATCGTATCCGAACCGTACCCGTATCCTATTTTTTAAAAAATTATTGTGTTCCTGTATCGTATCCGTGTCCGTGCTATATAAGTCCGGAAGAAGGTGGACTGCACGGCCTAGCTGCGGTTAAGTTGTTAGAACTGCCGGTAGTGACTGTGGAATGGCTTGCACTCTGTTGGGAGTCGTGTGCAGGTGCCAGGCCCACCCCATGCTTGCTTCATCTTGGACCCAAGCCTTTTCATTCTAATTTTCTCCAAAAAAAAAAGTTATTTTCTCTCATCTTCTCTCACCAAAGTTCACCCTGCAGTACTGTTTTAAATTTAGGTAAATTCATATTTCGAGACATGCCGACCGAGTTGTACCAATCAGTGCCGGATCGTATAATTTATTAAATAAAAAAAATTAAAGAAGAGCTCCACAAGAGCAGTAGCATGGACTTGCAGCAAAAGAGGAGATGCAGCCGTCGCAAGAGCAGGAGCAGGCGCCGGTATTCTAAAAAAGAGCTAACCGTATTCTCAATAATCTATATATAGTTATATATAATATATATAAGAGGTGATCAAAGTCGTAATCTTTGGTATGTCATTTGGTATTTATTGTGCTCTAATAACATGTATAAATATAATATAATAATTTAACAAAGTAAATATTAATTTATATAAAATTAATATATTTTTTAAAAAAATTAATCCTTTGAATATTATCATGTATATATATATATATATATATATATATATATATAATTGGGTGGTCATATAGTTCCATCATGTGGCATCTTAATGACTTTAGATGTGTCATTAGTATTTTTTTTTCAAAAAAAAACATATGATATCTTCATTATCTGTAAAGAGTTTAAAATCATGTAATTAATTTAAAGAATATAAAAAGACTAAATAAAGTTAAAAAATAATAATAATTTTATTAAATAATAATTAATTTATAAAAAGGATCTACATACGTGCGTAACTATTAATATAAAAGTGATAATAATATAGATTTTTTAATAAGATTTATTTTAATAAAAATTATCCATATTCTATTAAAACAAATTATATATATAACTGGATATGATAATTATTTCACGCTATTTTTAAATAATTTTATTATTTATATATAACAAGTAATAATTGTCTTGCTCTAATAATATATGATAAATAAAATATAAATTTTCATAAAAGTAATTATTAAATTTAATAATAAAACATAAAAATAATAATAAAAAAATATTATTTTATGTTAATTATTAATATCCGTGCATCGCACGGGTGCAAAACTAGTAAGGGTCATAACTTGGTGAGCATTGGTTTGATGGACTTCATGAAGCATACACTAATCTTGTATTTGTCGTCTGTCTGTCATATTTATGTATACCTTGTACATTTAATGGAATGTCTCCTACGACGTTAATTCCTTCCATCTCTGACATCTTTTATGTTGTATGCTTTATATATATATATATATATATATATATATATATATATATATATATATATATACTCACAATGTTTGTGTGTTGAGGTTGGAAAGAGACGTGTTATCACTTGCACAGGTGCAGTAATCTTTCTGGCTGATGCAAGTCTCCAAATATAGAGGGGTTAGACCCATCCATCCCAAATTTGGCTGATGAGGTCCCAACGTGCTTCCTAACAATCATCCTTTTGTACAATGACCTAATTTACATAAGAGTATGAAATTAATAAGCAATTTATTATAGCGGCGGAAACAAACACCCTTTTTGAAAGGGTTGGGATGTATGCAGCCATGCTCCGAGGTGTTCTTTCCATTGAACCCTCGAGCTGTTCTTTCCATCAAAAAGCAACCAGAAATCTAAAATTCAATCGTACGCACAGGTCCATTATATCCTACCCAATCATCAGCCTCATTTCAACCCTTTTTGAAAGGGTTGGGATGTATGCAGCCATGCTCGGGGGTGTTCTTTGCATTGAAAACTCGAGCTGTTCTTTCCATCAAAAAGCAACCAGAAATCTAAAATTGAATCGTACGCACAGGTCCATTATATCCTACCCAATCATCAGCCTCATTTCAACCCTTTTTGAAAGGGTTGGGATGTATGCAGCCATGCTCGGGGGTGTTCTTTGCATTGAAAACTCGAGCTGTTCTTTCCATCAAAAAGCAACCAGAAATCTAAATTCAAATCGTATACGCACAGGTCCCCATTATATCACCCAATCATCAGCCCATTCAACCCTTTTGAAAGGGTTGGGATGTATGCAGCCATGCTCGGGGGTGTTCTTTGCATTGAAAACTCGAGCTGTTCTTTCCATCAAAAAGCAACCAGAAATCTAAAATTCAATCGTACGCACAGGTCCATTATATCCTAACCCAATCATCAGCCTCATTTCAAGTATGCCAAAATCATGAAGATAAGGAATCGTCCAACGAACAAAATAATAAATTGCATTTATTCTGAACATAACAATATTTCAACTTCTTAGTTCTTAATTCTTAAACAAGAACTACAATTAAATGGGACTAAATGATGCTCCTAAAACCAAAAGTAACAGCAAATCACAGTGTGTGTTTTGACAGAGTAACATTAATAAATAGAAGGGAGGAACCATATGGGAGGCGGATAAGTGAGATAATTATCGGGAGGGAAGCAGAACTCATAGCTTTGCTTTGTAAGCATCAAAGATTACGACGTCTCGAGTGGCTTGCTTCAATTCACCAGCTATATCAGACCCATAATGATCTGTGAAATAGATGCAATTCCCCCGAAGTCCAGGCACGTCTTTTGCTGCAAGACAAATACAATGGTTGGTGCCCATAAATAATGCATAGTCTTTGATGTCTCTGGTTCGGACCCAAACGAACATCCGTCCAAATCTTTTGTTGATAAGTTGGAAAAGCCTGACATCTACAGTAACAGCCATCTCTCCTGTATAGTTTGACCTAGGGTCTGGGATAGTATCCTTTTCCCGATCCACCGCGAACAAATCACCACCACAAATCGCAATGTTTGTATCTGTATTGAAGCCATGATATCCAATACCCAATACTAAAAATGTGGCGTGAGGTTCGGCGGCGCTGAAACAAGTTTCACCACCGCACGGTCCCAGCTCTTAACGGCAGGAGAGTATGCGAAGTCAATAAATAATATCGTATATGTGAAAACTTGTAGGCTCCAGCCGCTCGATTGGAGACAGGTGCTATCGGCCGGTCTTGCATACCACAAAGTCGTGGAGTAAGTGATGTAGCACGATAACACAATCGCCGGCAGCGTTCGAAGGGCTGGAAGAGATACCTTAATTGATGAACGCAAAGTAAAAGTGTCATCGGAGTGTAATGCATGGCTCATAATTCCAATGAATGAGAGCCAAAAACGGAGCCGAGAGTAGGGTCTTGGACAGCGTTGAATTCGGTGGATGGTAAGATAGAAGGAGAGACAGATGGGCTCCGGTGAATGGGTTGAGAGAAGAGAGTTGGTACTGGCGGTCGACGAGGACTAGCCCAACCTTTGTCGGAGCTAATAACACGCCTCCCCCTGAGCTCGGGAGCGGTGAGATCGAAGGTTCGACCGTCAGGGAGGTTGAGGAAGGTGCGAGTTGCGCTGTCGTCGCCGCTGTGCTCTTTGGGAACCATAAGCCAGGGGAACTGAGGAGATCGGGGGAGAAATAGCTGCTGATTGCGCAGAACAGTCGACCAATGTTTGCAAACGCAGCTGAAATAGAGAAAATCCAGCTTGGGTCAGGCGCTCTGCGATGTTCCCGACGGCGATCGACGGGAGTCCCCATGCCCAATCACGCCGTTGCTGCTCCTCCATCTCAGTACCGACGGCCGTGACAGAGAGGTTTAACCGCAAAGCAGCCTTTGTCGGAGGAGATGACATGCTTGCGCTTGGTCTCTGAGGAGGCGATATTATGGGTGCGACGGCCGCCGGAGAGGTTGACGAAGCTCTGACTTGCCATGGACAGAACGACTCAAATACTATGAAGCTAAGGTTCCAATGGCGGTGATAGATACCTCGTTCGGCGGCGGGATCAGAAGCCGGAGGCAGAGCAATCAAGGGAGGATGAAAGTTCAGTCGGCTGGAAAAAGTTAGGTTTTTTTTTCCTTTCTTTTTTGCTTTTTGACTCTCTATAGAGAGAGGGTCGGCTAGGAGACTGAATTATTATTATATACACTACAATTGGGGCTTTCAGGGCAACTGGGCTCTCACATTACTCTTTGGCCCATATCGATTTGATTTCAACTTTTTACTGCTCCAACGTGCGAAAATTTTGTCATCCAATGTTTTACCTTTAGATATCGTTTGGTAATTAAGTTTTAACACAATTAATTTTATAAAATATTATTTTACAAAAATTTTATATATATATATATATATATATATATATATATATATATAGAAAACTCGGTATCAAAATAGTTGAGTGGCATGTGGCGCCTCTTATAACTCACAATATGCCACATGACATTTCTATTATCTAACTATTTGACATGTGGCACACTTAAACATTCGATATCAAAGTAGTTGAGTGCCATGTGGCGCCTTTATAACTCACAATATACCACATGACATCTCTATTATCTAGCAATTTGACATGTGGCACACTTAAACATAATAAAAATCTTATTAATAATTTCATTAATAAGAGTTTTGATTCAATATACATTTAATATATTATTAATAATTTATTAATTAAAAAAATATATAATTTATATAATAATTTATTTTTACTCATATTAAATACAGATTATAATACTTTTAAAGAATTTAAAAGGTCATTATTAATTTTTAAATAATATATATATATATAGTTACATACAATATATATAGCGGGTGATCAAAATCATTACTTTCGGTATGTCATTTAATATATTATTAACAATTTATAATATATAAAAAATAAGTATAATTTATAATAAATTTTTTTTACTTATATTAAATATAAATTATAATAATTTCGAAAAATTTGAAAGGTTATGATCAACTTCTCAATAATCTATATATAATTATAAATTTATAAATATCGATTTGATTTAATTTTTTACTGCTCCAACGTGCGAAAATTTTGTCATCCAATGTTTTACTTTTAGGTCATATTTGGATCACTGCTAATGGTAAGAATTATTTTGGTAAATATGTTACCAGAATAATAGACTGGTAACAGTTACTTATGTTAGATTGCTGGTACATATTATATATGTAATAGATTGGTAACAGTTACCTATGTTTGGATTATTGGTTCTTGTTATATTGGTACCATATGACATAATTGAAATTAATATCAATCATACTCAAAAATATTATTTATAAATTAAAAAATATTGATAATAAATTATTTATTTTAAAATAACTAATTTATTAATTTAGTTATAAAACAAATAAAATTGTATTGATTTTTTATATACAAAATAACAAAATTATTTATTTGTTTCTAAAATAGGTAATTAAATATTTGATAAAATAATAAATAAATACAATTTTAAAACACTTAACTAGTAACTAGCCTTTAAACTCGAGAGCTCCTACTCATTCCATGAACTCCACAAAATTCGGATAGATTAAGCGACCTGACGGCTGTCCTCCACTTGCTGATCTTTGGTTGGCTAGGAAAGTTGGTGCAGTCAGGGCGACGCCTCTCCAAATGCACTGGAGGCTTGGCCCAACAATTTTATCCAGCTGCATGCCGGAAGTTGACTTTGGTGGATCTGGTTTCATTAACCACTATATAAGCAATTTCCACTTCGTAAAGAGGTGGGATCCAAAGTATCGGGAGGCACTAATATGATATGATGTATCAATAGGCACCAATTAAGACCGGTGGAATTTGAGGTATCGGAAGGCACCGAGTTATCTTGTGGGACCGAAAAATAACAGAAGGTACCAATCTGTCCGGTTGGGTCCGAGAGATCGGGAGTCACTAAGTTATCACGTGGAAGTATCGGGAGAAGCCGATATCCAATGGGACCGGAAGCACGGCGGATCTAGCGTTAGAGAATTTTGGGCAACACTTTTAGAAAATATTGCTACTTACGAGCGAGTCCTTTTTGTAACGAGATAGAGGCGGCTCGACCTCGGTCTAGGTCTAAGCTAAAATGAGTGAAAGTTGTACTCTTTTCCACTTTAGTGCATTTCTTACCGTCACTCTTATGAATTGCCCGTGGTTTACCTCAGTTGTGATGAAATTTTTACGTAAAAATCTTTTGTGTTTGTAATTATTTGCATTTGCTTCTTAGCCAGGCGTTTAATATATTATTCAAGATCAGACTCGATCGTGTACAAACAAAATAGTCCATAATGAACATTGCTTTGACCACCTATTATTTTTTCATAACCATTAGTTTTTATTCGAAATTCGTAAAACTTAGTTATTTTTATTCTATTAATGATTTTTATGTCTACGTTCATTGGGCAATTTGTGAAAGAACACCCCTATTTGTATTTTAATTTTCTAATATTGGATGACAACATTTTTGCAAGTCGAGGCTGCGGTAAATAAAAAGAAGATAGTGTTTTCATATTTTTCTTTTTATAAGATTTATCATGCTGATTTCCATGAGTTTAAGGATCCTATAAAAATGTGTGCTTATATTGTAAGTTCTATTATAATAATCTAAAAACAAAGTACCATGGAAAACTATATATGCTATATGCGACCAATATAATGTATGAAGTTTCGAATAATGCTTAATCCGATTCCATCATCAGACCTTTATATCTTATTCACGTTATCAATTAATGTTATACATCGAATATGAAATTGTGCACCGCTTCTGATGTTTAGACCTTCAACAGACAGTTATCCACTTACCTATATTTTGTGAAATTAAAGTTATGGGCAACGGGATTTCGGAACCAGCGTGGGTGGGCGTTTTCACTTTTTACCAAGGTAAAAGGTGAAATAAAATGTATCTAATTCAATTTAAACTAAATGTTCTCTATCAAAATAATAGAAATAATTAATATTAATTTCTATTTTATGAAATCGTTTTAAACAAACTCTTATTTTTAATAACAATAATTAAATTTAGCTAATACATATATATATATATATATTCTTTATTTTCTAAAATAATTGAATATACAAAATATATTCTAGTATAGTTTTTATAATCCAAAGCACGGCGTACTGGATTCCATGCAATATGCTGGAGAGGTTCACCGACATCCCAGACTCTCTGATACATCAGCCAGTTTCAGTAGATATTGATTTGACAGGACCAGTGTGCTCTTTATACTTCAGATAACACGTCCAAGGATACGGCCTCGAGTCTTTCCTATTTGGTTGAATCCACCAATGAATTATTCCGAATACAGGCCTAGATTACAAGTGGGCTTTCTCGAAATAAGATAGATTCATAAAAGAATAATATTATTGAACCCGAACATTTAATCTAAAAAATAGATCGATTTATATATTTTACATCTCAAGATCAATAAACCGCAATAGTATTTATGTTCATGAAAACGGGCCCATAATTTCAACACTTATGGCTTGTTTGAGCTTTGTAGCAGAAGTAAATCTTCGTTGAATAATGTTGTATTCTCTAAATATTTTAGCTCAAAAATCTTTTCGAATATATATTAACAACTACTCAAAAAGTCTATTTTGTAGATCACCATCTAAAACAAAATCATATAATTCCTTCAAATAAAATTTCAATATTTATTCTAAATTAAGTAATAAAATATACACTTAACTAAAAAAAAAAAAATAATAAAAGAAAAAAAAATACATAGATAATATATGAAGAAAATATAAATTAATTTTTGAGAATAGCTTAGGTGAAAATTACTATGATATTTTATTCAATATCAAAGAAGTTATTGTTAATTTTCTTTTTTTTTTTAAATTATCGCGATCAAACTCGTAATACGAGCATACGTTTTTATAGGGACCTCAAATCGCGAGAATCCTTCATGTTCAGTTCTAATCTGTAAAAAGTATCACGTGCGAGGGCTCTTATTATAAAATACAGAGACTTTTTGAAAAAAATCTGTAAAAAGTTTTACACCTACGAGAACTCAAATCTAAATTTGATGAATCCTGAGATATCTTACGTCCAGTCCAGCTGAGCTAATCATATTAATTTTCGTCGCCATTCATTCCATACGATGGAAATGTATTTTTCTTCAAAATAATAAAAAAAAAAAAGAAAAAGAAAAAAGGAATTTGGTGACGAAGGTGTGTTTAGCGTGTAATACATCTAACTAATTAATCAATCGATAACGATAACACCGCCAGCTTAGCGATTCCTCTTTTTTTATTTGTCTGTTAGTATCACGTGCACCGTCGCCTAATTTTACCGTTTGACTCCGTATATATATTCTCATAATGCCCCTTCTTTTTCTTCCCAGAATACCCTTCATCTTCATTGGTATATATATATATATATATAATATCTCATAATGAAAACTAGTTAATAAGGTAAAAGATGCGACCTCGATCTTTTAATATGGTATGACAGAGACATGTTGTCTAGAAGATCAGAAACTTAAGCATAAACAAGGGTCATTATCGGAACACCAAATTATCATACGCCAAGCAAAATACTAAAATTATCCCCAAATATAAAGTCAAACTTTGACTCGTCGGTCTACCGAGAAGCATCATTTTGCACCTATATATAGACGCACAATATGGTAATCATAGCAATCAAAACTCAATTCAATCCCCAAAAAAAAAGAGAAAGAAAAAATCAAAGCAAGTTCTTGAAGAATCTTCCCAAAATGTCCCCTGTTGATATCTCGTCAGGTTTTGGAGATGTTGCAGTGAAAGTAGGCTTGTTCTTGCTGGTACAAGGCTTGGTGTACCTCATACTATCAAAGTCATCTGTTATCTTCTCGCCGACGGCATCGAAGATGAGGAGATCGTTTAGCTTCCGACCCAGCCGGTCGATCAGCATGCGTCGGATGATGGCTATACTGTCAGATCTGCCGCCTGAGCCGTCCCCCGTCGGAGGATCAAAAAGTCAGGCTTGCGAAACCCCGACGAGCAAGGACGAGGATTAGAAACGTTTGTGGTAGTGCTATTTGTATGTGGATGTGCTTGGAACAGCAGCTATGAGAGGGTTTAGTTTTGCCAAACAATATGTAAGTGGGAGATTGTATGTATGCACATATCCTATGACAGATGAATCTTTCGAATTTGGTACAAATTTGAATAAGAATCTCTCGTAGCACCCATCCGCGCCATGCATCTCATGAAGACGGATTGATCGAATCCCCGACTCTCTATGTGGCGATGATTGCAACGATGTGAACGACACCTCTACATGGAGGGGTTTTAGGCGTAGATAGCTCTCGTAAATAAATTGATGGGACCTATCACATAAAGCATGCGATGATCGTTGCATACTTGCATGTATGTATCTATCTATCTATATATATATATATATATATATATTTGGTTATGGAATTTTTATTCTGATGATATACAAATAAATTGCTCGCGAGAGAGTTTCCAAATAATATCTGTATATACATACATGCATATTGCTCTTTTGCAACGAAATTTAGCAGTTTAACTTTTTCTTTACTTTTTTTTTTCCCCCTAATTGAATGAAAGAGAGATATGCATACAAAGATTTAAAGTCAATTTGGAATTATAACAGCTAATTAACAGAAGAATACATGCTAGCTGAAGGAGTATTTTACATTTTTCTAAAACCTTCGTACTAGAAAAATACAAATAAACAATTAAATATTGAATTTTATTCGAAAAATAACTAAAAATAACACAATAAAACCGGTTGTTAGGAGTATTCATAAAATCGGTTCGTAGGAGACTGTTGTCGTAGGTGGAAGCCTGAAAATATTTAAAGCTGATGCGTAGTCATTTGAAGACATAAAGTTTTACAAATAATTCACAATGACCTGATAACTAATTGCTCTAACACAATACACACATCCATTATATGGTAGAAGAACTTAATATTTCCTGCAATTACGACCGCCATAGATGCGCTCGAACTCTCTGACGCATATCTTCTTGTTCTTCCCTAACCGCGTAGCAGTTGACGTCTTCAAAACTCTGTACAGAAAAGATGGACAGAAGGTTTCTCCTCGGACCATCCCCATCACATTTTACAATAGTTTGTTTTTCTTAAATGATTAAACAAAATATAAAATTTTAATAAAATGATAAAAAAGTACAATAAACGAAAAGAAATAGCACAAGTCTTAATTTCTATGGTACATCACTGTCAGTTTTCACTTCGACAGAACTTTCATTTGGAAGGCTATCGCGTTTACATTTACACAAAGTTTGAAGAACGGGGCCACCTTCTCTTACCACCCAGGGATGCTCAGCAGCTGAGTCCAACGTAATTCTCTGTTCAGGATCTGCAAAGAAAGTCTTCAGATATCTAAAACTTAAAAAGTCATTACGGATGGTTAGATCCACAACTTTTAAATTTGAATAGTAACTCTTGAGAGCCCGTCTACGTTTTTGCTTTTAAGCATGACAGTGACCAAAAAGAACTTTCAAATGAATACTTTCCGATAGCGCTTGTTTTTTATTTTAGGGGACCAGGTAGCACAATAAAGATGCTCAAACTTGTTCCTAGCTACGTAAATATCCAGCATGCCCTCTCCCCCAAACAAATTTCCAGGCATACTTCCTGAAATTGGCGTATACTGAGTAGGAAGTCTTGCAGGATTAAGAATTTAATCCGGTACCTACTAATACGTTTGACCAGTGAGGCGAGGTGGTTGCCATCAAGAAAGATAAAACAGTAAATAATAGTCGCAGTGACATGGGCAGTATCATAAAAGTCCTCTTATAGAGACTTCTTAGAAACAAAGTTAGGCATCTCTGAAATTTCAAGTGTAGCATCCATTTAAAAGTTACATGAATAACATCCAGCCATATTCAACACCGTGGGTCCCACCATGACTTTGTTTTTGGATGGCGCCCAAATAACTTTTGGAGGCGAGGTTAAAGAGTTATATTTTGCAACCCAAAGTTATAACATGTATTAATTAAAAATACTTTACAAAGAAGTCCTTGAAGCAATGGTATATGTACTTTACTAACCTCTACAAAGAAGTCCTTGAAGAAAATCCTTCAGCTCAGGATCAACTTCTTCAGGTATATCTAATGGACTATTAACTATCTGAAAGACATAGGGATGGAAGATTGGTCATCACAAAAGAACAAAACTGACGGGCAAAGGAGACAAGAAGGCAATATGCTACCTTGTCGTAAGTGTCTTGTAAGCAATCGCCTATAAAAGGACAAGAACCCAGAACCATACAGTATAAGGTAACACCTAAAGCCCAAATGTCAGCTGCTTTCCCATGGTATGCTAGACCTGCCAAAAGAACACAATCATGTATTGGATACTCGTAAGTTACAAAGCAAACTGCTAATAAAAAATTGAGGTGAATTTGTTCACTATCTGGAAATTTAAATTTTCACCTAAGCAACACTCCGGTGCGGTAAAAACAGGAGTTCCTGGAGATCTTACAAGCTCGTCATCATCATCCTAAACATGTAGCACCATTAAAATAGCAGCATCGACCAAGCAGGCAGCTTCAGTCATAGAAAATATTTTAAGAATAACGAGCAAATATTTTTTAAAAGCCAGCAAATTCTATTTCCAACATTCACTTTTCAGCACTTTGTTACAAATGCCACAATAGAGCCAATTTAGTTGCAATCACTAACAGAATCAGATAATTTTGGTTTCCTAGCAGGATGTTTTCAGCGACCGATCCGGGTTATCGCTCGATTGATACAGGGCAGAGAGCTCAGGTAACAAAGCAACTGTTTTTTGTTCAACAAATATAAAAAAGAGAGCACACGGCAGGATTTTGATGCCATGGTATCAGTCGCAAGAAAGTTGTGATCGGTCGACTGAAAAGTTCTTTGACGGTGCCTTTTAAGGAAAATTTTTCTAAGTATTCTAGCTTTCCGAATCTTGTTTCAATGCTTCTACCTTCTTATATGATCATGTTAATCCATGACCTATTTTGCCAAAGAAAAATATTTATCTGACCCGTCTTGCATTTGACGCGCCATAATGCTCTAATAGTTTAGTTCTTATGTAACCGGTTTTGGAAAGTAAAACCTCACCGACTTCCGTATTGTTAATCAGATTTTCTCCAAGCGGTTAACATTAGCATATAGAAGACAAGCCATGATGAAGCATTCTTGTCGACATATAAATATGAGGCTATGCTGCGGATTATTGAATTATTCTAGAGATGCATATTCTAGATGCTAGCGAAAACAAGTTTATTTGATTTATCTTCATTAGTGGATTGCTATTTTACAAATTTCGGAAACTATCTTATACCATAACCTTGAGGACAAGATTGTTATTCATTGGGATGAATGATATGTACCAAATATGGCGCGAGGAATTGAGCGCCATTATCGAGACCCAATATTGCAATAAGGAAAGTAGAATACTAATTGAGAGATTTTAGTTATCTTGTTTAGTAGGGAATATGTTGAGAGAATATTTGATATGCTTGAGAGATTTTAGAAAAATATGTGGTAGAGAATATTCCTTTCAATATTCTGTAATACTTAGTTTAGGAAAGTAGTTACTTTATATAGTAGTAATTGTATTAGGGTTTGATCATTATTGAATAAGAATTCCTATTTTCCTCATTTAAATCCCTTATTCTCTCTCCTTCTCTATCTCTCTCAAAACCCTAAGTCTCTCTCCACCCCTCTTCCTATCTCCCTCTTCCTATTATCTCTTCTATCTACCCTCTTTTCCTAACAACCTTTGAGAGATGTCTTGGCCTTCCACAATGGTAACTCAAAACAACAGGAAACACAGACATACACGAAAGTACTCATAGATAAATCCATCTTAGTCTAAATTAAAAAACAAAGCATGATGCAGAACACTTAAATGTAAGCCTGTACTTAAAAAGTGATGGCAAATACAAAGAAGAAGCATAAATACCTCGAAAGCATGACTGACACTGAAGTCACATATTTTTACCGATCCGCTTCCCGCCACCAATAGGTTCTCGGGCTTTATATCTCCATGCACGATTCCCTTTTATTAGGCAGAGTATCAGGAAAATTTGTGAAAAGAGGAAATATGGGCGTATATACAACAGAATAATTTCTCAAATTCAAAGATTCGGATCTACATAATCTAGAAAAAAAAAAAAGATAATTAATTAGCATAATTCAATCAACACGAAATCTATAGAAAAAAAAACATGCACTTGAAAGAACAATGACATGGATGTAATTATACAGACTCGGTTATGTTTGATAACCAATGAAGTTGCACCACCATGTATCCACAACAAAAAAAGAGTACCTAAATTATCTTGGCAACATACTTTTTTTTAAACTGCCAGAAACCTGCTTCAGCAGCAATAAAAGTCAAATGCAATACAAAAAACCTTTCATTGTTTCTCCCAAAGAGTTTGTTGTCATCTTAATAACTCAGAAATCGTTTGCTGACATCAAACTTCTTAAACAAATGCACATCACTCTGACTGTGTACCACTTACGATAAATTGCTGGTGCATGATGCAACCTTTTATGACAGCCTAAATCAGCACGAGGACTATAATATGCTGATCTAACAGGCGTCAAAACCTACCTTAGAAAGTTAAATGTCAAAAAGTACATGCCACGTCAACCTAACTAATATCGAAATAGTAAAGCAGCTTACATGAGAATGTAGATACCAAAGCCCAGCAATGATATCTCTCATATATCTTCTCAAGATAGTGTCCTCTATACCACCACAAGAACCAGATAGATCATAAATGCACTTTCCTTCCACATACTCCAGAACTACATAAAGAGAAAGCCGGTTGTCAGCAAACCAAGTCTTTAGGAAACGCAACTACATTGTTAAATAAGAAAATTCCCATAACAATACCCATGTAAAAGCGATCTGACTCGGGATCATCAATAACCTCAACAAGGTTAACAATATTTGGATGCTCCAACATCTTCATTATGGCCACCTTAAAACCATTAAAATATTTTGATTATCACAGATTGGGACTAGAAAATTAGATAAGAAGCTTGGTGAGCACCAATTAAACAACATATCTGAAATTTAAGGACAAACAATGACCACTGCAAATTCAAAATCATGTTTACATATAATTGGTGTATTTCATTACCTTCTTATATATTAACATGTTAATATATAAGTTAGTAATGAAATACATCAATTATATGTAAACATAATTTCGATTAATTCTCTGGATAGTTATTTTGCCATCTTCTCAATGTCGGTCATTAGTTAAATGTGCATTAAGGTAGAACAGATTTGGTTTACTTTTGTAAAACCCTATGAGCAAAGAAACACGTGCAAGAAATTCCTTCTGAAAAATTCAAATCCAAATATCTCAAGATTGGAACAATGAATACCATTCTCAAGCTCCCACCTATGGATATTTCCTCCTTCTCGCTATGACTATTACCAAAGAGAAAAAGCAAGCACATATATCCTCAGAGTGAACATAGCCCTAGTTTTTCTATATGATGTCCTAAACTCTAAACATCAATTTGGAAAATGCAAAAAATATGATTTACTCATTTAACAGGCTGTCTATCAGCTACTATCTCATGGAAAATTTAGTATGATTGCAAAACTGCAAGCATATGGAAATAAGGGGATACAGATATCCTGCTTGTCGCACTGGCTTTGGTCTTAGAATAATGGCACGTACTGCCTTTCTCACATTTCAAATCTGCTGTAAAAACACATTTTCCAACTTTAAAAACTCTTCCAAGTTTAGTGCACGTCACATTACAACCAGACAAGTAGGAAGCATATTATGGTTACTGATCAGTACGTTATTATGCTCTGAAGGTCCAAATAATTGAATCACAATCATGTCGTGGTTCACAGGGGGCACAACACAAATAACTCTTCAATGAGAAACTGAAGCAAGAAAACTTCTAAAGTATTTCACCAGCGACATTATCAATAGGATGCACATATATACCTCTCTGCGAACATCTGTCATGGCTGTTTCAGAAGATGTAACCCGCACCTTAGACAAATGAGACTTATAAAATGCCTGCACTGAAACATGAAATGACTTAAGCAACTACAAAAGGAACTAGCTGTCACCGTCAATTCATATAAATATAGTTGATTAACAACTGCAAACAAAGAAAAAGTAAATTATATCGAACTACAAAAGAAAAACAATAACTCCAGAATGGTTGGAGGGCAAATTTCTGCATATATACGCTAAACTTCGCTTAATCAAAATTACATTAGAAATCACTGTACTCTTCTTCTGGTCTTTTAACCCTGGGAAGGGTTTTCGCCATTTATCAAAGAATTTGCAAATGACGTTCTCAGATTCATTTCATGGACAGATCAAATGCCTCAAAGAGAGACCGAACTTCTAAAACTTTTAACATCAATTAGGAACAAAAGGCACAAACCTTAATTGCATAAGGCCTTCCATCTGTTTGGCTACGATATAAAACCTGCAATAGCATATCAGAAAGAGTGAAGGAAAATAAGGGAATAAAAAGAATCTGAAAGAATCATAACCTTCAATGATATCCCAGGATCTTAAAAAATTAAGAGAGAAGTACACATACCACTTTTCCATAACTTCCACGACCTATAGTACTCTCTCGCACATACTCATTTACCATTTTGCGGCCATCTGCATCCTATGAAGACATATATACAAATATCACTCTAGCAGTTTCTAGCAAAATCTTACTCAAACTTGCTGTTCTAGTATTAATAAAAGTAGTTAAGAAGATTCTTCAATGTTCAAAGCCACAGATGGTAATACAAGCTCGATTATGTTGACATGAAACACTTACACAATGGAACGTCTAAATCACTCACAACCAATTTGCACTACTACTACGTGTTCTCCATCTTTCCACAAAAAAAAACGTTCTTAAGTACACTGTGAAACATGGCTCATCTGTATATACTATAGACTCAGAGTTCTCAAGTTTCAACTCCACTTGAGCGTGCTAAAAATATCCTAACACGGTTTTCTTTGTTTGATCAAAACATGAGCTCACTAATCTTCACATGTCCCCAATCGTATCCTTTTGCACTTAAGTGGCTGACTCGTGATCTAGTACCCTACCCTATGAGCTTCACAACAGCAATCACTACATTTCTATATAGTCCTAATTTGGCTACTCATGCTATTCGTCCTTCCACGAAACTGGTGAAAGAGTTCTCGCTATACAAAATTCTATAGTGATAAACCATAGAGGACAGTCCTTGCTCTAAGATCAAGCATTATAACTCCATCTCTTACTTGATCTCACACTGCAAAATCTAAGCCACTATTCCCCTTGCACCATCCCAGTAGGCTGAATCTAACCAATCTCCACTATAAACAACCCCTAGAATGATTAAAGGGTGCTCTAGCAGAGAACTTTCCATAATGATGTTGCAAGGTTACCTTTTCATCAGTCAAATAAATGCTTTATTTCATATGTTTTGAAAAACAGTGCCTCCAAATCACATACCTCAGATCGAGTTAGATGGCTTGTTTCCTTAACAGGCTT
This sequence comes from Xerophyta viscosa, assembly GCA_002076135.1. NCBI lineage: Eukaryota > Viridiplantae > Streptophyta > Magnoliopsida > Pandanales > Velloziaceae > Xerophyta > Xerophyta viscosa. The sequence goes on along the minus strand of MJHO01000200.1, from coordinate 25,757 downwards.
TTCCCTACATATCGCCCGATTTTTCGCAGGCAAACCTGCTAATTTACCAAGCTCTGCATATCCGTACCAGTCCAATCCATCAAAGCCATCTGTTAGCAAGCATTGCTGCTCGATTCGGTCCTCAAGGAACGAATCCATCGGTCCATCAGATTTCTGCAGAAATGAAAGGCAACCGCAGCATCCGACATCTCGGTCATAATCTACTAGCGTCATTCTGGCCATTGGAATCACCAATTAACCTTCACAACACAAAACCAACATAAATTTCATCCCAATTAGAAAATCAATTCACAAAATAATTTAACAAAACATATTGGAAGAAAAAAAAAAATCATCCTTTACGTATATAATAGAAAACAAAAGCTGTCAAAAATCGGAAAATTACATCCGAATAAAGCAGAAAAATTAGAAAAGATTAGGATGGCCAATCCTTGTACTTTAGATGCACGAAGGAATCAAATAATTGGGAAATAACAACGAGAATTTCGTGAATTTAGGATACAGACTAGGGTTTTCGTTGTTCAAGGAACAAACCTGACAGGGGGAAGGCAGACGCGCGCGCGAAAGAGGGGGTGGGGGAGAGAAAGAGAGGCGCAATTTTATTAACCTTTTGTTTGCTGGTAATAATGGTAATTATAGGATGTGCCGGTATTTCTGTTTTCTTTTTTTTTTTTTTTTTTTTTTTTTTTTTTTTGAGTTGCATATTAATTCCTTGTTGATCTGAACTCTAAAAATAAAAAAATATGTTAATATTATGGTACGCGCCGTAACGTCAGAATATTTCTCTATTCTCATATATTGATTAGCAAAATCTCTGAAAAGTAAGGACTAATACGTAATTAATTTGTTCTTTTTGTTTTTGAGATTTATATTTTCATAATTAGTTTATTTTATACTAGCTCTATAAAATTTTCAGACGGCGCTCGTATCAATTTCACCGTTAGACTTTCGATTTGACTTGTGTGCTCTAATAGCAATTATATATTAGACTAAAAATTACACATTTTATCTAACATTTAGGCTTTTTGTAGTGAAATTTATTGATTTATACTTCATAAAATTAAAATTTTAAACGTCTGAACCACCGGCCACCCGGCAAGTAGGTTTTGGACATGCATGGTCCATCTGTGCTTGTGATGGTATACATTGAAGATAGTTAATTGCAATTTATGATATATATATATATATATATATATATATATATTATATATGTGATGGTCTTGATATTATCACATATATTACGTGGTTTATTACGTGACACATGGTATTCGTTAGTGAAGTTGAACAGTTGGTTAATCTACTATCCCACTGCTTCTACTACTCCTATTATTTTCATTATTTCAACTACCTCTATGATGATCATATCCAACTACCTTCATTATAAATAGTCACCCTTAGCTTCCGATTATAGATGTCTAGGAGCAAGTAAAAAATAGAGAATTCTTGTGGCTCAATGACCTCAGTCCATAGATCGAAGGGAGCGAAAGTTGTACTTTTTACTATTTTTAGTAAATTTTCATTGCTGGCCATGTGATCGTCCATATTTTTACCTCAGTCTACATTGAGAGTTCGTAAAATTTTTGTATTATGTGTGATTATTTGTGCGTTCTTCTTAGCCACCCCCAAGAATTAAAAAAAATAAAAATAAAAATAAAAACCCTGGGTTTCTTTATGGCAAGCACAGGAGTTCTATCTCATTATCTCGGGTCGAGGTTACGTTAACGATCACTTGCAATATTAGACTATCATTATCTGTATGGTTTAGTTTGCTCTAGATATATATGTTTGTATTTATCTTCTAGTATAAGTCATTCATGCTAAGAAAATATATGTAATATATATGTATATATAGAAAATCTGATGTCAAAATAGTTGAGTGTCATGTGGCGCTTCCAATGGGGGTGTCCTTTAGTTATATAGTATAATACCTAATGACTACTGTGTGTTGGTTTGTCAACGAGATAAAAAAAAAAAAAAATGCTGTACAAGACAAATAATATAAGAAATAGAAACGAACACCTAACAAGTAACAACAACATATATATATTGATTGAACTTCTAAACAATTATTGACCTGGAAAACTATTAACTAACATGATGGAGTAGTTACTATTTTAGTACATTTGAGCGTATTAAACATATATAATAGATTTTGATAAAATTAAGTATTTTTTAGAAAAAAATTATATTAAAAAAATGATGCATTTTAGAATTTTTGTATTAAAAATTTCTCTAAAAAATATATCTAATATATATATATATATTAAGGTTCCAATATAAAAATTTTGGAGCATTATAATATTTAAATAGAAATATTTTTAAATAAGAACTTTGAATCTAATATTATAAAGCACGCAAACATCAATTTTTTTAAAAGAATATTTATGCATATATATTTTTAAAAAAATTATAAATTATTTGAAAAAGCAGCAATTTTTTTTTCTACAGAACCTCAAATGCTAGTGACACCAAATGCTAGTGACCGTACAATCTAAACATCTTGCCCTTTAACGGATGGATTAATGCCACATGGTGTCAGTCTTCAGCTGCATCAAATAACGGATGCACAAACCTGCTGCACCCACCCACTGCACTTATATTCGAAATATATATTAATTTATAATTTTTTTTAAAAAAAAATAAATATAAAAATTTATATTTTAAAATTTTAAAATTGTAGCCGTTTATTAAATTAAAATTTATAAAAGTTTGCCTTTATTTTTTTCATTATTGATGGATACAGCGGCGACATGAACACTTTGTTCAACTCAACAGAAACTTCTCCGACGTAATAAAACCTTGAAAAAGAAAACAAAAAACAAACAACTTCTTCTTGGAAATTCATATTACGGACTCTGTAACAAACATCACAAAGGATCATCAGCTGCCGTTGACCTTCTTGCAGTCAGCCCTGATCTCGCCGCTGCTTCCGGTCAGCGGGCTGATGTTGCCCATGGACACCATAGCCGAGGTGAAGGCCTGGAAGAAACTGCTCTGGCTTCCAGCAAAGCTAGCGACGATCGACGCGGTCGACGCGCCGGAGGTCGACGAGAGCTCCTGGTCTGACTGCAGGAGGCCGCGGTTGTTCTGGAGGTTGGTGAAGTAGTTGTTGTCGAAGGAGTCGGGGGACGAAGGGTCCAGGTTGTTGAGGACGGTGCCGTCGCCGCCTTGCGGGCAGCTCTGCTGCAGTGTTGTCAGGTACGAGGAGTTGAGGCTCGGGTCGGGGCTGCCGCTGCCGCTGAAATTGAAGAGACGGCCGCTGAAGAACTGGCACTGCGCCCGTCCGAACGTGTGAGCTCCTGCAAAACGTAACCTCAACTTGAGCTGCATGCATGCATGGATGTATAGTTCCAGTGATCTAAAATATGAAGTCGATGATTGTTGTCAAAACATTATTGAAATTGTTAATAAGTTGTGTTGTATACCGGATAAGGCGACAAGGTCGGTGTCGTCGAGGCCCAGATTGGAGAATTTCTGTTTGAGTGTACTGAGGGGGTCGAAGGGGCTGGGGAGATTGTTGGCGGCGGTGACGTTGGCGGTGGTGCCATCCCTTCTCCCTAGTTGCACCGTCCATGAAGGCCCTCCTGCCTGAAATTTTCCATAGAACATATATATATATATTATTTGACAATCTTAATTAATTATAATATTTGTGTAAGTAATATGCAATAATAAACACAATTAATAATAGAAGAACAGATTTACGAGGTTAACAGAAGCTTCAGCAGTAAGGGCAAGAATGTCGGCGCAGGAGACGACGCCCGGGCAAACATTCTCAACCGCGGTCTTGATGCTGTCGATCACATTGAAACCTCGAGCAGAGTTCTTGTTTGGAGCAGCATTCTTCTCGCTCTGGATGGCTGAGCTATCATCCAGTAGAACTGATCCATCACAACCCTAAAAAATATCCAAAAATAAGTAATCCGAATACGCAAAGGTCAATATAATTGCAATTTTTATTGTTTTTGGGAATTATGATGGTACTAAGTCAACTTCCATGCTTTCATCACTTGTTCGTTTACCATTTCTTTAGTAATTGATCGTATACAGATATAGTGATGCATGAACGAACGTATGTATACATGTATATATGGATGTACGTATTTGTAGATGAATTGTTACTTGAACGAAGCAGTCGTGGAAGAAGAGGCGGGTGAGGCTGGCGGTGATCCTCACGTCGGAGGTCTGAGCTTGCTGGATGACGCTGCGAACGACGGCGGAGACGTTCGAGCAAGTGCTGCTGTAAAAAGATGAACTCAGCTGAGCATTTGCTCCGACGAAGAAGAAGATCGCAAAAACAATCGCCATTATTATACGAAAACAAGAAAATATTGAAGGCGACGACATTTGGAGGATACTAATTAGTTCAATGAAGCTTGATTTTATGAATGTCAAGGATCCTTCCAACACATCATATTTATAGGCCAAAGTTCATAATATTTTATATTTATTTTTGACGATTCCATCAGAATTATTCTTAAAAACTTTTATAACTATTCTACACACTCTAAGCTTAATTAGTAGCTACGCAACGGTTTATATCATTTTCAATATATATTTTAAAACTATTATGAAATAATTAATTAGAAGCTTTTCAAAAGCCTTTTGAATTATATCGCGTAACGCTATGATATTCATATTCTCCACTATAATTAATTGGATTAGAACAAGGTGCTACTTGAGATCTAAGTCATTACCTACTACACTGAATAGTAGACTATCATCTTTAAATAATTTAATTTTTCATTTTTCATTTTCTCTTCCAAAAAATAATAATAATAAACAAATACTATTATTTAGTCATTAATAGTACGAATTTTTGTTGTATAAGCTTACAATGATTAAATTAAATAATGTTTAGTCGATTTATCCTTGTCAAAAAATATTAAAAAAAATTTGTAGTGAAATTAATTATATAATCAGTCATAAGTATCTTAGTAGTTTTTCTTAAGTTATGATAATTATAAACCGACACACTCCAATGGAACTTTTTGTTTTGTCGTGAATTTGTGCAAGGGTCGTTATCGAAAGGTTCAAAAGAACTTTTAAATGATTAAGTAGATCCATAAACTTGATCTTATTTCTCTTCAATTACCTCTTTTATAAGATTTTTAAAAAAGATATTTCCTTCTACAATTATATATATATATATATATATATTATATTATATATATATATATATATATATATATATATATATATATATATAGATTGATTGAAGCAAAATGACAAAAATAAAAGTGGGTAAACAATTTCCTTAGCCATATGCACCAAGTGGCCAAATTTCATTGAGCAAAGTGAGCATATTTTTTGTGAGGAGAAGTCGCCGTCTTAGTCAAATGAAGTAGGTAACAATTAGTCTGTTCTATATATGCACATTTAGGCACATCTCGGGCAGGCCTATAAAGTTTTTTTTTTTTTTTTTTTTTTTTTAATATAACATTTATAAGAAAAATTATAACTCTTACCGAATTCATTTTAGGGGCTTGTGCGAGTAATCCTATCCCGACTCCAATCTCGGACGATAGTACTGGCTCGTGCACAAGTCGAAGGCTCGTACACGCCTACTTTGCACCTTTGCCCCAAAAAAATAATAATAAAAAAAAAAAAATCCCACGCTTCTCGCTATATGAGATGGACGCTGCACCATTCGGCGAATGTTCAGTCCGGGAAGGTTCTTTAGCTATTTGAGACACCTTACATGATGAATCTATGAACTTTCTCTCCCCTTGGACTCTTTTTGTTACCCTTTAATTTTGCCTTTTTTTTTTTTTTTTTTTAATTTCTTGCTGGAAGCCAATTTTCTAGTTGAATGCCCCAATTTGGTGAGGTTGATAATGATAGCATGAGAGATAAGACAGGATATAGTACAGACACTTAACGGCATTCTAATCACATGATAAACTAATTTTGGGGCACTTTATAATCCAATCAAATTTTCTTTGAGATTATCACGAGAGACAGCCACGCTCGTCATCCAGCATCCAATCCTACTAATTAATGAAATGGGACAACGCTTATTGGTATTTGCTACTATTTTTTTATCTTAAAGAAAGATAGGGCTTATAGTAGAATAAATGGCGTATAAGTATTATAGTAGAAAAATAGAGAGAGAGAGAGAGACCCAATATGTCAACTAAAGCTGCTCATTGTTAGGAATATATTGTTTTTTTCTCTTTTTTTTCTGGTTTTTGTTTGATCTTATATGTGCAAAAGTCTTTGAAATTGTACGTGCGGGCCTTCGTTTACTTCAAGTCAATCAACAAGTGCATCTGCCTAACTTCAAATTTTTAATAGTTTTCAAATTTGTCTACTAAAAGATTCGATTGATTTGCATGATACATAAGATCAGATCTTAGTACCATTCAGAGAAGAAAAATTCTACAACTAGGAAGCATGGACACTCTAAAATTTCGTCCAGTGACACGGACACGCTGGAGAAGTGTCCCAAAAAAAAAAAAAAAAAAAAATTCGGACACGCGTGCCGAACACGCCAGACAGAAGTATCCGACACGCATGTCTGACTTTTTGTTGATTTTGTTTTTCAAGAATCTTTTTTTTTTTGAAATTTTTTTTTTTGTTTAAAAAAATTAATATACAGTACTAACAGTAAATAGCAGTAAGTAATATAATATAGTTATATATTCAAATATTATATTTTTTATTTTTATTAATGTAGTTAGACTTTTTTCGCTTACATTTGTCTTAAAAGTGTAAAATATCATATATATAAGAATTTTATTATTAATGTTATTATATTTTGATATATTCAAATATTTAAGTCAGTTATTTTTTGAATTATTTATATTTTTTACTGCCGTGTCCGAGTCGTACATGTGTCCTATTTTTTAGAAATTGCCGTGTCCCGTATCCCGTGTCCGTGCCGTGTCGTGTCCCCGTACCTATATCCGTTTCGTGTCTCCGTACCCATGTCCGTGTCCATGCTTTCTTGTTCTACAATAAAATATTTACGCCACGTCAGCATATATTTTCTTCGTATTTAAATAAAAAAAAATTACGATCATTTTTTGGACAAACTTTCTAAAAAAAAAACTTATATATTTTGATGAGATCTATAATTTTTATATTTAAAAAATTTTCAAAAAAATACTTCTAAATAGGTATTTTGGAACTCCAAAGTTTAACGGGTTCAACGAGTTTTAATACAGCTTTTAAACCCGTTAAATTTTAGAGCTCCAAAATATATTTTGAAATAAAAATTTTTATAAAATATTTTGAATATGAAAATTGTAGATCTCGTCAAAATCTACAACTTTGATGTTAAAAATATTTTTAAATCGAATTTTTTCACTGTAACACAAAAATAACGAAATGGCATGGTGTAATCGTTACACCAACTCTTCAGAGAATTAGACATGCATGCATGCACGTCGTGTTTAATCCTTTCTTCTTCACGATAGAAAAGCGAAAGGGACAACCTTTGTCATATATATTATATACTTACTCGCGTCCACTTCCCTATATGTCGGCTCTTTGAAAATGCGTGGAATTCATTTTTTTTTTTCTTTTTTGTCGATATTGAAATATGTATCATACGCATGTGCGACTGAATTATGAGGCACATGCATATAGCAAAGGTCCAATCTAAGCTTCAACTAAAAAGAATGTTGAAAAATATGACCGACCAGCATTGGTCCACTTAATTAGTATAGCTATGTATTGGAATGAGATCACGGCATATTCCATAAAGAATAGATCGGATGTTCGAATCCTAATAATATCTGGTTAGGATAATCTACTATTTATCACTTAGTATCCGATCGAGATATATAATAAAATATTAAATTTCGGGTCAAGATCCAAAATAGAAATGTGTATACGCTTCTAGATAGAAATGGACATGAGGAAAATATGCATCCAAGTCATACTACAGAAATGGTAAACAAGTGTACTACTCCATTTTGACTCCTAGCTAACAAACAACTTAATAATTCAGCCTCTTTATCACATATTCCGATGGAGCCTAATTAATCAAGTTTTATAATGAAAATTATTAAACAAATCCCTTATCTTATTAATTTATTATTATTATTACTATAAATTTTTACTATTATTAATTTTATCTGTTAGCATGACCGTGAGAGTTTGAGTCATGATATTCTAAATTACGTATTCGAGTCATGTTATTCTGAATTACGACTTCGGTAGCTCAAGGCACGATATGAACTACTTTCGGTGAATCAATAAACATGTTATCATTTTCTTCAACCAACAAAAAAAAAAAAAAAAAAAAAAAAAAAAAAGCACCCTGTAGTGCGATTAGCATAGAAGAAAAAGCATGAATAAAATAATATAACGACGAGCATGCACAACAAAAGCCAGAATCACACACTCATAATATAACGTAAAAACAAAATAGAAAAATATATATATAAAAATAAATAAATAAATTAAGAAATACAATAAGGTATAAATGATGACGGAAAATAAAAATAAAAGTTGATACACTATTTAATATAAACCACGATATTATTAATCTTAATTCTACATCGTCATTCTATTCAATTGAGAGTTAAGCCTTCGGCTATTTCTAAAAATATATGATTTTGCATGCGTATACGTATGTGTATATTCTAATTGTAATTTTTGTGAAAAATGCATGATTTTTTTATTTTTTTTTATCTTGAAGGACATGGTGGCTAACCCACCCACGTAAGGATCTACCCCCCTTACCCCCGGGTTCGAAACCCGGACCTCCCCCCTGTGGGGGAGGATTTCATGCCACTCGCGCCAAAGGCGCTTGGCAATGCATGATTGTTTTGACAATATAGGAAAGGCAAGTAGGGCAAGGACTTGAAATATTGGGGAATCATATACTTCAATCCTGTCAATCTGTTGATTTATTAAAAGGATAATTATATTTCAGCCCTCCTATTTTAACAGTCATACGTTTTAGTCTTCGAAATATGCTATATAGCGGTACACGAGCGCCACCACATCGGCGCAGAAATACGTTACATGGGCTAAAATGTAAACCGTAAGATAAGTGGGCAAAAATGCAATTCTCCCTTTCTTAAAAGTACTTATCATTGAGCCTCCTGCTTTTTTTTTTATATTATATTTATTAATGTTGTAGCTGGAAAATGTCATAGAAGAATATTTTTATTGAGTTTATTAGAAAACATTTAACAATATTAAGTTGGTGTTTATAATGACTAAGTTTTACTAAAATTAATTATATAAAATACTTATTTTAGTAAAATTTTATTTTGATATATATAAAAATTAGTTTTATTAAACTTTAATCTCTCCTAAAATCTGAAATTACTAAAGTCACGTTTTAGAAAAACAGGAATTAATAAAATTCACATGTTATCATTCACCTTCCGAATCTCTTCCCGTCATTGTCAAATAACCTTTTAACTGCTGAAAATTAAAAAGTACTGACAAAAACACGAATGCAGGAACACAATACGACACGGACACATGTACGAAGACACGACATCGTACGGACACGAGACACAGAACAAGACAAATTTCGATAACTAGAATACATGTATGCTTCGGATACGGCAATAAAAAATATATAATTAAAAATAACTTATATTAAATATTCAAATATATGAAAATACAATAACAACCAATAATAAAGTGCATTCATAATATAATATTTTACGTCCTTAAATAAATTTAAATAGTAAAAAATATAATTATATTAATAAAAATAAAAAAAATATAATATTTGAATACCTAATTGTATTATATTATTTACTGTTATTATTATATAGTATTTTATACCGAATTCGTATGGCTCTCAATCGAGCACTTTCTCTTTTTTACAGTCGATGAATTTTATTCTTATTTTTATTTGTTATTGAGTTGAAGCCTGACGTTAGTTTGATGGCCGTTGAAATTTAAAATTTTAATGTATATATATATATATATATATATATATATATATATATATATATATAACGAAAGTAAGAAATGGGAGCAGAAGACGCTGGTTTACTGCCTCGACAAACGGGACTTTTATTATGCCAATTTATGAATAACTGTTTTTTTAAAATGTTTAATCATTTTTTCTCGAAATTAGATTTTCGGACTTTTACATTGCATGCATGTTCTAATTATCACTTTCCCCACAAAACAATTACAAACGAAACAATGACAAATTAAAATAATGGAACAGAAAAGTAAACCACAAATATACCGACGTATCTAATCTAACTCCCATTAATCTTACTGCAGCTGCTCCTAACCTCTCCACTGCTTCCAGTAAGAGGGCTGATGTTCCCCATCTTCACCATGGCCGCCGCGAAGGCTTTGAAGAACGAAGCTTGGTTACCGGCGAAGCTCTTCACCGCCGCCGCGGTGGACGCGCCCGTGGTTGAAAGCAGCTCCTGATCGGATTGCAGGAGGCCGCGGTTGTTGAGAAGGTTCGTGAAGTAGTTCTTGTCGAATGCGTTGGCCGTGCTGGGGTCCAGATTGTTCAGTGCCGTGCCGTCGCCTCCTTGCGGGCAGCTTTGTCTGAGCTTCGCCAGTGGCGGATCCAGAAATTCATCCCAGGGTAGTCAGAATAGAACCCACTGAGCTATTAGAACGAGACGATTATTTACCATTTTTTTAAAAAAATACCTAACATCCTATTTTAATAAATTAATCAAGCTAATCGTTAATAAATAATCTATGTAAACCTAAAATCTGAGATCGAGAAGTTACCTGCAAATCCGGATATGTGCATTGTGTGGGCGATCGCTGGTCACCGTGTCGGGACTTAGGGTGGCGGGTCACGAGAGAAGAATCGAAATCGCCGGGGAGGGTTCTGAGTTAGGCCTGAGGCTTGCCCAAGTTTAGTCTTATATGAAGGCAAAAAAAAAAAAAGAAAAAAGAAAAAAGAAAAAACAAGAAAATAAAACCCACACTTGCTGGAGTGTGGATTCGAACCCGCACCATTATTTAGGCTGAATTTCGCCCAACCACCGCACCACGATTCATTCATTCATTAATCACCAAAGAGTTATATATACTAACACTATAGAATATATATATATATATACAACCCCAAAAGCAGGGTAGTCAATTGACTACCCTGCATATATACTGGATCCGCCCCTGAGCTTCGCCAGGTAGGCGGTGCTGAGAGAGGGGTCGGGCTTGCCTGTGCCGCTAAAGTTGTACAGCCGGTTGCTGAATAACTTGCACTGGGCTCTACCAAATGTATGAGCTCCTGATCACATACGTATATTATGCATATTGATTCGAAAATCGTTAATATAAGCATAATTTTGCTAATATATATTAATTATATGATAACTCACCGGAAAGTGCGACCAGATCAGTGTCGCCGAGACCGACGTCGGAGAATTTCGACTGGAGGACGGAGAGAGGGTCGAAGGGGCTGGGGAGATTGTTGGCGGCGGCTAAGTTGGCAGTTATGCTGTCTCTTCTTCCTAGCTGCACCGTCCATGAAGGCCCCCCTGCCTGTAGAATTAATCAAACTCAATGTCAATGAGAATATGATCAACAACATATTGATTTGAGTAGAATAATTCATTAGAAGGATTGATCAATTACGAGTGTGACGGAGGCTTCTGCGGCGAGAGCGAGGATATCTGCGCAGGATACAACACCGGGACAAGCCTTCTCCAACGCAGACTTGATGTTATCCACGACGGGAAATCCACGCACCGATCCACTGTTTGGAGCTGCATTCTTCTCGCTCTGTATGGTCGCACCGTCGTCCAGCAGAAGAGAACCATCGCAGCCCTATATAACATAATCAATTTCCAAAATTAAACATCGTTAATCAATATTACATAATCAATATATGTATGAACCACGATATGATCAATAATTAGCTAGCTGATGATCACCTGGACGAAACAATCATGGAAATGGAGACGGAGGAGGCTGGCGTAGATTCTCTGGTCGGAGCTGTGAGCCTGCATGACGACTTTACGAACAATGGCGGCCGCACTGGGGCAAGTCTTGCTGTAGAAATCTGAGGTCAGCTGAGCTTGGCTTCCATGGAAGAAGAAGGCAGCTACTACGATCATCGCCAACAAAAAACGCATCATTTTTTTTTTCAAATTTCCTTTTATCTTTGATCGAAAGAAATTAACTGGAGCTAGGGTTTTGATATCGATATGAGCGCAGAATGTGATTGGAGCATGTTGGATGAATGCATGCATGTATTTATAGTGTTTGATAAGAAAGCGTGGACTTGGTCAAAGTCAAAGAATGTAGAAAAGCAGCATAGGTCTGCGGTTCGTCTAATGCTGGCTTTTGATAAAGACAAATTTTGAATCGTCTTCTTTGGATTTAATTTCACGATAATTGCTTGGATGCATGAAAAAGACGTTCGTTATTGGCGACTTTGCATGGCTGCCCAGTAATATTCGGAAAGTACGTGGAAATTTGGCAAAAGCAAGTGACCCGCACCGAATTGTTATATGTCCGAACGGAAGCGAATCTGATTCCAACCCAACTGAATCCAGCCACTTTCGGACTTCCTCCTTCCGTGCCAACTGTACCGAGTCATACCGGTCTACATATATTATATTTATTTTAAATTTTATATATATATTTTTTATAAGTCACATTAATATTATATATAGCAATAAATAATATATTATACAATTTTATTGTCTAATTATAATTTTTATATTTAATATTTTTATATATTTTTTTATCATGGTTTAAATAATTGTAATATTTTGAAACTAAAAAATTGCACAAATCGGCATGATTTAAGTTTCAGAGTTTCTGAAACTCAGTGAGTCGAATGCATCATGGCCCATGGGATCGGTGCGGGCTACATCGAGATGTGATTTAAGGAGATTGACAATTCGACTTCCCCCCCAAAAAAGAAACAGACTGATAAGCCTAATAGGGCGCACCGTTGGGCTAATTGAATTGGCCCTGGGCTTTTACTTCGGGTCCAGTATTACAAATTAACGAAGCAATAATAACCTCCAACATAGCATTATACAGCCCTGGTGATAAAATTTCTGACATCTACTTAATATTGTGTTTACCAATTTTTTTTTTTTTAAAAAAAGAAAAAAAAAAAGAACGATTAAATGTTAAGTATATAAGCAGCTCGTTTTCATAGATCGGGTCACACTTGACCAGCTGGAGGTTCTTATCACATGTATTCAGTCCAATTCTGGAGCTTGAGACTGAGTCCATTGGTTTATAAAGAGATGAACAAGGCCAGTTCAAAGTGGTTGTACTTTAATAAATTACAGATGTCTTTCCATAATGTTATGAGATTACAGATTCACAAACATAATCTTTTTTTTTTTTTTTTTGGTCTCTCTCTCTCTCTCTTTACAAATGTTCTTCATTCCAATACATATAAGATGATTACCTTTTTATCTCCCTTAAATATAATGTTCTTCAAATGAAGGCTTTTAACACATTCCCAAGCCAATGTGATGGTTTGTCGAATTTCCACTCATTTAATGGCGCCAAGCATATTTGCACCGCCGAGCTTTGCACCGTCCATTTGCTGCACATGAACATATGCATATACATGTATTATAACAATGCTGACTAGCAATGCATATAGATTCAACTAATATTTACTGTATCTGGACCGTCAAAGCTACGCCATTTTTTGTTTGGTCTAAATCCTAGTTTAGGCTATTCACACTACCATCCCTCGTTCAATAACTAAGGATATTTATTCAGATTTGAAATTCTAAATATGGTCGACCATGATGAGACGAATTTCTAACTTACAGTATCACGTAGGTCGACTTCGCGTAGGTAAGCTCTTTGAAGATTCGCCTTGCGTAAATTTGCCCCGTTTAGATTTGCACCCTGCAATTTTGATGGCAATTTCTTTATAATAACCAAAAGAAGAGCAGCAATCCCATGTTAATGTAAGATGGTAATGTGGTAAATTCTTCATTTTGATTTTCTAATTATATGCTCTGGCTGTTTCTACGTCCAGCTGAACTCCATTCCGAATTCCATCACATACACAAAGCAAGTATCAATTGCCATGCCTACCAAGTGCACATAACAAATGGAAAGAGCTTATACGAGATGCAACAAAAGATATCAAAGAAACATATTCTAATATGGTCCAACACTAAGAGATATATCTGATTTTCATAATCACCTACGATCAAAACGGTTATATAGGGCCAATCTTGACATGACAATGTCGTTAACACAGGAAACATGATCCAAACATATGATTACACTTTATTTCTCAAAAGCATGGCAGCAAGAGATACACTTAAGCGTGGGTTCACAAGGATGCATAGATTAAGAAAGTTTTTTTTTGGGCGTCTCTTATTTAAAACAATTATTCCAGCTGTATCGAACCAAAATGGTGGTTATACTAACGCTGAAGCAATTCAAGTGGATAACATGATCCACATTGTGATTAGTGTATGTCATGTTGAATGGCAGATCGCTAAAGAACAGAAGCATCTTTCGCAGATGAATCAAAATTATTTCCTATGGAAAGCAAATGATTTCTTATTCACGTATTTAATGCATATTCTCTCTGCTCCTCTACTTATTATCGTTATCCTCAAGCGGAAAACCTTAGATCTCTTTGAAGCAATGAGGAATGTGGCCTTTACCTTCAAGTTGGCACCTTCGAGATTAGCTCCTTCTAAGTTGGCATTTGTGAGCTTTGCACTCTGGAAGAAATTGAAAACATGATCATTTCCCGACACAATTTACCCTAATTTTAAGAAAACTTAAAAAGGAATGTAGCTCTGGACGTAACAGACTACCTGTAGATGTGCGGATCGGAGGTCTGCCTCTTGGAAACTACATCCTGTCATGTATGCATCTGCAAAGTAAAACAAAATGAGTACATTCTATAATCTCTAAAGATATTTGAAAGATTAAAGACCCAACAAATTTATGAAATGACTAAAGGCGCAGGAGCTCGATCCCAGTCCATTTGCACCGATATCTAGTTCTTTAACCGCTTAATCGTGGATTTCTCATGTTGCATCGAATTTTCTCTCGCACTTACCATGTAATTACAAAGTGATTTCCTTAATCTCTCTATTGGGCGTAGGGCGTTAAAAAGTAAGAACCTAAAGCCGGACAACTCGAAAGGAATAGGGACAAATAGAATAATGGAGAGGCAAGTTAGGAGTGTCATATATTAAGCACCCTTGTTAGCTCACATATTTGAAGGGCAGTTTACTTCACCTGAAAGTGATCAAAAGTCAGTTTCGGTCAATTTCAACTCACTTTTGATGTTCACTTTGCAACCCTTTTGATGAGGATCAAGGATAAGACGGTTCCTAGGATCAAGTGAATATAGTTTAACAATCTCACTTCCTCAAAACTGACTTTTTATACTTCATAAACTCCATTTCCTACACACTTCCCACTTATGGCAAAGTGAACAGCCCCTTAGTTTGATTTGTTAGTAGATTCTCAATTAGAAATTTCATAATAATTGGAGCTTTATTAGTTTTAAGTGGTATAGGCTTTAGGATTAAAGCCCCTTCCTCCATAAGAGTGTCTTTGGTTTTAATGCCCCTTGCTCCATAAGGGTGTCTTTGGTTTGAAGTAGTATGTAAAGAGCCGAAAATACAATAATCATATAGACTTGTGAAAATACAGAAATCCGTAGAATTCCAATGGAGATGAAATCAGGTGTTTGTTTAATTGGTTGTATCGTTTTCTGTGGGGGTTCTTTTGTGGGAGTTGATGAGCTCCATTTTTCCTTTAAACTCAACCCTCATCAAATTCTTGATTCTTCATTGAAATACATCAAACCAAATACACCCTAGGAGCTTATTGAGGCAGGTGAGCCCTTCCCTTCTCGATGAGTCCGGGATGGTTAAGGGCAAGTAGCTCTAGCACGGGATGCAAGCTATCTCCAACGGCGCTTGGGCATGTAAGGATGCCCAAATCTTATCAGGGAATTAATATAGGAAGCTCTAGGTAGATGCATTTAGAAGCATCTCCTAAATGTAAGCCTAAGAAGAATAAGAGAAGTTGGATTGATAAAATTGTCTAAAGATGTCTTATTTGAAAGTATATCATATATAAGCTAACAAATAGGATACCTTGTAGATTTGCACTCTGAAGATTAGCTCGATCTAGTACAGCCCTGCTGAGATTTGCCCCGATGAACTCACATCTTCACAAGTGAGAAATCAGGTAACAACAAAACTAAGTGAGTTATGTAAGACATCGAGAAACCCTAGAAAAAGAAATCTGTAGTCATTCCGACCAGCACTTGGTTGTTAATGCAGTTGCCAAAGTACACAAAACAGGCATCAAAAGTTGCATGAAAAATTTAAGAGAAGCCAAAGAAGATAAAGTACATGTTCATAGGAAGCCTCTTCCATCAAAGAGGTACATATGCATCCCTATTCAGTTTTAGTTTATAATTGGCAAGATTGCGATACGAAAATCAAAATAGGGCATCTAGTAAGAATTATTGTTGCTAAATAGCATTTTTTTTTGTTGATAAAATCATCTTACTCACGCAAATTTGCATCTTGAAAAATAGAGTCATCTGCTTGAGCATCCTATTACAAAAAAACAGAGCATCAATCACAGTGCAAAATAATTAAAGTTATTTAGAAATTCTAAACTTTCAGACTGCAATAAAGGTAAGTAAAAAATACTAACACGAAACAAGAACAGCCTCAAGCTATATACATACCCCAAATTTGGCTTTATACATATTTGCATTCGAGAAAATGGTTCTGCGAATTTTTGCATTGCTGAAGTCAACATAAGAGAGGTCCTATACATATCAGTACAAACCATAAACGCGAGTTCAAAGTACGGTCTTAAATAGATGACGAAATGAAGAGCTGTGTACAGTGCTTGAAGTGAATTGACAAAATAATATAGTGGAGAAAAGCTTCTGTATGTCCTTTGTTTTTATACAGTTCAAGGGTGTTAAAAATGACTCATCTACGAATTTCCTTGAAGTTAAGAACACACACCATTATTATTAGTATATATACAAATAACAGAATTTGTATGATTGCGTACACAATGGCGAATAATATCTACTAGAAGACTGCTTTAGGATATCTTACAAGTTTAGATAGATTTAGACCAGACAAATTCAGGCCTCGAAATCTAACTTTCTCCGACTGAATGCATTTGATAACATCTTTACGTGTCAACTCTGCTTCTGAACAATCATCATCTTTTCTTTTCTTCCATTGTGCATTTATATGCTCAACCAATCCCTGTACATATAACACTTTGATTATTGTGAAAAAGGATTTGCAACCAAATAAAGTGTTTATGAAGAGTAACAATAGAGCTCTATAGGTAGAACTAGGAGTATGTTACTGTGTACACCAAAAACCAAGTGAGAAAATCAGAAACTTACCACCACGATAACTGAAAATGATCAGCATGCAAAATAGAAACATCCCTTTTGCCACATCTTTATATAACAGAAGCATGATAAAGTATGTCAAAAATCCCAGCATGAAGAGAGCACAAGACCGCATGTAATCATTCTATGTCAATCACTAAATCAAAACTAAGAGAGTAACTAAAACAACTTCACTGATGAAGAAATAAAAACGCCACATTGATCAACCACTATTCTTACCCTCTTAACAGAATTTAATCCAAAACATCATACTAACTAAATAAACAAAACCATCAAAACAGGTCTTTCTGTAGTTATCAAAGGACCTCCTATGGTTTTGTCAGAGTCACAAGGCTCACAATCTTAACACAAAAGATTGCGCGGAAAATTCAGAAGCTTAGGAGAATGATCTAGTATATGGAAATTCTTGAATACTTTATTCTAGTTGAAAAAAAAAAAAAAAAAAAACAAGGAAAAGCCACGTTCAAAACCATTGCCTGCTTCACTTGCCTGATTAGCCCCTCTTTGCTTCACACTATTGATACAAAAGAATCCTCACATGGGCCTGACCTTAGGTCTGGCCAATCAAGCCAGAATTTACCAAACAAAAGTTAGAAAGACCACGCAATTGACGCGTGACCATTGAAGTGGTCACGCCCACAATCGTGTGGAATAGAAACGGCGGTGGCAGCAATAGCGAGGGTGGCGTCTGCCACACAATCATCTTCTTCCTTTCTTTCTTCTTCCCCACTTCACCTCTTCTCCTCCTTTCTACTATTGCTATTTGGATTCATTTTGAAGAGAAAAACAATGGATTATGTTTTAAAACTAAAATAAGAGTTGTTATCTGTCGAATTAGTGATCCAATTGTTGATTTACAACTATCACAATCATAAATGACTAATTTTGTGGTACTCATCCTGACAGATACAGAATTTTTGTGGTTTATGTGTGTAAGGATAAATTCATAAATGACTAATTTATTTTCTCTTCATATAATTTATTCCCACCCCACCTCCAAGAAAACTTCTGGCTTCCAACCTGCCTGCAACTATGATTTTGACAGTTGAAACGCTTAACTCCCACACTCTTATCTCCATTTTCTGTCACCTCTCTATAAAAGTCAGGGTTAATGAGTGAGACTTGACCGAAGGACCGATGGTAACTTTCCTACTAGTTTTACCAATCCAACTAGTATGAGTACTCATCCTTCAGTGTAGATATAGATGCACAAGATGCAACAATTGTTACAAAAGCAAAGACGCATGCATCCCTAGACGTTTTATATTATAAAAGTTTGTGGTTTTTATTCTGAAGTCATTAACTATGAGATGCTAATCCTAAAACTATTTGAGTAACTTGTAGACCGTACTCTATAGGGATATTTGTTGTATTTGGAATACTAGAAAAGCACAAGATGATAGCCCTCATGCATGTCAACAAATCATGAATTAACATTAAAGCAAGGGTGGTTTATTTTTACAAGTAATTGGTAATATTCCGCTTCTTGCAGCAGCTCTTCATATTCTGTGTCATTAAGTGTGGGAATAATGCCATCCCTAAGCCAGTTTAGAATCCGGCGGAAATGCTTCCCATCTCTATCAACAAATACAACCCCCTGCAAGAATTCAGCATAGTCAAGGAAGAAGGGATGAATGAAGTAACCTATAAAGAGATAGCTCTCTTGGTATAATAGAGTGGAAGTCTATCAAAAAGCTTCCACGAAACGATATCTAAGAGTCATACACCTGAAATGTTAGGGCAATGCCAAGAACAAACATCCTATCATCAAAACGACCGTGATCGTTTAGAAGTTTTCACCTGGGCGTTGTGCCATCGGGCTTAAGGTTTTGCTGGAGCACGTGGACAACAACGATCACGGTCGTTTTTATAGCAATATGGTAATGGTATGCATCGACGATATGAAATGTATTATTATAATTAAGAAGAATAATATAACATTTCAAGTTATAATGGGTCTATAACATTGCAAGTTTGACATTTAGAAGTTTTCAAGTTATAATGGGTCTAAAAACAATACCAACCACAATTAAAGCAGCACAGCTGGAAAAACAAAAACAAACTTACAATTAGATGTTGAATTTCTTCCTAAGTGAACAATGATAGCACAATGTGATGATATTCAAGTTTTGAACCTTTTCTTTTCAAGTATACATAGCAATACTAGTGCAGCAAAGTGGGAAAAATTAAACCCTTCTATCAACTAAGAAATGTAATTGGTAAAACTTATATTCCAGAATTATGCTACCTTGTCTTAATTCTTACAGCATAAAGGCTTCTCTTACAAAAAGGTTAAAAATGCTAATCTGTTGATGATAATGTGTGCGAAGTGGAGATATGAAATGATCATCTATGGAGTGCATGTCTTTGTTATTTTTTAATTGATGTTTTTGATTTAAAATTAATAATAAAAAAATAAATAAAAAAAAAAGAAAGAGCAAGCTGCTGACTTGGTCCAATGGACCGCGTCAGCAGCACCACAGCAATAGTGGATCTAAGATCCACTTTTGCCTCATAAGTTATCATTTTTAAATTGATTAATAAATAAAAAAAAGGAGACATTTTAAAACGTATTTTTGGTGTGGTGTTGTTTACAGAAGAAAACACAGTAGAAAAATAGCAATCAAATTTTCTAAAGTTTTTGAAAGAATGATTAGGGTTTGAGCTTTTTGGCGCATCAGGCTTTACACGGGGAGTCTCCCATCTTGTTCCTCTGATCGTGCGAAGAGACAAGGTCGTTGTAATCTCCTTCGACACGCCGGGGATTAATCTGACGACAGATCGGCGAATTAGTCGTTTGGGACTACGCTTGGCGTGCTCGTTCTAAGCATTTTATCATTAATTTTTTTGTTTTATTTTGTTTGTGGCAGATTATTAGAAAATATTATCAGTAAAATTTCCACTTGCGACAGCTCTTGAATATATGTTTAATATAGTTGTTATTATTTTGTAAATTTAAACTTGTGAGATTTTATTTGTTGTTACATATTTTATTGTTTCATAATATTATTGTATCGTCTTTCTACTTGAAACCGAATTATTTCCAACATTCCAAACGACTAATTAAAGCCAATTTCAAGTAGAAAAATAATAAAAAACGTACCTTTCTATCACTGTTAATTTTATAACTGTAGGTTTTTTATTTGATTATCACTGTTTATTATTGATTTCGTACATCCCTTAGTGAAGGATAGAATTATATTGAAGCTGTCCATTTTCTGCATATTCGGATTATAGATCTGATTTGTTATTACTTGAGTATAGATATATTAAATTACTTTAATTAATTTCTTGTATCTGTTGTGACAGCATGTGTTATTTTTTGTCTTTGCCAATATGCTCAAAGTATACATGCTTCATGCTAGAAATAATTATATATTTAATTATTCATGATTGCATGTTTTATTTTTACAGTTTATTGAAAATTTTTGATTCTGGTTTAATGGCTCCTAATGAAGATGGCAATAAACCCGATAGATTTGATGGTGATGGTAGGACCTTTAGGCGTTGGCAATATCAAGTTAAATATTGGCTTTTGACTCTAGGATTAGCATCGGCAATTGGGTACTCTCCAGAAAAATCCTCCTCGATTACATCTCCCGAGACATCAAATCAAAATAACGGTCTTCAAACTGATTCTCCTGACACAATAAATATTGCTGCGACTCCTTCTCTAGCACGTACTCCACAAGATGTGAACTTTCATTGTGTTCATAAAATTTTGAGTGTTTTGAGTCATGACCTGTTTGATCTCTTTTATACACATACCAATGCGCTTGAACTTTGGAATGAATTAGAAAGTAAATATGGACAAGATGATATAGGAATCAAGAGGTATACCACATCCACTTTTAATAGTTTTGTCTTTGTTGATGACAAGCCTATGAACCCTCAGATTCATGAATTTGAAGGCTTGATTAAAACACTTCGTGCTGGTGGAACCACATTTTCTGACACTCATTTAGCCCAAACCTTAATTGATCGTTTACCTAAATCATGGGAAAGATTTGTAGATGATTTAAATCGTAAAAGTGAAAATCTTACCTTTGAGCGTGTGTTATATTTCATAAGAGTTGAAGAACAAAATCGTGCTAGAAAAAATTTGGATTCCCTTAAGCCCAAAATTCATAATTTAGAATCTCAGCCTAAGCCTCAGTACCCTCCAACTTACAAAAGTCCAAAAATCATTTTCATAAAGGTCACAAGAAGAATTTCCATCAATCTAAGGGTAAGCCATCTTTCAAAAAGGTACCATATAAACAAGGACCACATTGTTGGGTTTGCGGCTACACCAACCATCTTGCGAAGGATTGTTTCAAAAAGAAAATCGAGCCCGTTCAGATGAGAAACAAGAAGAGTGATCCACCATCCACTAGACCTCAGGCTCATATGGTTACTATGAGCGCTGATCCATCAGGATCGGTCTTCAGGTCAGCAACTGACATTCCTGAAATTAATAATATTTGTGCTGATTCTGACTGGTGGATTGACACTGGTGCAAATAATCACTTTTGCACTAACTCTTCTTGGTTCTCATCTTACCAGGTCCACAGGCGGAGGTAACTGTGAACATGGCATAAGGCGTTTCACAAAGTAATAGGCCACTGGAAGTGTTACACACATCTTTCATCCGGAAAAAAGTGCTTTGCATAATGTTTCACCATGTCCTGATCTTAGGAGGAAATCTTCTTAGTGGTTACAGTTAGTTAGAAATGGTTATTCCCTTCATTTTGAAGCTGGCAATTGTGTAATAAAGAAGGGCGAAAATTTTGTAGGAAAAGGGTTTTTGCCTTTGTGATAGTGATTGTTATTTAAAATTAGTATTGTAAAATCTGATGTTACAAATGTTGCTTTGAATACATCTGCAAATGTTTCTATTACTCTTTGGCATTCAAGACTTGGGCATGTTAATTATCATTCTATTAGAAAGTTGATGAATTCAAATATTATTCCTACATGCAATATTGATTATGAGAAATGTAAAGTATGTGTTGAAGCTAAATTGCCAAGACATCCTTTTAAGTCTGTTGACAGGGACTGCGATAAACTTGAGCTTATCCATAGCGATATATGTGATGCAGGAAAAACCTCTCGAGGAGGTAGTAAGTATTTTATAACTTTTATTGAGATTTCTCCTCCGTGCACTGTTATAATTTTATTTGTTGAAAGGAAAATTTGAATGTCTAAGTAAATTTAAAGTTTATAAGTCTGAAGTAGAAAATCAAATGGATAGAAAAATTAAGATTTTAAGATCTGATCGAGGTGGAGAATATACTAGTAATGAATTTGCTATCTTTTGTGAAGATCCTGGCTTATAGCATGAAGTCACTGCTCATATTCCCCTCAATCCAATGGAGTGCTGAAGAAAAAAAAAAATCGAACTCTTATGGATATGATTAATTCCATGCTTAGGAGTTCGGGAGCTCCTGATAATTTATGGGGTGAAGCAATTTATGCTGCTTGTCACATCTTAAATCGTGTGCCATCGAAATCTTTAGATAAAACACCTTATGAATTGTGGAAATGTAGAAAGCCTAATTTAGCTTATTTTAAAGTGTGGGGGTGTTTAGCAAAAGTTAAAGTACCAAATTTTAAAATTGACAAAATAGGACCTAAAACTGTAGATTGTGTTTTTGTAGGATATGCATGTGATAGTAAAGCTTATCGATTTTTAGTAGTTAATTCTGACATTAAAGATGGTTGCTTGTAGAACGACTATTAATTGAAGCTAGGGATGCAGTTTTCTTTGAGGACTATTTTCGCATAATTGTTCCGACTCCTAGAGTAGTTCAATCTAGATCTTCTACTTCTATCTCTACTCAACTTGATGGAAGCCAGAACTAGAAGAAGTAAGAGAACTAGAAATAGCTACAACATTTGAAAGAAATTATAATGAATGTAAGAAAATGATCCAGTCACTTTCAACAAGCCACGAACTCAGTTGATTCATTTTTCTGGAAAGAAGCAATAGACAACGAAATACAATCTATAACTCAAAATCATACATGGGACTTAGCTGATTTACCACCAGGTTGTAAGTCTATAGGTTGTAGATGGATATTTAGGAAGAAATTAAGACCAGATGGCACCATAGATAAATATAAGGCCAGACTTGTAGCAAAAGGATATACCCAAAAATATGGAATAGATTATTTTGATGTTTATGCTCCTGTTGCGCGTATTACTACGATTCGTGTACTTATTGCATATGCATCTATTTATAATCTTCATGTTCATCAAATGGATGTAAAAACTGCATTTCTGAATGGTGATCTACATGAAGAAATTTATATGGAACAACCTGAAGGTTTTGTTGTGAAAAGGAACAGGAAAATAAAGTTGCAGTTAAGAAAATCACTGTTATGGAATTGGCAAGCTCCAAAGCAATGGGCACGAAAAATTGAACCAGGTTTTTGTTGTCCTATGACTTTAAGATTAATAACACCGATGAATGTGTATATTATAAAATTGTTGGTGATGAGAAATTAGTACTTTGCTTATATGTTGATGATATTTTAATGTTTGGTACAAGCATGGATATCATAGATGATGTTAAAGCTTTCTTGAAAGCAAACTTTGATATGAAAGATATTGGACCTGTTGATGTGATTTTAAATGTAAAATTAATTCGTGAAGATAATAAGTTGATTTTGTCACAAGCTCATTATGTAGAAAGCATGCTGAATAAATTTGGTTTCCAAGATGCAAAGCCCGTTTGTCTGCTCATTTGACCAGGACCATTAGTTTAATTAAAAAGTTCTTGTGAACCTGTAGCTCAATCTAAATATGCTCAAATACATGCGGTTCTTTAGGTTTCTTAGTTAATTTTACTAGAACCTGATATAGCCTTGCATTACCGTTTATGTAGAATATACTTCACAATCCTAGTCATGACCATTGGTAAAGCATTAATAGGAGTATTGAGATATTTGAAAGGTAATCTACATACAGTTGCATTATAACAGCACTCATATGCGTAATGAAGGTTATACTGATGCAAATTGGGTTAGTGACACAATAGATGTTAAATCAACATCAGGATTTGTATTTTTATTAGGAGGGCTGCTGTAGGTGCTTGGAAATCTTTAAACAAACTGTTATAGCTAGAAGTACTATGGAATCTGAAATGATTGCCTTAGATACTGCATGCTCCGAAGCCGAATGCAAGGGATTGTTTATGATGTTACCGTTTGTGACTAAACGCTATTGCTCAATTTGCTTTGAATTGTGACTGTAGAAGTCAATTGACAAATGAGTCAGGAAAATGCAGATATATCGCATGAAACAGGGCATGCTGAAAATGGAGACATATGTCAAATAAGGTATAAATTGAAAAAAGCGTGGTCACTTGAGGTATGTGAAATGAAAGATAAATTCTTATGATCATTTACAAAACCCTGTGACAGATAAGTTTAGTTTGGAATCGTCGAGGGGAATGGGAGTTTTGCCATAAATAAAGTTACCGCGGTGGAAACCCTATTTCCTTGGGAAATTCAAAGGGAAAAACAAGCCGAGCGAAGTGACTAATTGTTGGTTGCGCTCACTTTTATTTATCCCATTCCTATGGCGTTGTGAGTGCTATTTTATAGAGCAAGTGAATAGGAGGGAAACTTGTTAGAAACCATGTCCAAGAGGGACTAGGGTTTATTGATGTTTTACTACTAAAGGGTTTAGGGTTCCCTCTTGTGTAGAACAAGTTCCCGAATGAGTTCCAAGACCCATGAGGCGGGGTGGTTTCGACTGCTTACACCCTGGAGGACTCACGCTATAGTGTGGAGCTGTGTGGTCGCAGCTATGGATATTGGCAATATCCTAAAACACACATGAAGAGATACTAGTGCGCATGACCGAGTAAAGTGCACAAACCGCGAGATTCTTCTTACCGTGTTACATTTTGTGTGCTTTTGTTGAAGTTCGGTAAACAAAGGCCGATTCAAGATTCGTCCATTCGAGTCCTTGCGAAATGAAGTTCAAATGTCACTAGCTGTAGGTTTCAAACCCGGAAGGGTACCTATGCCCCATTGCATAATGGTTAGCCCTTGATGCAACCGCATTATAATACTCTTTAATTTTAAATCATTGTGGGGGATGTTTATTTTTTAATTGATGTTTTGGGATTTAAAATTAAAATAAAATAAATAAAAAAAAAAAAGAAAGAGCAAGCTGCTGACTTGGTCCAATGGACCGCGTCAGCAGCACCACAGCAATAGTGGATCTAAGATCCACTTTTGCCTCATTAATTATCATTTTAATTATTAAATAAATTAAAAAAAAGGAGACTATTTAAAACGTATTTTGGTGTGGTGTTGTTTACAGAAGTAAACACAGTAAGAATATAGCAATCAAATTTTCTAAAGTTTTTGCAAGAAAGTGATTACGGGTTTGAGCTTTTATTTGGCGCATCAAGGGCTATTTACACGGGGAGTCTCATCTT
>MJHO01000199.1:0-204092 GCA_002076135.1 Xerophyta viscosa | reverse complement strand
ATCATGGAGTACAGTTATCTCTGACAGTACTTGATATACTAATGTTATAGATAAACTCAATAACTTGCATTTCTAACCAACTCATGTTTAAAACACATTCCTAATCATATTCCGATATTTAATGAATATAAATATTTTCCTTAAACGCCCATGTGTAAGGCATAGGCCTAGAACTAGCACCTCTTACCATGGTATATGCGGCGGGGCACGGCCAAACACTGGATGTTCCTGACGTGATAAGAAAAGAGCTTATCACTGCCTGTGAAACCTTTTATGAGGATCCTGGCCGTGCGTCCTTTCAGGTTCACGCACCCACAAGACCTTTTTTTCAACTTTTTAAAAGTTTTTTATTTATGTTTATTATATTTATATAAATCATAAAATTTAGAGATATTTATTTATTATTGCACTGGTCGACACGACTAACACGCGCCAGGTCCAGATTTACCGATACTTAACTGGGTACCTCATGGAAAAACTTGCTTTTAGTAGAACATGGAAATCTAAGAGAGAAGAAATGTTGTTCTCAAGGCACTTCTAGCAACATGATTAAAACACTAAGATTTAATAGAAAGCACAAGGACTCAAATCAACAACTAGATAGGTCCATAAATTCTACTCGAGCAAAACCTTATTTGATTGGAGAATGCCGTAAATGCTATCAGGCTCGTTAATCCGAGTCAAAGCTGCAACAAGTAGCTCAACATGTAGTGGAAGCTGGAAAGGAGACATAACAAAGTCATACTACATTCAACATGCACGAAAATCAAGCTAGCTTTAGGAAAGAACTCATAACGAAAGGAAAAATATGAAGAAAGCAAACCATATTATTACTGCACTTGCTTTCTATCTAATTGATATCTAGTTTCAAAATGGACAAAAGCTTGTATATTCAGACAGGGATGTTAGATACGTACCGATTCCAAGTGCGAAAAATCAGGACATCCGCCTTGGGAAATTGTTCCTCACACCCAGTGTTCCACAATACAAATACAGCCAGTGCGTATGAACCACAGCGCTGCAGAAACAATACGTATTCAATAGAGATTAATGTTGTAGCAAATAATGAAGAATCTTGTTTGAGAGAGAATACATAACATCAACAGGAGTCTATTTGCTGATCACTTGAAACTCCCAAAGAAAAAAGTACTTATTCAAAAACAAAATCTGATTTTGACATGTCCTCTATTTACAAGCACCATTCCATCACTAGAAGACCATAAGTTTCAAGAAAGCAACATGAGTGGTGAGAACTTTCGAGAAATAACGATGAGAGTATCTCATCCTCATACGCACACAGAGGCCTTTATGAATGCTATAATGGAGAAGACACAAATACCGATGGATCTGTGGTCATATTACAATTTGTGAACAAGCCAAAATAATCAAGAGTACATAAACTATTGACACTTAAGTATTGCAAACTGAGGTTGAAGCAGTCTTGGGAAAAAAGAAAACAACTTTTGGCAGTTGGACCTAGTTTGTGGCTTTGATGGTAGTATTGCATGACAACATGATGAGAATCCATCATTTATAAACCTATACTAATAAGAAATTGTATTGCATATTAGACATCCAATTTCTCTTTGGAGGAAAAAAAGGGTTCATGATAAAGAAGTGGCATAATTCATAGCTGACCCCACCTAGTGGGAATCAGAATTAGACGTCCAAATGTGTCCTCAAACATATAATCAAGCAATAACATTGTGAACGTAAGTATAATCTCATTTACAATAAAAAAGAAAGAATCTACTCACAATAGCTGCATTGGCAATGACAAGATAGTCGATAGAAAGCCAGTATACCTTGAACATAATAAGTTGTTAGTAACTAAGTTTATGTAATAATAGAAACTAACTTTGGCATGTAGAAGAACTAAACAAAAACAATAGAAGGTAATTTGAACTACCACCACCAAAGGAAAATACAACAAATAAAGTAAAGAGAGCAATTCTACCATTACCTTATTTCTGACAGCACAAAGGAGCATTATAAACCATTTAACCAACATATATAAATTTGATTGGTAGAATTTCCTAATGACAGTTACCCCCCCCCCAAAAAAAAAATAATATGTAGACAGCTGATCTTGTATGTTGCCAAAAAAAAAAAGCTGCATTTTATGGTATATTTCTCCATCATGTAAATATCATATATTCCAGAAGTAACACCACTGTCAAAAATATTTCTCCATCATGTAGATGAATTGCCTTACATAAAAACAAAAATTGAAGAATTTCCTAATGATGAAAAATGGACAATAGCTTGTGACTTCACTTAAAACCATAATAAAAATCGATAAACATTCGGCATTCAACTTGTATAACATCGATGACAGTTCTGCAATCCTGTATCAACATAACTACATGCAACGGGATTGCACTCTTGTTTTAGTAAAGCATGATCATTTGACAAACTTCTACCACCTAGTAAAATTCCAGTATATCATTTGTCAAGTCAAGATTATACTGGAAAAAAAGAAACATCTAATTTAAGCTGCATATGGTGGAACTAAGTTAATGCATTGTACAATTTTGGATAATTGACTAGAGACTAATCTACCGAAGCAGATATGGATGCATGTTCAGAACCCCTACCAAGGTGACGAAGTTAGATGCAATGTAGTTTTATTATAAAACTTGTAACTTTTGCAAGAATTACGTTTACCGAGCATCTTACCGCAAATTCAGGATAAGAAAATAATCGGCAACATACATACACGATGAAAAATGAAGAATCCAGGTAACTAAGCCCAGAAAGTCAACTCAAATACCCATGAATAGATTAAAGTAGGAGACAAGCACATAATTTCAACTCAATCCCAGAACGTTTTTTATAAGGTCTTGGACAAGATATATCCTTCTTCATAAGTGAAAGTTGTTGAGCAACAAAACACGCACTTTCGTACGTAAAGGTCCATCATTTAGATAAAACTATTTTCACAATGATGTCAACATATAGTATCATATCTACCTACTATATTTATTGTATCTATCTAAATGAATCCTACACAAATAAAAATAGATGGATATTCTCTAGAAAAAATATATTTACGGATGTTCTCTAGAGGAACTATGTATACAGATGCATGTACAAATCATTTAAGTAGAGCCATGCTCATAGAAACTGCAAAGAAAACTTTGTCATTAGCAACACAACCAACATTTAATACCTTCATGCTTCGTTATCATCACGAATAACTGAAACAACGAAATAGACAATCTCTTAACTCTCTTTCAATGCAATTGACTGTCCAAAATAAAATTAAATTATGATTTATGATGTCCACTAATAGTGCCCTGCGTATCTGTGCCTACACATGTACGTACAGACATATCTCATTTATAGTAAGAACACCATTAATATTGGAATTGGACAAAGAAAGTCGCCACACCTTTTTCCACATGTAAGTCTGCGATGATATATGAGAAGAACGATCTCTCGCTCTTCCACTTGTAGATAGCTTTCCATGCTGTAGCATTCAGAAATGATGTCGTTAGTACACTATGTCAAATATTTACATTTTATCGCATCGGTCACCCAAATGTAAAGCAGTAAGACATTGCTTAACATAGTAGTACGAATTTACATATCAATTCCACGTCCCTAGTAGGCGAGGATTTCAATAGACTAAAATATTCTGAAACCTATACTTTCTCGAGTATCTTGCATCGACATGATGTTTCTAAAATCAGCAAGGCAACGTCTTTTTTGATATGTGATAAAGTACGATGAGTCGTTCAATTTGTTAAAATATTAACTTCGAAATAAGATCATAAGATGAATGATTAACTCTTTATTAAATAAAAAACGTTGAAAAGGTATCCATTCCGATAGCAGTCATATTTATTAGTGTAAATGGAGTCAAAGATTAATTAGTCTAACATCTATGGCATTCCAGATCTTAGCTTTCATTGTAGTACCTTATCCCAACTTCGAGATGTGCTTGCACATGGAAGAGTCTTACCACAGATTTTATATATATATATATATATATATATATATATATATATATATATATATATACACACACAAAATCTTTTCAATTCATCATAAAATACAGGCTACAAATGACTAATAAGCCAAAAATACAGGTAGTTCTTATAACTTAAAAAAAAAAAAGAAAAAAGAACTAGCAAATTTGACCAAATGCACTGCAGCCAATCTTAGCTTTCATTGTAGTTCCTCGACTTCGAGATGTGATGACACATCGAAGAGGCTTACCATAGCTTATATAATCAAAATCTTTTCAATTCATCATAAAACAAAATGCTATAAATGGCCAAGAAGCCAAAAACACGGGTATTTCTTATAACTCTAACCCAAAAAAACAAAAAAAAAAAAGAATTAGCAAATTTGACCAAATGCACTGCAGCCAATCTGTTCTAGTGGAAAAAAGAATAAAGCAAACATAATTATGAATTAGATGCACAAAATATCCCTTGCTAACTCAAAAAGACAAATGTATAAAAAAAACAGGATTAAGAAACTGCATCATATCTGATCCAACCAAAATATATATGAGGCATATGTACCTACAACCATACCCTGCTAGGTGCAAAAAAATATGTATCTACAACCATACCTTGCTAGGTGCTGAAAACGAGTTGGACTTTCTCGTTACATGGCATGATCTAAGTCGATTTAGAACATTTAAAAAGGCTTGAATAGATTTGACCATGCCATTAGATTCAACCAAGATCTGTTCCTGAACCTGCAAACCATGAAAGAAGTCAACTTCTCTCATGTTGAAATAAGTCAACCTGAAACATTCTATAAACTTTAAAGAAGTCAACTTATTTCAAAACTTCTCGTGCCCTCACGCTTAGGAATGTTCAGCTGGACCGGACCGCACTGAAATCCGAATAAAGTCCAGAATGTGGACCCGCTTAACGGACTAGAATCTAACCGGTCTAGTCCAACCCGGACAGGTTAGACTGAAAATAAATTAGATATATTTTAAAATAAACAAGACCGGTTTGGTCCCTCGTGCGGACTAGAGACTACATGAAGTAAATCCGGTCCGAACTGGATCAGGTCGAATCGAAAGTCCAATCCGGTTTTTCGGTCTGGACCGCTTTACAAACACCCCAACTCGCTTGAAATTTTCTATTGTAAACGGAAAAGCCTTGGTTTAGCCAAATGTCTTTATTATTTGATGCCATAATTTCTTCTATATGACATATTATCATGCTAGGACTAACAAAGATAATAACAATAAATAAGTTAAAATAAATAACAAAATAATCTTCTAAGAACACCTTTTCCGTAATTATCTGGCAAAGATTGTCCTCTGAATCAGTGCTTCCGGCTATGTTCACTAGAACATGTCCAAACACAAGTTCAGCGATTTCTACTTTCACTGAGACTATTTCTTGACTTAACCTGTATATAGCAAGTATCTTATACAAAAACAACATAAAAGAAATGATAATCATCTATTTGATTAAATGTCACAATGGTGGTTAAGGAAAAGGGACCTTAAGATGATATCGTCTGCATGATAAATAAGTGATTGAACCAGTAAGCATATCCATGACTCATATGTTTTTGTATCTGTCCCCCAAATTGAGGAGCTGTCCAATCGAAGTGCATCTGGTTTTCCACGCGCAGAAGAGAAAACAAATTCATAACAAGTATGATATCATTAAAAAAGAAAAAGGAACAAACAAGAACCAGCTACTTCAGGAACAATGAAAAGAGTAACTCAAAAATCAAATTTATAAGGCACTTATTTTATGTAAAATCAATTTGGTATATGTTTTATTAAAATCTATGAAACACTTATATTAGTAAACTCTTGTTTGTTTAGACACGAAGATCAGTTTTATTAAAATTCAACCTCCTAAAGACCCAAGTTTTTTAGGAAAATAAGAACTGTTAAAACTGCAGCACCATGTATAAAAACCTGATTTTTTAAATTTGAGATGGTGTCATATTTTGGACGCAATGGATTCGAGGGAAGTATTTTATGATGATTTGGCATTTATTTGAAAGATATTGAATACTCTTATTCATTTATGAATTTTGCAAAATAGAACCATAACGATTTAAAAGTTGCTGAGATCGAGAATTTTTGCTAAGTTCCAGCCCAGAACTACATCACTTTGATACTATTATATTATTTAAGGATCGGAGTTGAAATTTCCGTTTGCAAATCTAGAGGGCTAAATTGCAACAAAGAAAATTCTAGGCCTAAATGGAAATAGCCAAAATACCCCAAGCACCCTTTTTTTTCTGTTTTTTTCTTTTTTTGTCTTAATCGTTAAGTTCGGTTGCCATCCTACATCTAGACAAGGAACGGTGCACGTTAAGATAAAACCAATCCCCAAACAGTAGGAATCTTCCTTCCCTCAAACCGTAGGAATCCCCTACTCACACCCAAAATTCCGTTAAAATTTCTTATTTCTGAATGCTAAGTTGACTTAATTCAATTGTTATTCTTAACTACTTATATATTTTGTTCAAATAATTTTGTGTTAACTTGAGTAACAGATTCTACATTAAATTAACATTAGTGAAAATCATTAAAAATTAACATCAAGGAAAATGTGACTTTTTTTTATCCATAAAACTTACTTTAACTAAAATTGGTTTTAAAACTTATTATCCAAACAAAGTTTTAGAAATAACATTTAATAACACCAGTTTAACAGATATTTATCCAACGAGGAAAGTAGAAAAACTGGTTTTGGAAATTTTGAGTTAAAACCAGTTTTATTAATATTAACATTAAAACGAGTTTCAATAAAATCTTCAATTTACCAAACGCTATCCTAATGTCAACAAAGCAAAACCCATGACAAAAAACTTCAACAACTAAGTTATTATCATAAGTGAATTTTAGGTGAAGGTATCCTCATCTTAGTAATAACATAACAACAAACATCAATCATTAGAAAAGGAATCTATGAAAGAGAAGTAACATTTGAAGCCAAAATTCGAAAGTGAACAATTAGGTATTGGTGAAATATTCAAGTATAAAGACAATAAACAATATTATGACCATTGTTTTCCATGCAACCAGTACCGTGCTGCCTGGCACAGGTCGGACTTGTAGGGATCCGGCAACGAGACGGATCCGTGCCGATCAGTACCGTCCAAGCCATTTAGCTCGGGCCGCACCTAGCCTTAAACAAAAAAAAAGAAAAAGAGAAAAAAAAAGAAGAAAGAGAGGCATTGAAGAGCAGTAGAGGCGTTGAGGAGAAAATATGAGCAGAGGCGTTGAGGAGGTGTTGAGAAGCAAGGCGTCGAGGAAAGAGGAGATGGGTTGCCCTCTTCTTCTTCTTCTCCTTCTTTTTTTTATAAAAAAAATACAGTGGCCATCGAGGCAGTTAACAACTTCCCTACAGCAGCTTTGGCAGGCTTAGTAGCTGCCCTAAGAGCAGTTTTTAAGCATCCATAGATGGGCTGGCGCATGCTAGCCCATGTAGGGCTAGAATTTAGCTTTTTGTTTTAATTTTTATGTTCTTTATTTATTTATATATAATTTAAAAAATAAACGAAAAGTACAGATCGGAACATCGGGGCGGCACGATCAACACTTCCCGAGTTTGGAATTTACCGAAACTTGGCACGGTACTGCATGAAAAAACTTGATTGTGACAGAACCAAATGCCATGTTAAGTGCTTCAACAAAGAATAATGAGAAATATAACTTGCTTTTGCATTACTCCTATAGACTAAACTAAGTACATGCAAAAATATTGAACAATTACAACTTCAATGAAAGCACAAATATGAATAACCAGTCTTCCTAGAAACCAAAATATTACCGCATAAGCTTCTTTCAGAGTCTAAGCATGTTCTCTCAACCTCTCCAATGTTAACAGCTTGTGAATGAACCTGCAACAGAGAAAAAAACTATACATAATATCTTCTTCAGGCATATTCAACCATCAATTTAATTTCTGTAAAACTAAAAGGATGCCAGCTTAACCAAACATTGGGCAGTTGAAAGACCTACCCCAAGTAAAGACTGCTCATAATTGTTAAGGGATAACAAAGCAGTACGGCCTCTTTCAGTGGAAAGAATCCCCTGCATAAATGACAAAGATGGAGAATTGAGTAATGGATAATTAAGATATTAAAGAAGTGCTGACAATAGAAGAAACAAGGGTAACAAGATTATTAGTTTCTATACCTCCTAAACTAACAAATATTTAGTCGTAAACATAATCATTCCGTAATGTTTCAAAAACTCACAACTCCATATATTAACAGACAAGTAACCACAATTCAGCATTTACAAGAACTAGTTAACCAGTTGTTCGACTTTCATGACCTCCTATGGTCATCACCAAAGCTTGATCCCTTTCAAAATGCGACTCACAGTCCAGGCCCTTCAGCCACTATTTTGATTTTTGTCGAAAAACACAAAAGGTCTCACAGCAAAAAGATAGTAAAAAATTATGTATGATTTATAGAAACATAGGCAAGAAAGCCAGGAGATGAGCATGTGTTGCCACAAGCATAGTGATATAGACATGTGATGTATCATGTATCTTATTCTTTTACCAACAGCTAATGTGCATGGATACTAATAACTTCAGCAGTAATAACAAGACAACAGAACAAAGAACTACTTTATGGTAAATGAACAGAGGACAGAACATAAAAGAAAGGTGATATTGTAGCAGAATCACAACAGAGATACCCGTAATGTACGAGACGTTATATGCACTATCTCCACACACTCGTCAACAAGATATTTCTTCAAGAGCTTTAGTAAGTTAACTAAAAGCATTTCTGATATGTTACTTTCAGAGGAAAGAAAAGCAGCCTCAGAATGCTGAAGGAAAGATGGAATGTAATCGTGGTTTTGGTTGACAACTACTGGAAGGCGAAAGACGATACGATACGGATCTCCAATTCCTAACTGCAAGAACAAAACAAATTCGGGTGAAAATGAACACAGGTAAGGTCGATTTAGTCTGTAGTAGATTAGTTATCATGTTTAACCAGATTACACCTTTGATATAAAATCTGCGACCATTACACTACAATCATTTGCTTCATTTGATCCACAAATACTAGCAAGAGCCCAAACAGCACAAACGACTTCCCGGTCACAGTTCCAACAATTATATTCCCCCGAATGGGTTACACCCTTTGCTTCTAGATCAATGATCTTTCCCATTTGTAATTCTTTATGCAAAGCACGAAGTCTGAAAGCCAAAGCGCACATAAGTCATAAATTTCAACACAAAAAGGCATTTCATGTACCTGCATGAATTCACCATTATGACAGATGACATACCTCCATTTAATTACTTCTTGTGGAAGATGGCTACTTCTCTTCACAAACTGAAAGAGAGAAAAATGACGCAAGATAAGCAGCATACAAACTGGTTCATCGATTTGCCTCAGAAAAAGGGAAAAAAATGCTCACTCTAAGAAAGTGGTCTCTTGGAGAGTAGGTCATGCACAGCTCTTCCTGGAACTTCCTAATTCTTTCAAAACAATGTAGTTCAGGGAATGGCTCTAGTTCCTGCGGAACAAGGAAAATGGTAAGTAAAAACTCCACTTTTCCGATGCTTGATGGATACCAAGGAAGAAGAAAAAGAAAAACATCATTCAAAACATCACATGCAAATTGAAAATGAGTTCTGAATGTGAAAAAACAGACGGAATAGATACCCTTATGTAATCCT
Source organism: Xerophyta viscosa (assembly GCA_002076135.1). Taxonomy (NCBI): domain Eukaryota; kingdom Viridiplantae; phylum Streptophyta; class Magnoliopsida; order Pandanales; family Velloziaceae; genus Xerophyta; species Xerophyta viscosa. Next base: position 194,439 of record MJHO01000199.1, on the reverse strand, counting down.
CTAGACATGGTGTATCCAAGATCAGCTGCTGAAGCAGAGATAAAATCCTCGTTGAACAAACAGATTGATTTTTTGCCTCACTTTCAGAAGCCATGCAGCAAACTAGTAATTTTGAAACGATGAACTGAAAATTATCATAAGTTACACTAAATTGGTCAGCAAACAGTTTAATAAATTAAAATTAACGGAATCAACAAAGAGAGGATTTAACCTGAAGTTGTTCACCTAGCACTTCAATAACTTCTTTGGAAGCATTAGTGCTAAAAAGCTCGAGCAAAGTAGAAAGTATGGAACAACATTGAGTTTGTAATGGCTGACTCTCAATATATCGTCCCACTAAATTAAAAATATAGCTGCAACCAGTGAAATAAAGGATTAAAAAAGAAAAAGTTCAAAAGCAAGCTATGTATTGTCCTCAAAACTTCATACAGTTACAAAAACAAAGTTTCACCAGCATATCGTACAAAAACCATCCAGTTAGATAGGATTATAGGAAAAATAAAGTGTCACTAGCATACTATACATAAAACAAATTCCCAACCCCCAAGGATAATATGCATGACAATACCTTGTAAAAGAGTCGTACCACAATGAGTTTAGAGTGAATAAATAACACCATGACTATGTACATATGTTACATATAACTAACTGTGCATAAAAAGAAATTTTGACAAAAGTAGTCAAATATAGAGAAGCGGCAGCAAAGGAACTGTCAACTGACTACTTTTTTTGAGATATGATTATTTGGTTTTCATAACATTTTTTAAGAAGAAAAGAGAAATTACAGTTGAATGTATGAAGTTTTGTTGTGGACCGAAATGTATCGGCGGCAGAAACACACTTGTGGCCCGATGGCAACACTATACTATTCAAGTCCTAAGATAAAGACGACATAATTTAATAAAGCAACCAAATGTTTTACTCCTGAATCAAAGGATCACACATTATCAATATAACACGGACTTGACTTAGGGCTTTAAAATATATAATCTTGCGAAATCTGAACTCTTACATGTCTCGCACACATAAAAAAACTATTAAATAATATTTACCACTACATAATCTATTCAAATCTCTGGTTTTAATTACACAGTACCAACAGGATATATGGAATTATTATAGCAAACAAACAAATAAATAAATAAATAAAGAGCCCTTCTAATTTGTATTAGTATTTACGATGACGATCAGCTGTTAAAGTAAACGTTAACCTTCCAGAGCAGCATCCACTGGAGACCAGGTTAGTAACAAAATACTTACAAGTAGAGGTCCATATCAACTACTATGTTGTCCCCACTTTCAGACAACAACATAGTAAATAATTACATAAGGAAAATGTGAAACAAAAATAAGATATAGTGTACGGGCCATGACCATTAGAGACCTCAATAATGCTAACTCTACAAATAAGACACCTTGTGATGTAGAGCAGTAGAGGCCAGGTTTTCCCCTAGTATATCAATAAGCTATGTTTAGATAAACAATGCAAAAGGAATAGGCACACTCCATTTCTACTAGTCAGCCTATTCAGGTAATGTACCATGGCCCACAAAAGGTTCCTTTCAAAAGCAATTAAAACAATACAATTACTTTCTTAGTGATTCAACCATCGTTATGCTTAAGTCTATATTCTATTACTAAAATAAAGATGAAAATCACTGAACATTTGATATTAGTGCAGTACAGTAATCCATTAATGTTGTATTCATTCTTTTGCCAGTTAGTAGCCTTTATTGCATGCAAAAATATGGCACCTAAGGCTCTTACAGAAGCAGACAAGAAATGGTATTCTACATTATGAATTTGGACTTCATTTATGGAAAATGGTAGGTGTAATATTCGATTCAGTAGAAATATTTTTGCAAAATAGACATTTTATCTTAGACCCAAAAAATAAAAAATAAAAACCAAGATAAATTTTTTGCTGTGACATTTACCTTAAACAAAGGATTAGTTAGTAATTTGTGTGGCTGTAAAGCTTGTAAGAGCATAAAAATACTTACTAAGATGTGCTGGCAAGAGTACTCCTATGACCGAGTATATTTACGAGAACTTCAATTGCAGAGAGCCGATGACTCTTATGTCGAGGATGAAGTGCAGCAGCAATTTGATAGTGAATCTCAACCAAAAACTGCTAACATTACATGATTTTAAGCAAGCAAGCTAAAGAAGGAAACCGAAAAAGAATCTATTCAAACTCCGTTTAAGCCTTAAAACTTTATATTACCTTGAAGGCTCGGTCAGGGCGAAAAACATTGATTTTATCAACAATTCCCATAACCATTGGATGATTATCCCTGTATCATGACTTAAGTATCAACAGAAATATACTTAACCAGAAGTGAAACATGCATGTAGGAGAGAGAGAGAGCGAGAGAGAGAGAGAGAGAGAGAGACATTTCCAGAAATCCATCAATAACAGTTCGTACAGCAACAGCCACATCATCCTTGGAGAAGAAAGGAATCGATGGATCCTTAGAACAGGAGGCAAGGGACAGAAGGAAGCTGACAATGGAGACCTGCAAAGTGACGGCATCTTTGTACTTAATCTTTGATTGCATTTTTAATCAGAATCAAAATATAACTAATTCAAAAATTTATGCTTCCAGCTTAGAGTATCAACTCTGTTGGATTGGCGATGCACCATTGGCCTTTTCAAGAACGAACCTATCGAGGCCGCATCTTCCAACTCCTGTCAATACTCATATCATGTATTGCAATGCGAACCATCACATTTTCTGTTGGTTTGCACTTGCTTTTAAGATACCTACTTCGAGTTCTCTGTTTTCAATTTCTCTCGATTTGAATGATATAGTTGTTTTGTTTTTGTTTTAGTAGGATTTTAAATTTCCTTAAAAGAGTTCAATTTCGAGCAATATGTTTTTAGGTTCCATTGTTTCTTGTAAGAATTTTTTCCTATGATCTTAATTTGTGTTTGTTCATCTAGAATTATTGATCCCTTCGTTGTTATATGGTCAAATTTTACTTTGACTTTGTTATAATTCATGTTATTTTCTCTCTGTTCCAGTAAAATAGAATACTAACTTAAAGTTATTTCACTTTGACCAAATACTCTTTGATTTTCTTTTCTTTTTACCCAGGGATCATGAAAACGCTAGTTAGTTGGATGTAACATAAGTTGCAATCTTCATTATTGTTAAGTGTTAGGACCAGAGCTGGCCCTATTCGAATCCAGCGTAGGCCTGGCCCAACCCAGACCAAGATCTACCTGAGTTTGGAACTTGTTTCCAACAACATATCTAACAAGACCATGCAATCAAACCCTTTAAGCATGAAATTTTTTTTCACATACTAAAACCAATTTCTTGTTGAGAGGTTCAATTGCAAATACAAACCTTACAATGACTTATTACAAATTGATTAACAGAATTATTACACCACCTCTTCAGTCACCCTCAATTCCTTTCCAAGAAATGTTCACATTCTTAACCAACAACCAAAATGGTGCTTCAAAATGTACTATGTGCAACATTTCACGTATAGCACAATTAGATAGTACCAGTGCTTACAAGTTGCAGCAATTAAGGGATGAAGCAAGTTAACACCAAAATACAGTGTTGCAAAAGTTGGTCATGTCGCAGAAGTGAATAGGAGGCACACAAATGGTAAGAGTGTTAAAAGAGAAGAAATTGACACAAAACATATCATCTAAAAGATCTAACAAAATTATGTAACCTTAATCTGTTTAATATTTCTAAAGTTCCCTATAACCATCTTAAAGTTCTATTTGAATTAAATTTGAATTATAAATCCTATAAGGTTTTCTTTAATATAGTTCAGTGATTTTTCTTAGCCATAATCTATTGCAACAACTGACAAGCAGTGCATGAGGATGGCTTAAGCGTAAGCTCGATGAAATGTCTGATAGGTAGTCGATCCTACGATAAGCCTAGAGAGGAGAATTTCTACAGAAAGGCTCGGTCCAGTCCTCATCGCTAATAGCTAGATTATTTCACTTAATCAACTTGCTGGCATACCATCGACCTCCGGCCCATTGCCTGCAAAAAGTTGTTAGCTATCCTAAGCTCTACAGTTCGCATTCCCTCAACAGTGATGGAATGTTCCAACCTCAGCTGTCAAAGACATGATTGAATGAAGCCAACCACCTTTTCAGTTTGATTGTGGCCCAACAATTTCCAACGGTGTGATCAATAGTGACCCGAACTTAAGGGGGGGGGGAAAAAACCATCTAAAATAACATATTTGGATCCCCTTCGTTTGAAAAGAAAGCTAGTGGTTCTTTGGACACCGTAAGCAAAAAACACAAGATACCAATATATTTGGTATCTGGTTTTTACCAACAATTTGGTATGTAGTTTTAACCATAGGTAGTATCCTGGCGGTGAGACCCACTTTATGGACATGCCAGGCTACCAAAATCATCCTGAATGACACTTCCTGGTTCATCAAACCAAGCTACTGACACGCATCATGTCTGGCGGCTCAGGTCTTGACGCATACAACGCTAATATGCTGCGCACCCCCGGAAAACACCAATTGAAACTGAAATACAAATATTAAATAATAGCCATTTTTTAAAACAACAAACACATTTGCATATGAAACTAATCAAAAAATAATCACATTACAAGTTATGTGACATGAACTTAGATGTTAGTAGTTGAACTATTTGAACTCGACCATCCCTATCCAGACAGGTAAAAAGTTGAAATTTTAAACAACAGTTAGCATCGTTAATGCACAAATATCTACTAGGCAAGAAGGAAATTTGTTAAATAGTTTGCTCATAATAATCTAAATAAGAACTACACTTGCGCATACTACCACACCACTAAGGAAGGCGCAATATGAAGCAAGTTTAGCCCATACCATATGTTTCTTTATAAGTTCATCACGCTCAAGCTCCGATATATTAGCTAGACGCAAGATTGTACTCTGGAGTGCTGTCCTTCCCTTTTCCCTTTCTGTTTTAGCACTGCAATGCAATGCAATACATATTGCAAATATTGGTACAAAATGCTCCTTCACAAGCAAGGGCAGAGGTTGTAAAGCGACCTGTAGAAATCACAATGCACCAAACCGAAGACCAAATGAACATAATAACGTATCAATCATTATACATAACAAATAGATTCAAATCTCTCAAGATAGTCTCAGATTATAATTATCTTACTTCTATACATTCACATAGTTACACGTACCTTCATTCCTGTGTTCAATTCCAGTTCTATATTGTTATGGCGGCAGAATTGGGGAAGATAACCATCCATAAAGAACTGGACCTTCACTTTTAATGTCTTTTTCAGAGCGTACATATTAAGCTACTTATGCTTAATTGTAAAATTAGACTCTCGCAGAACATATATACCATCGATTGATGATATGTAGCTTCCCTATCTCGCGGCATTCGAAAACAATTCGACAGGAACTAAGAGAGATATTGGAGAGAAATAGATGATTGGATTTCTAAGATGTGTGAAAAGATCAGAGGTAGATGCACAGAAAGCCGAGTTCTTTGGGTTGAGGAGTTAATTGATACATTGTTAAGGTTGTAGTGGAATATACGCATATTGGTAATAACAATGAATGTTAAGTTGGTCCTAATCAAATGTACTAGAATGGATATATCTCTATTACTATTGTTGTGGCGTATTGTTTCGGTGTACCAACGTTTCCGAGAAACATTCAGGAGTCTCCAGGTATGTCATTTGTATTTTGGAGATAGGATTTGGACTACACGTGTTATGGCACAAGTGACAGGTTTAATACTTTAGTAGCATCCACTCTGCACCTCACTGCCCTATTGGATTGTCGAGATGACTAGTTGAGGGATTTCATGGTGATGTTGATTGAATGAGCTTATGTCATCTTTAATTATAGTTATGTTGGCGCCGTATAGTGATAATTGAGCAAGCCCTAGTCAATTGAACGCACAGTAGAGTACCTAGATCAGAAAATGAAGGGAAAAAAGAGAATGAAGAGACATTGACACACACGCATAGGACGTCTTGCGAATCGGAATTCAATCATATGTCCTTAGGTCTGAAATCATGCGGAAGTCATTTATAATGAAAGCAGTTGTCACACAAAATTACCCTTTTGTCACATAACAACAGCATGCACAATTGAATACACTACTATCTAACAGAAGAGAATATTATCATACACTACTTAAGCACTGTCCGAGGAAGCTAAAGAAACATCGACTGCACTATAGTATATATTATATCCCTCCTGATGTACCAGTGTGTGTTTAGAGTATTCTGACGCATAAACATTCATTTGTAATATAAGCTTAGACGGAAGGGAATGGGAGCCAAAGGGCGTATGGACCATTAACTTGTTTAAGTATGTAACTGACTTAGGTTTTGGTGTCATACATATATATCATAAACATAGATTCTCATACTCGAATCCTTCTTGACCTTGGTATAGAGAGATTAATTTGTAATGCACAATTAAACACTGTAATCGTGTTCACCGAATGTCCCAGAACTATGGTTGAAGCATTGTTCTTGAAAAGTAGGTAATAATAAACATATATCGAATCGCCTACAATTGCTATACAATACTCGATCATGAGTGAGAGGATAACAACTGTCCGATCACCCTAATATGATGTGCTTGCAACCACCACACTAAAGACTAAAATCATGTAAGTTTTTAAATCGACCGTACACTTAACTATGGGCTTGAAGTGATACATTATTATTTTTATAATAAGAATAGATAATTATCATAAGTCAATCGCATATGACATATGTTTGTCATGTTTTAAAAGAGGTTATGGCTTATTATTCACTATATGTATTCAACTCAGTTTTCGATGCTAGTAGTAAGTTCTCACGGGGGTGCGTCAGGCATGATATTGCTCTCCCGGCACAGGACCAGTCCTTCAAAATTCACAATAACAAACGTTTGAAGATAATGGATTAAAGTAAAGAAAGCTATATGAGTGGCGACGACGACGCGAGACAGAAGATGTCAATGGCCTCGTCGTCAACATGCTAGCGTTGAGGATATATATGAATGTGAGTAAACAGAGAGAAAGTAGATCAATCTGTCCAGTGATGACAGACTAATTGGTTAACATGGTTGTTACCTATAACTCACTGGGAACAAAGGTCCTATCGAAGCTAGCGCTAGGCGTTACTTCACCGGCCCAGGTCGCATATACTAAGCCCCTATTCAAAAGGTCACATTAACTAGACACTTATATCACAACAATCTCCCGAGTCGGTAAAAAATTATATACACCTTACGACTAGACACGAGAGAGAATATTAATTACGCAGAGTATGAATCTAGATTTGTGTTGTCTATATGTGCACACTTACGAGTGTGTCCAGACAAGAAGAATCACAGAAACTAAGACTACATGTATTTCATTTGTATTCGCAAATTCGTTAGGTGGATCTCATATTTAAATTATATATGCTTATATACTTACATTTTTATAAGATAGCACGTCTAACAAACAGGGCTAATAGCACCCACCTCCCTATATAAGATCTAAACTCCGCGTGTCTGTGAAACACAATTATTTTAAGCAATACAACTCTAACCGTAAAAACAAAGTAAGAGGAGAAGCGGAGTGAATATGCTAGTCCGCCAAAATTAGCTCCCTCTCACGACATCAACACTGAAGAAGGGGCTGATGTATGTGTGATGTACTTGTCATAATCCACACGTCAAATTTGTTGCTTTTGGACAGCTGAGCGTTTGAGAATTCCATCCACATGTTTGAGGGAATGCGAAAAAAGCTGACTCAAGTCTATGTACCATACGTATATCCTGCGATAGCATTACCTTTTCTATAGAGAGCGAAGACGCACGGGAGAGATAAAAAGGGCGCCTCAGTGAGTGATCGATGGATGTCCAGCCCAATGTTGACACTCAAGCGTAGAGTCCAAATGAACCATCGTATGTCTATTATGAGCGCGCGCATGATAATGAGGCTCCACTTCGAGCAGCACAGCTGAGCACCTTGCTGGTCAAACGCTAAAGATACACATAAATTACGTGTGGCTCCTATCTATGGGCGCACTAACTACTGCAGATAGAGATCAAGATCTAACCGCTACCTCTATCAATGCGCTTGTCCATTGCGTCGTTAGTTTGTTGTAGTGGTAAGTTATGATGAGTGTACATATGACTTCCTGTGTCCTGTTATGATTTCTTATGTCAAAAGAATCACCATAACGCAGCAAGCACTCACATTTTCATCACACACGAATAGAGGAAGTATCTGGGTTTGCATTCCATTAGGAAAATTACATTCAATAAGGTACCAGACAATGATCCTTGTGAAGGTATGGAGGGGCATTTGCATATCGATTTAGTTCATTTATAGTTCTAACTATAGGTATTCAGAGCGAAGATCACATGAAGGATACTATATTGTGATCAATAATAGATCCATGTGTATCTTACGGAGTTAATGAGAATTATCATGTAGTGGGATAATGAAGTGTGTATTTTATATAGAATCCAAATGGTCTAAAGATCGTGATCCTTTTGCAAGATCATTAAGTATTCCATACGTCAAATTCCTGAAACAAATAAACAATAACAAGCTTTTTTTTTTTTTTAAAAAGCCACTTGCAAGAAAGGATAGAAAACGAATGAGCTAGTGGTTAGATAACAGCAGCAGGAATGCCTGTTGAAATTGAAGTATATGCAGTGAGCTTAGTCTAACTTATCAGTCTGCCGATAGGTATGTATGACATCATGCTTCCCCTAGACATATAAATATTCATTTTCAATCGACGAGTTGACAGGAAGACAATTCGGACAGATATTAAGTCACTCAGCGAGAAGTAACGGTTGAAAGGACTCATACGCGATTGCCAACATATACCCATGGATTAATTGAGGTATATGGGAACATGGAGAGTTGGAAAGATGCGGGTCACTGAATATGGAGGTGTTCAGTTACTTTGGAAAATGGTCCGAAGTGGGTTGCAGTGTCGCCAAAATTGCGTCGCACAGATGTTGATACTCTAGTAGCTGGAAGCATAAGATTGTTTTTGGAGATTTAGTTATAGTTTTGAGTTTGGCAGTCTTGAGTGATTAAAAATTGCAATTGTCAAAGAGTAAGTGTTACAAAAGAATTATATTGGCATCACGATCGAGCTATGATTTATACAAAGAGAGAATATATAAAGAGAGAGAGAGAGAGAGAGAGAAATTAACATCAACAAACTATATAACACAACAATCAAGTAATGTCCCGCCTGAGAGCGATCTGGGGAGGGTAGGATGACGCAGCAATATCCTAAAGGAGGTTGTCTCTGAAAGACCCTCAGTCCGGAGAACCAAAGACTTAAGCACACAGGCATAGTACAAGCAAACAATTTGCGGAGCATGAATTCAGACCACAGCTACCCAAGCACATGAAGATATAGGTCTCAAACAAATAAGCAATATGAGACCAACATAGAATGAGGATAAAAGAGCAATGAAGAAGAATAGTAAGAAAAAAGTCTAGAAAAACAAGCATTAGCAGACCATCTCAGTAAATATTTACAAGAAAAGATATCTAACAATTAAAGCCAAACAAAGTGCATTAATATAACATTTAACAGTGGCCTCCAAGAAGAACATAACATGAAATAGAGATGCATATTAACCATGTTTTGTATACAAGAACGCCTGACCAACTTCCCAATAGCCTCAAGAAAGGCAGGCTGTAAACACATCACGCACATATTTCAGGCAATGCAAGCCACAAGCCGCATTCTAGTTTGTTGCAACCATCCAACTAATGGAAACAGATTGATTCTTCCTCTATGGAGCACTACTTCTTACTTTTATATAAATGATTTAAATCTCTAAAAGGCTTAGAGGATATCTCATATAAATCTATCTTTCTTCTCTCTATTAAGGGACTTTTTGCATGGTCTTATGAGCCGACTTGGGCCAATGATTAACGTGCATTAATCCAGAGATACTCACTTGACATGAGAGTTTTGATAGAGATGATCAAAATAAACATACCTCAACCTCCACTACGTCACTGTATAACGCAATATGTGCAAGAGTCACCAGAGCAGTTTTCATGGACAGCTCAAAGACAAAATTGTGCACCAAGATTTCTTTAGCTTTCACTAGCTTCTCCTTTGAGAACCTTACCATCTCTATGTCAAAACTCGTACTGGAAAATGAAAGACTTTCTGAGACATTTAACAAAATTGAAAGAAAATCATGGTAAACAATATTCTTTTGATTATATATATAAAAAATAAAAAATAAATAAAAAAAAAAAAACTCATTTTTAGTGAAAGAGGATAAAAAAGAGATAGGAAGAATTCATTTTATAGGCAACATACAAAAAGAGTAATCTAGCTATAAACTTTTTGCAATATACCAAAGTAACCAGAGATTAAAAAAAATCGTAGAATAAAGCCTAACTTCTTCAACGAAATACCTCATCTTGGCAAATTAGTGGCAATAAGCATTTACTACAAAAGCAAATTGTGCAATAACCAAAGGATACAATGGTTGGTTGCTTGCAAATGAAAATTATGAAGCTTTGACAAGGAGCCAAAGTAACTAAACTGCAAGCGACAAAGGTAATGGAATGTGTGGCATAAGAAAAAACGACTAACACATACGCATTTGGCTTTAGCAATATATTGAATTTAATAGGTCATAAACAAGTCTTAGTAGAAGATGATATCATATCGGGTTGAATACGACATACATACCTATTGCACTTAGAATGTGTGAAGCATCAAGCACTTGTGTAAAAAGAATGAAAGAAGAATGTCCATGCCATAATATTATGAGAGAATAATAAAGGGAACAAGAAAGGACTAAAGAGAAACAAATATCTAATGAAACACCAACAGCAAAAGGGTCAAACAGAGTGTCGAACACTTAGTCTTCATCTTTGAATAAAGAAGCAACCAAGAAAAGACTGGAGTCCTAATTACTAAAAACAATTTGCAAAATATGAATGTTAGATAGGCAATTTGAAATGCTACGGTCTAGAATGGTTCCCAGCTAAGTCGTCTTAAAAGAAAATGGCTAGCTCAACAACATGACCAGACACAAAATGAATTATTGGAGGCCACAACCTGATCAAATTTCAGAAAAACAATTATTTGCAAGGATGCAGCTAGTTGAACATCCCGGCACATCAAAAGGCCAATTAAGAAAATTTGCATTTAAAACCAATGAGAAGTATAACGCCTACAATTAACCAATCAGAACATTACAAGCATACACAAATATGTACAAACTAGGCCGTTTCCTATACTTTTCCAGGCATGCAAAAAAAGTCAACATTATGAAGTCTGTATTTTAAACGTGAATGCATACCATATGTCATGGAATAATTCACTATGGCCATCCCAAATCTGAAAAAGAGTACCAATTCGTCTAGCCAATAGAAGCCTAACTCGATAATCACTGTCTTGAAGCATAGCAAGAATTCTTTCGATCATAACCTGTTTCAATAAAGGGTTCCAGGCATCAAATTTGTCAACAGGACACACTTGTAAATCTAGATTCTTCTAAGGATGAGATGAAAAGTTTTCAATTCAGAAATTGAAAAGCCAAAATCTACCTGTGCCAAAATGGGCTCAAGTAAAATAAGATCAAAGATACAATCAACAAGCTTGATGCGCGCATAACCTATGCACATACTGATTACAGTCATAAACCCGAAACGAGAAAAAGGTATGCCACAATGTAACACCCAAAAAATAAAACCCCCCGCAATGGAACCACAGACACAATCATGGTGAAAGACCAACTTCTGCTGCTTCATTTATAAGGTCTCCTATGGAACTTAATATCTACAAATTCACACCAGATGATTAGTGCAAAGCACCTGCCTTCAAGACAGACTACATGAATTATGGTGGAAGTACCGAACAGAAAATTCTAAGAACCAAGACTATGACCCTAAGTACTCAAGGCCCATAAATATGTTCTACCAAACATATTTATCCTTATTACCATTACACCTTAATTGCGTTCCGCCACAAGACTTAAATACATTCTCAACCAAAAAGTTACCAAGGTTCTAGTCGTTCGATTTTTAACTACTCATTCTATAAAACAAGTAATTAGCAGTGCAACATGTTAACAAAAACAAAAAACAAAGACAAGCATAATACCTTGTGGAAGTGCTCAATTAGGAAGATGTAGAGATATGCTACTTTGACAACATAATATCTTCCAAAGTTAACAATTACCTGTATAGGGATCAACTGCTCTGCTTTTTCCTTCAATTCCCAGTCGGTGCCTTTATCGTCATTTTCATTTCTCAAAGATTTCAACAAAGCATGAATGGCGTTTATGATTCTAACAGTACAAAATTTAGATGTTCTAGTGGAGTCCATCATCTTTTTTAGGGATTCAACCTAACAAATGAACATGTCCAAGTTAAACACATAGAGGGTACACATGCTGAAATTAGTTGTACCACGTTAAGAAACTATGGGAATAACCACAAAGACTTTGAAAACACATAATACCAAAAATGCCAGTTTCTCAGAGGAGGCTGGGACGTTCTTGCACATTTGGTAGATAATATTCCCATAAACCTGAAAAATTGGAAACAAAAGAGAAGAATCAACAACAAAAGATAAGACACTGCAGAAGATAAATGATAAATATTATGTAAATAACGTGTGCACCTCGGCGTCGTCTTCTTGCCTTAATAAATCAAGCAAAGTTTCCCAAGTAAGCAAGGATGACACAGAGAAAAGTGTCGAAACTACAGAAAGTATTTCCATTTTGCACTGAATGGGAGATGAAAACAATCGCGCTTGACTACTATCACTAGTCACAAAAGAATTGGCATCTTTGGAACTATCATCTGCATCCAACTCCATATCAACAATCCGTACCGTACCCTCCTTTAATGTGCTATGGTCTTGAAGTAAATTTGATGAAGAAGATACAGATACGTCAACACCAAATTCCCTATCTCTTACAATATTTGAAATCTCAAGAAAAAGTCTAGAAAGAGCTACTAAGAGTTCCTTCACCAACTGAATGACTTGTTCTAGTAACTCAGATTCTATAGAGCTTTTATCATTATTGAATAAGGCAAAGAGTGGAGAAGAACTAAAAATCCGGAAAGAAGAAAGAACAAACGAACTTGCATCAAAGACGAAGCTAAGACAAGAAAGTCCAGAAGAAATAACTGCTTTATGCTTCTCGTTAATCATACATACAGCATCATTTAGTAAACCCATAATGTACTTGAAGGCCTTGGGAAGTAGATGAGCCCTTTCCTCTTTGAGCCTGCAAAGGAGATGCAATCATAGGATGATGGTACTATCGCAATTGTTTTGATTGAAATGTGTGCAAGAATGCATAAATTCTGCTTTATGTGTTTACATATGCATACATAGTTACAAACCACTTTGTTATTTATGTTCTTGATAAAGTCCGCGACATTCAGAATTCATGTGTATCACCTATTTAGTTATAACAGGGAGCAAAATAGAGAGAAAGAGGGAGAGAGAGAGAGAGAGAGCAAGAGAGAATTGTTGTACGTAGCCTCACTTGATTTGTTTATAAGGATAAAGCCCAACATAGATTTAAAACAATCTATTAAAGTTGAAGATAGTATATCTCAATTCCACTCAAGCCCATATTATCGCAAGTAATTGAAAAATTTTGTAAGGATCTGTGAAGGCATGCATAGACCAACACAACCTACATCCTTTGCAAAAGAAAGTATGAGGCCACAAACAACACCTAACTAAAGCTATATACAACTTAATTATTCTCTCTTTCTTCTAAAAATAAGGAGAGCTTTGCCCATCAGAGTGCTTCATTTGATTAGATGAAGCAAAAGAGTGGAAATAGGAGTCACTATGCACATCACATTAAAGATTAAAAATTTAAAATTTAGAGATTCTTTGAGATACTATCCAGCATTTAAAATAAAGCAACACTGGTCAGAGACTTGTAAAATCTCTTGATATGAAGTAAGCTAGCATGTCGATGCAATCTAGGTAGTTTAAACCTTAAAGTAATGAACTTTCAAAATAACCTCAACAATAACATTTTAATAAGCATTTAGGCTGAAAATTACAGCCATACATGGCAGAGAGAAGAAGAAAATTATAGCCAAACATGGCAGAGAGTAGCAAGAAAAATAGAGTCCTCTCACCCAGCCAAAATGAAACAATAGATGTAGTTGCATAAAAGAGAACTGCCAAATAAAAGATTGGATAAAACAATCTTCTCATTTTCTGCAGAAGACAGGAACCCCATTATATAATTATCCATCTCACAAATCAATGTCTCCCTAATAAACCGAGGAAGCCGAATACTAGGATAATTCTTTGTCCAGACCTATAAAAAAAAGAAAAGATAAAATTGATGTAACGATTAACATACAAGGAGCTGGACACCTAAGTGTACAAATAAACATACCACAGCAGGAGGTTTCACTTTAATTTCAGCCAAAATTTCGACTGTTGTAACTTCATCTATAACCCCCTGACCCTCATTCTGTGCTGACAACTGCTAACAAAAGAAAGAAAGATGAAGCTCACTTAATAGATGAATATATCATGGTTGTCTTCAGGCCAAACAACCATCAAGTACCTTAGACCAGCGTTGCCCAGAATCTGAAAAGGCAGATTCATATACAGGGTAAGCCAAGAGCGGAGCACAACCTGCACTCAAGGAAAATAGGACAGCAGGAATGAGCACAACATTTTGCTCACTCAAATCTAGTGATTCCTGCAAAAGTGAAGATAATGTCAAGTTTCTAAATAAGTATTTAGCGAGAGCTTAAAACATAGAAAACCAAAAAGTCCAACAAGCACATTTGAGGTTTGGCACCAAATGAAAATATGACAAACTCGAGCAAAACATTATATGAGAGGGCCTTTGATCAAAATACCAAACAGCATAAGCAGAGTCCAATTAACAATAACCTATGACAAAAAATGCAGCAGCTGATGTAGAGAACCAAAATGATAACATGGAACTATATTAAACATAAACCATAAACCCTTTTAGGCCTTCCTCATCATCATGCTTTCCCTTGTCATAAGGCCTCCATCTCTTGTATCAAAACCCCTCAAATCCAACCTTCTCAACTTTGCTGTAAAGAACGACACCAAAATGCTTCTCACTTTCTCCTCTACACAATCACTTTTAACCTGGTCTAGGTGCCTCAATCAATTTATCAAAGCATTTTAATCCACTAAGCTCAACTTATACACAACCAAATACATTGCTCCAATATTCCTCTCCAAAAAACATTACCATCAAAGCCTGCTCAATTTTTGCAACAATTTCTACAACTTGAATTGTTCTTTGTGTCAAAGAACACAACCATTGGGACGGTTTGCTAATTGTATTCAACGACACGTTCATTACATGTCACATTTCAGGGTATGGTTCGTCAATCTCAGTGTGCATCAATTATAAATCTCAATTCAGATGCTCAACGCAAATAGAACAAAATTTTTTGATGCATGAACAACCAGGATGACAATGTGTATAATGGTACTATCACTAACGACTTGCATTCCTTGGAATATACCAGGTAAATATCCACCTCAAAGAGGAAATGGATGAACCATACATTACATTGAAATTACCTTTGATATTAATTACCAAACATTGCAATATCCTAACCTTATGCTCCAGTAAGCCCAGAACTGCTCGGAGTAGGTTTTTCCTTAGATGCAAAATCTCATGAGCGCCACTCTATAAAATTTAACAAAGAATAAATTTCTTTAGCAAAATAGACATAACATTATTTATAGTGTTAGGCACAAGATATTTGAGGTTATAAAACCTTTTCAGAGCATATGTCAGTTCTTAATATTCTATATTCTCCTATAAGGGTGAAAGTTTAAGTCAAATAATGGATACCCTGAGTAGATAAAAGATTTGAAGGATGCTATTAAAAGATAAGCATTAATAAATTTGACATAGCTAACTACCTCCTAGACTGCTTTTCTTTCTCAATAGAAGCTATAAGTTTGGAAAAAGAAGACAGAACAACTTACATGAGCACCTTTCTTCGAGAAATAGCATGTGATAAAGTATAAGGCTGCCCTGATTTGACACCGCAGACGTCAATCCACAATTACATAAGGAAAGATAAACTTCGCACGTCAAATGCAACATAAAGAAAGGGGAAATACATAAGTTCTCAAAAGTTCCACAGAAAATAAATATTCACAAGATTAAACCAGTTAGTGGTAAGCTAAAGTAAACATGCACAACTAGTAAGTTGGTTTTAATTCCTACATGCAGTAGCACTATAATATACAGCTGACTACGATCAAGCAAACAAGAAATATTTACTTTTATGTTAATATGAATAAATGTGCAGGCATTAACTACGTGAATTGCCTTTTTTTGAGCCATAATAATACATAAACCAATGCACCATGTAACATTCGTCTAACAGTAATTTGAACTTAATAACTTTTAAATTAGAGAATATCCTATACTAAACATGAGTTAAAGAGCTGATGTCTTACGATGATAGCTTGTACTTGAATATATGGTGATCCCAAATATCACGGGGAACAACGGCTGGGTCGACTTGATCCTGCATGCAAATTTATCTCTAGTGTTTACTAAAACTGATAAATGAGTCAAACATTAAAGATCTAGCTAAGTAGAACTTTAATATAAGAAACAAATGAGACAAGCCGCGGAAAGCATAAAAACTTACCCGCAAAACGATATTGGCAAGCAATATGAAAACATCATTTTCCTGCACAAAGGCAAATGCCTGGTATTAGGCTTCAACATGAACTAAAGACACCATCGCCACCATCATTTCTGCAAGGCATTTCTAACTACAAGTGCCTTCACTACCGAGTTTAGCAAGTACTTCCACTATTCACTTTGCAGACACTCTACAACAAACTAAGAGGCTCTAAAATAGTATTTTCATAACTAGCGATTAACTTTTATACGGATCTCAAATTTCAAAATGTGTGGCTTAAACTGCACAAAACATAGAGACGTAACACGAACAACACACGATTCTCATCAAGCAAGTTATTCTGCTATGTAATTCACTTTCAAGCGTATCCAGGCGAAGATGCAGAAAAATTATAGTCAGTCGACTACTTTATAAACTTTTAGTCTACTTTGAGTCTCCACATCAGTCTTTTTGTTGTAACTAGAACAAGGCTGTAAATAACAAACTACTCAAACAGTTTCTTCACCTTCCAGAAAGATGCCACTATCCAGTATAACTATCAGGATCCTAGGACCTTTTCCAGGGTCTAGATCCAATCCTGCAGTGACAACCTTTTTAGAATGAAGAACTAACACGGCCGCACAAAATTGGACTAACCCATTTATTCAGGCACTCTCTGGTTGAAGCTCCGCCACAACTTTGATTATATTTGTAGTATAGAATGCCATGTATACCGTAGAGTATCTTATGACAGCAAAATCTGTTGGTGGCCCTATCGCGACATCATTTATAACATACAACACCAGCGTATTCTTTTCAATCCGAGCATCATAGAAAAGGGCACAATCAAAGAGGTAAAAGAACATAAACCAATCTTACAAAGATGCTCTATGATGAAAGCAGAGTACATTTTTGCATCCAACTATGTATTATGAAACATCAACGAAAATAGTATGACTAGAAGACAACTATTGAATAAAAAACCAGTTTGCTACAAACAAAATTGAATTAGGCATCTTAAATCAACAGAAACAGCCGAAACAAAATATAAGTCAGGTATTATAATACTAACAAGTGTAGATACGCTGCCGACCACATGCAGTTTCTGAAGCAGAGAACTCCAAATTGCGCGCCAACAATTTGAAATCAACAAGCTCTTAGAAAAAGAAATATCAAAATGTCAATTATTTGGGTAACATGGAAATTCAACTTGGCCATCCCATTGCAAGCATTAATTGAGACCAGTTAGGTTATAACGAAGCACAATTAGCAACCATTAAAGCATTAACTTACAACTCAAATATAAAGACATCTGATGCGAAATATTTGGATGGGAAATAAAATAAAATCCATGCCAAATGCTGCAACAACAACACCCCAGTGATAATTCTCGCTCTAAAGGGTCTGGAGAGTCTGCAACCATGCACTGAAGGAACCTGTTTCCGAATAACCCTCTGCCTGAAAGAGTAGCACCCAAACACACAAGCATACATGCACAATATCCGCAAAGCAGATTTAAAACCGAGCATGCCCAAACAAGAAAAGGAAGATCCATACGAATAGGAAGTAAAGGGATAAAACTAAAGAGCGAGAAAAAAGGATGGAGAAAAAAGGACACTGCAACTACAATATATGGACATGATCTTTTTAAATAGAAAAAGAAATAAATCAACAAGAGCTATGAGGCTTTTAAACATGAAAAAGATCCATTGTTAAAATTATATATTGATAAAGCCATGTAGTAAAAACTTTAAAACAATGGTTGTCAATTCTCTATGTGAACTTAATAATTCTATTTAAGCACAAAAAAAGAAATTAAATTTATTATTTAAAAAAAAAAAAAAGATTACCTGGTATATGCCAACTAATAATCACATCAAAATGCTCCCTTTTCTTAAGAAATTAAACCAAAAACAAACATTCACATCAAAATCCATGCCAAATGCAGCTTGTCAGTGATTTGAAGTGAACAAGCACAAGATTTTGGAACAAGAGCCAAACAGATAAAAAGAAAATTACCACATCTCATTAGCAAGACAGTAGCAACTTATTAAACAATTCATAAGCTAAATACCAATATGCACCTTCACTACATATCTTCCAGACTATGAAAAAACTACACATATAAATCACAAAAATAGTTTAACAAAATGATAATCTAAATACATAGCAAGATACTTTCTAGACCACATCTAAATAACATATAGGATTAAACCTTACTTCAATGTTTTTCTTTGAGTTGAGATCAAATAGACGTTGGAATTATGCATACAGTTAAGGCGAGAAAAGCTGGCTATAGAAGGAGCAGTATGCCGATAAGTTAATCGATAAACAAAATTGCAACTGTCACATAATCTGCCTTCACTCTGTCACAATGCCCTTTCCTATCTTGCTAGGTTCTCTTTTTCTCCATATAGTAAAATACGCATCCTAGTTCCAGCCGTCATTGTCCTCCTCTATTATCATACACCACCCCAAAAAAAACCTCAAGAACCCACTTATTTTAATATTAGCTCTACCCAATTTCTGGCTGTGTTATCGTTTCTTAGTCATCCTCTTCCTTCTCTCTTGCTTTTAGTCATACTTCATATTGATATTGTTGATCTTCCTCTTTGCTTGCGAGGAGGAAGAGGAACAAATCATGCTCCAGCACAGGACCCTTACTTTTTTTTTCTTTTTCTAATTTTAAACTATTTGTAATTTGTTTATATTAAAATTTATAATTTTGTCCAATCCCATACAAGCAATCCAACGTATTGGCAACGAATACCATCATTTATCTAATTAAAAAATGATCAACTCCGATACTATTTCTGTTTTGCGAACCTTGAGAAGAACAAAAAGAAGAGGCATCCAACCAGCATCTTTCTCGTCGCCACCGTTGCCTTCTCTCACCCTCTCATATTGCGAATATTTTATGTCATGAAGGCAACACGCCCGCATGATCCTGTGTCTATTCCTCTTTTAATAAATCATTATCAGCACATTTTGGCACGGTTGACATGCTCGGCATTCTCAAGTTTGGAATTTACCAAAACTCGAGTTGATATGGTAATAAAAACCATGAATATTAGAAATCTATAAACATATGCAAGGAATATGCTCAAGCCAGTTAGATACAATCTAAAGACCAGAAAACTATAGTAACAAACAATTGACAAATCTGCTAAGCGATCTACAATGTACATAAAGGATGAGTGCAGGGAAAAAACAGTAATAAGACATGAAACTTAGAACTATATGTTTTTACCTCTTTGATGGTAAAAGATGAAATATAACCATCTTCTGAACTAACTATGAACAATGACGAAATCTCCTGCAAAGCGCTTCAAGGCGTACATTCAAGCGCATCAATAACAAACTAGAATATTAGCATTTCTTAAACAATAGAGCGAAGGAATATATAAAATAAACATAATCAAGCTAATCATTTAAGATTTAGTACACTTTAATACAAACTACAACTTAAGCAACATACCGAAGAAGCCATACGAGTGCTGCGTATGAATGTGTAGAATTTAAATTGTTCAAAATCCTATGGAAAAAGAAAGGGAAATCATTAAGTCATAGCTTCCTCATAAAAGAAGGATATTCACATGAAGCTAAAACAAGCTCAAGCCTTCTTTCAAGATGATTTTATGCTGTTAAAAATCTTGTTTAAAAAATAGAGAAAAAAACAACAGGTAATTAGAAAACTTTAGTGGTTGAGCTTAGGT
Organism: Xerophyta viscosa; assembly: GCA_002076135.1. Taxonomy (NCBI): domain Eukaryota; kingdom Viridiplantae; phylum Streptophyta; class Magnoliopsida; order Pandanales; family Velloziaceae; genus Xerophyta; species Xerophyta viscosa. Next base: position 174,087 of record MJHO01000199.1, on the reverse strand, counting down.
TCAACAGCATCATGAAGACATGTCCTTTACATATCAAAGAGAATGGAAACGCCACATAGGAGCCAAATAAATTAACATGTGCAGAAGAACAACCTGAATAAACCAGAACATAGATGATCAAATTTGGAAAACTTATAGTGAACAGTACAACATCAAATTTGAGAACAATTATAAGCAATTCTGATCAAAATACTAAAATTAACTCTTTAGACTTGATGTCCATTTTACTTTAGCAAATTCCACATAAAATGGATCCTAGTGATTATAAATGCCAAAGCTAGCAAACTGTGCAATGAAGTATTAATTGCGCACCAAGTTTGCAATATTACATGACATGCAACCAAGGTTAGGTTAGGCCTTCTCAACAATTTCTACAATAATTTGCTAATTTATATAACACATACTAAAGCTACTTTCAACCAATCAATGGAAGTATCATGTATAGTAAAATCATACATATTAAAACCCACGCAATATTTCTCATTTCTTGGCTACACATACAATACAGTTTCAAATCAAAGCTTCTGGGATTTCAATTGCATACATATTTGATGAGTCCCCAAAATACCTTTAAAGAATACTTAAAAGAATAAAGTAATATCACAAATTCGTATCTGAAATGCTCAACTTGAATTAAACAAGGAACTTTTCACATAAGACAGTAAAAACAACTTACTGGAAAGAAATGACCAAATACCCTAATCATTTCTCTCTTGTACAACTTTGTCCTATCTATCTCTCGATCTTGAAAGGTCTGTCCATGTATCATCTACTCACCACTAATTTTGGTAGACTCAGGAGCGACCCTAGAAATCACAATTGGATCATACAAAAACAGACCCAAATATGAGTGAGGTCATTTGACACATTAGCTACAATATGGGTATGTGCATATCTTTTCCCTCTCTAGTCCAACACCAACCTGATCCCATCCTACCCACCTGCTACCCAACATTAGGTCATATAATAAACTTCTGACCAGGATCTGAACCAGGATGGTTTGGAATTAGATTTGTCACTAGTCATGCTTGACTAGTCAATTGCCATCAAATGAATTTTGAAATACTACAATATACATATCGGAAAAGTTCTTGGTCCGCAATGGCGAATTACAAAGACTAAGAATTGCTACTTTTAACGAAAAAATGAAAAAGTAGGTATTACTATTTACAACTAAAAACTTGATCCAGTAGGAATTACCAAGGATCCAAATGTTATCTCGTTATATCTTTAAAACATTACCCAAGTACCAAATACGACAACAGCTAGAAAGAACCATGCACCAATTTGCTAGCAAACGCATGATGAAACTTAAGCTAGGACAAACTTTATTTACCTTTCTAAGCATTGGCATGCGCCTTCAAACAAGAAGATTAGCAGAGACTTTACCATTTGACGGCCATAACTATGACAAAGATAATAAAATGCACAATTCCTGCAAGAACAAAATCAGTTTGGGAAAATGAATTCCTCTGCAACAAAGTTTACATGTTACTATGTAATACACTATTTCACAAAGCACTTGATAAAATCACTTGCCTTTGAACCGTGGTTGAGAAACATATGGTGGCCTTTTTAATTCCCAAAACAAAAGAAAAATAGAGAAAAACTAAGGCACATAGAAAACCACATATCATTGGCGTCTTAGGGGTGCATTTATTAGAAGATCCAATCTAACTTAAATAAAGAGTATGGATGAACACCAAATGGCTCTCAAAGTTTCCAGATTAAATTTATTCGTCCTTCATGAAAGATCAACAAAAATATCATCACAAGCAAGACAAATACTGAGTTTTCATGTAAACCTCTTCGAACTCAAAACTTCATAATGCACGGCCTTTAACACTGGAAGTCATTTTCGACTCCAAATTCAAAAACCAAACAGATATCGCATTCAGCAAAAGAAGGAAAATAGCATTTAAAAATAACGAAGTGCCGAGGAAGTGTTGATTTTCTGAAATATCAGAAGGTCATAAGATGCAATTACATAACTAAGCGCGCCCACTTCCCCATACAATCCACATGTTGAGCAAAAAGAAAGGTTCGATCTAAATGTTTTGAAAAAGCATGACAAACTTAAAATTCATCTTCAAGTCTAAAGATATTTTCAGCACAGAATATAAATTAATTAATTAATTAATTTATAAAAGCATAAATCGTTGGAACAAATGGAGATAATAGCACACACCATAACCATGACCTTTGACAAGCCCATTCTTTATCCAAGAAGCAGTTTCTCCAACTTCAGTCGCTTTTCCTGATTGCAAGATTTCTGGTGTGTGCATACAAACCTGCAATTTCACAAAATCTGAAACATTAAAAGATAACTTCAGTCGCTTCACAAAATCTGAAGCAATGTTGAGACCCATATTTAGAGGATTCTTTCACTATTGACCTCATAAAAGACAGCAACAGCAAGTTCCATCAAGTTTTGTTGTGCAAATATAAGAGATCCAATTCTATCATCCTTGGATGATTCGTTCCTGTTTATTTAATTATACTAAATATCCATGAAGATCAAAGTGATAAGGAATGGAAGCGAGGCAAAGTAACAGATATCAAAGCATGCCACCGCTGGTACTAGAGCTTTCATCTATCTCCTTTCCTTCAACATCAAGAAGTTGTTCAACTAATTCAACGCCTTCTGAGAAACTTCTGCTGAGCTTTAGTTGTACTCTTGCATATGAAATAAACGACTCCTACACATAGAAACTTCTGACAATTGTTGTAATCTGTATAGATGAGGAAACAACAAGGTATAATCTGCACGTACCTTTAACCCCCGATCATGTGTGGTAAACCAAGAAGAAACAGAATTCACGCTAATGATAGTAGGATTTTTATTAGCTTGGGAACCAAGATTAGCCATCTAGTTGCTAAATTGTATTAACACATTCCATAAGCTTGCGTGAAACCTTTCCTTCTTCTCTGCAAATTTTACCAAAGAAATACTATCCAATTTAGCCACGCTCGTTGCCATTGCTGTTGAAACTACATCTCTTAGCTAATACTATGCTTACGCAATTATCGAAACTTAAAAGGTGCACAAAAATCAAACCTTATTTTGGAAAATATCCTAGTAAACCCATTAACAAGATCCTCTCTGATAGTCTCAGGGAAATCACCAGGTGGATTTTCCAGGAGAACATAGAGCATCAAGATATGGCGGAAGACCTCTTCCTTAGACCCATGTTGCTTGGTTGCTTTTACGCTTACCCCAGACTCAACCTTGTTTATGAAGAAAACCACAAAATCTGCATTTTAGAGAGAGTTTACTAAATATTAAAAAAAAATGGCATTTAAAGAAAAGAAAAAAATATATATCAACTGCACACAGAATCCACTCACTACAGTATGTTCGCTTTCTCATTTGATGGCAATACTCCTTAACGGTGAGAAGATGCCGAAGGATGCTGCTGTACTCTGACTGGAAGATCGGAACATCTTTAATTACCCCCCATAAATGTTCAAATAGCAATCTCGCAACAGACAAGAGGAGGAGAGGTTCCCCTAAGAACATGAGCAAATTAACTTCAGCTAATCATAGTTACCATAAAGTGTAAGATTTTCCTCAAGATAATGGGCATCTCAAGTATCACTCGGGATAAAAAATGTATGTCAAATAGTTGAGAACAACAGGTGCATGTGTACGTCAGCGCATTACGAGTGCACGTCCACCTGGGTAAATACATATAATGTTATATGACATGAAACAGTCAACTTTCATAGCCTCCTTTAATATACACCATTCTCATTTATTCTTCCTCGACACCTTATCCAACCCACCCAGGCTTACTTCTTTTCCCAAACAAATAATCTATGCTACAAACAACCTAGACGCACAATATAAATAATACTAACCACTCAATCATCTTTACAAAAAAGAAAATCTTCCAATTAGCTGTGTAACTGTCATCATGAAGAAATAATATTTTAAAATTGAATCGAACGATAACTTCTAAAGCCCAAATTATTTTATGGTGTCATGAAATTGTGAAAAGATCCATAAGCTTAGACTAAAACAAACACTCACAGCTATAAGCAAAACATATCTTCAAGCTAAATCTGTGAATTTTGACTTCCCAAATTGAAGGAATGAAATAGAACTTTGAGCATGCTTGTATCTATCAACCATGAGTCATCTTATCTGATGAGATATCATATAAGATTTTATTCCAGTGATCCCAACTAAATAGTTTACCAGGCATCTTTACAAGGAACAAGATGTTCCAATTAGCTGTGTAACTGTCATCATGAAGAAATACTAGTTTTAAATTTTAAAGAACTACACCTTCTAAACACCAAATTATTTTATGTGTCTTTAAATTGTTAAAAGATCCATAAACTTAAACTGAAACAAAGACACAAAGCTATAAACAAACATATCTTCTGGATGAGGACTTGATCTGTGAAATTTGACTTCCCAATTGAAGAAATGAAATAAAACTTTGAGCATGCTTCTATACATCAACCATGAAAATATTAAGTCATTTTATATGATGAGATATCACATAGATTTTATTCCAGTTGTGCTTATTGTTTCGTGAGATCATAAGCTTCCAACATTTGACAAGCTGTATATTACTTTAGCGAGCAGCATGGTGATCCCAACTTTAGTGTACAGAGTTTCTGAATGACGGGCAGAGTGCATTTTGGGTAATCACAACCATTTTCTACCAACCTGAGAGCTTCAAATTCTCGGCACATTGGACAGCCATCCGAAGTGTCTTCGCGAGTAACAACTTCGGAGGACGCTTCTTGCTTGCAGCAATCTCAATCGCAATGCACTTCGTCAGCAATGTGAGAAGAAACGGCCAAGTTTCAGCTGAAGCAACCATATGTAGCGCAAACCAAACTAAAATTAGTCAAGATTCTTCAAGCAACATATCAAAGAAAAAACCACTATAAATATCTCTCACCGTGAGGAATCTCATCACGTTTGATCTTGGTCGTATTCCTGCCTAGCATTTTGCAAAAACTGATTGCTCGCTCGCCCTCCAGCCAGCTACTTAGCAGCCTCACTCCTTCCTGGATATCAAAGAACAAGATATAAACAGAAAAGAAAATAGGCTAACAAGAATTGGAATGGGTTAGAACAACAAGCTCACTTCCCGGGCCTTGGCCTTGTCGGAGGAGAGGTTTTCAATGATCTCCTAAACATCTCGAGATCTCGCCATGGCGATGCTTCGATCCACAGGTTAAAAATCGATTTACATGGAATGATGAACCGAAATCTTTCGCAAAGACGGAGATGAAATTGGGGTGGGAGGAAGAGGAGGGTTAGGGAAGAAGAAAGGCGTGAAGTGGAGAAATTGAAGAGTTCGACAGCGAGTGAAATAATCTTGCGATTTAATTGGAAAGTGGGGCAATTGAAATCTTGCGAAGTTTTCTATCCACTGTTAAAATCTGATTTAAATGGGTAGATGAATGAACCAAGATGTAGGGTTTTATGAAATCGGGGGTGGTCCGTCGCAAGAGGAAGAAATGAATTTTTTAAAGAAATAATGTCATCAAAAAAATACAAGTCTTTCGTAACTCATTCGGATCGCTCCTTATTTTTTTTAATTTTTTAAAATAATACGGTAGAATACTTCAAATTATTTTAATTTAGTATTAAAAATAGCTAATATAATATTAATTTAATTTGTATCGCAGTATTGGTTGAAGTGCCCGAGTAAAAATGTTATTTATAAATTTAAAATTGTTTATTAAATTTACCATAAAAAGAGTCATTGCTCTAAAGAGCGACATACAAAGCGCTATTTACAATGGCAACCTCGCTTGTAATTTTTTTTTAAAAAAAAGTTAATAGGTTGCCGATTAAACCGGTGACCTGTTGTATAAGGTCCGCAAATTAATTTCTCACTATTTTAAAATTTCATCCGAGTTAATTATTATTAAATCGTAATTAGAGTAGCATTTGTTCTAATTATAACGTAATTAGAGTAGCATTTGTTCTAATTATAACGTTATAAGGGTTGATTCGGTTTGTAAATCAATTTAGTTGTGTTAAATTATACATCAAGATCTGTATAAAAATAAATATATTTTGATTAAAAATTGAGCAAGGATTATTATGAAATAGTTAAAAATGGAGTTAAATTTTTGAAGTTTGTATGTGGATGTTTATGTAATACGAAGTATATTACAATGTTTTGTGTGTATATGTATATTCTCTCCCTCTCTCAAGCTGACTCTCACTCTATCTCTCTTTCTCTCTCTAGAGTATTTCTCTCTCAAGTTCATTGGTTCTTGCCCCTCCCCATTGCTGCTCCAAATTGAAAGAAATGGAAAGGGGGGGGAGTATTTATAGAGGTTAAATAGGTAATGTTGTTGTTTGTTTTAGGGTATAGGGTGAGAGAGAGAGGATGAGACGGTTGAGGTGGTTTTTTTTATATATGTTGCGGGTGTATGGGTGTGTGTGATATATATATATATATATATGTTGTTTATGCATATATACTTATATATATTCATATGTACATATGTGTGGGCGTATATGCGTATATGTCTATATCTGTTTCGGTTTATCGTATGTGCATTGTGTATGTGGGCCATCGTTTGTGTATATATCATTGTATGCATGTATATCGTGAAACATACCTAATCGGGCACCTCCAGATTTCACTCACCTCTAGGACACTGAGAAGACCTCCAGAACATCATAAAATACCTCTAGAACGCCTCAAAAATAATTCCATAAATATCGAGAATACCTCCGAATAAAATCGTAAAAATCCAAAAAAAATGCAAGAAATTCTAAAAAAAATAACGTTTCATTTCACTCACCTCTAGAACATCCTAAAATGCCTCCAGAACACCTCAAAAATAATTCCATAAACACCGAGAACACCTCCGAATAAAATCGTAAAAATCCAAAAAAGAATGCAAAAAATTCTAAAAAAAATAATATTTCATTTGACTCACCTCTAGGACACTGAGAACATCTCCAAAACACACTAGAATATCTCCAAAACACTCCAAAAATAATTCTATAAATACCGAGAACACCTCCGAATAAAATCGTTAAAAATCCAAAAAAATGCAAAAAATTCTGAAAAGAAAATTACATTTAATTTCACTCACCTCTAGGACACTAAAAATACATCTAGAACACCCCAGAATACCTCCAGAGCACCCAAAAAAATAATTCTATGAACACCGAGAACACATCCGAATAAAATCGCAAAAAATCTAAAAAAATGTAAAAAATTCTGAAACAAATCACATTTCATTTTATTCACCTTTATAACACTAATAACATCTCCAGAATGCCCTAAAATACCTCCAGAACACTCAAAAAATAATTTCATAAATATCTGGAACACCTCCGAATAAAATCGTAAAAATCCAAAAAAATGCAAAACTCTGAAAAAAAAAATCACATTTCATTTTATTTACCTCTAGGACACTGAGAACATCTCTAGAACACCCCAGAATACCTCCAGAACACCCCAAAAATAATTCTATAAATACCGAGAACTCCTTCGAATAAAATCATAAAAAATCTAAACAAATGCAAAAAATTCTTACGAAAAAATATATTCCCAGTGTCCTGGAGGTGAATAAAATGAAATGTGATTTTTTCAGAATTGTTTGCATTTTTTGGATTCTTATGATTATTCGGAGATTTTTTAGGTGTTTATGGAATTATTTTTGGGATGTTCTGGATGTGTTTTGGGGTGTTCTGGAGGTGTTCTCAGCGTCCTGGAGATGAATGAAATGAAAATTGATATTTTTCTTTTTTTTTTTTGCATTTTTTATAGATTGTTTACGATTTTATTCCGAGGTGTTCTCGATGTTTATAGAATTATTTTTGGGGTGTTCTGGAGGTGTTCTCAGTGTCCTGGAGGTGAATAAAATGAAATATGAATTTCTTTCAGAATTTTTTTTTCATTTGTTTAGATTTTTTACGATTTTATTTTGAGTTATTATTGGTGTTTATGAAATTATTTTTGGGGTGTTTTAAAGTATTTTGGGGTGTTCTGAATGTGTTCTTAGTGTCCTAGAGGAGAATGAATTGAAATGTGATTTTTTCTTTTAGAATTTTTTGCATTTTTTTTATTTTTTACGATATTATTAGGAGGTGTTATCGGTATTTATAGAATTATTTTTGGGGTGTTCTGAAGGTGTTCCGGGTGTTCTGGAGGTGAATAAAATAAAATGTCATTCTTTTTCGAATTTTTTGCATTTTTTTGGGATTTTACGATTTTATTCGGAAGTATTTTTGGTATTTATGGAATTATTTTTGGGGTATTCTTGAGGTGTTCTGTGATATTCTGGAGCTGTTCTTAGGGTCATGGAGGTAAATAAAATAAATGTGATTCTTTTAAAGATTTTTTTTTGCAGTTGTTTAGATTTTTTTTCAATTTTATTCAGAGGTGTTTTCGGTGTTTATGGAATTATTTTTAAGGCATTCTTGGGGTATTCTGGAGGGCTTCTTAGTGTCCTGGAGGTGAATAAAATGAATTGTGATTTTTTTTTTTAAAGAATTTTTGGCATTTTTTTATATTTTTTAACGATTTATTCGGAGGTTTTTTCGGTATTTATAAAATTATTTTGAGGTGTTCTGGATGTGTTCTTAGTGTCATGGAGATAAATAAAATAAAATGTGATTTTTTTTAGAACTTTTTTGCAGTTGTTTAGATTTTTTACGATTTTATTCAACTGTGTTCTCGGTGTTTATGGAATTATTTTAAGGTGTTATGGAGGGCTTCTTAGTATCCTGGAGGTGAATGAAATGAATTGTGATTTTTTTTTTTTTAGAATTTTTGGCATTTTTTGGATTTTTTTACTATTTATTCAGAAATATTCTTGGTATTTATAAAATTATTTTTGGGAGATTCTGGGATGTTCTGGGGTGTTCTGGATGTGTTCCTAGTGTCTAGAGGTTAATAAAATGAAATGTGATTTTCGTCAAAAATTTTTGCATTTTTTTAGATTTTTTACAATTTTATTTGAAGGTATTTTTGGTGTTTATGAAATTATTTTTAGGGTGTTCTAGAGTGTTGTGGAGGTGTTCTCAGTGTCTCGGAGATGAATGAAATAAAATTTGATTTTTTCAGAAATTTTTGCATATTTTTTAGATTTTTTACGATTTTATTCGGAGGTGTTCTCGGTGTTTATGAAATTATTTTTTAGGGTATTTTGGAGGTGTTCTGGAGATGTTCTTAGTGTCCTAGAGGTGAATAAAATAAAATGTGATTTTTTTAAAGAATTTTTTTGCAGATGTTTATATTTTTTAAGATTTTATTCGGAGGTGTTCTCGGTGTTTATAGAATTATTTTTGGGGTGTTTTGGGATGTGTTGGAAGTGTTCTTGGTGTTTTGGAAGTGAATAAAATGAAATGTGATTTTTCTAGATTTTTTTTTGAATTTTTTTTGATATTTACGATTTTATTCGAATGTATTCTCGGTGTTTATAGAATTATTTTTAGGGTGTTCTGAAGGTACTCTGGGTATTTTTGGATGTGTTCTTGGTGTCCTAGAAGTGAATGAAATGTAATGTAATTTTTTTTTCAGAATAAATTGGCTTTTTTTGGATTTTTTGAGATATTATTTTGAGGTGTTTTCGGTATTTATATAATTATTTTTGGGTGTTTTAGGATGTTCTGGATGTGTTCTTAGTGTTTGGAGGTGAATAATATTAAATGTGAATTTTTTTTCAGATTTTTTGAATTTTTTGGATTTTTGCGATTTTATTCGGAGGTATTCTCGTTATTTATAAAATTATTTTTGATGTGTTCTGGAGGTGTCCTCAGTGTCCTGAACGTGAATGAAATTAAATTTTATTTTTTAAAGAATTTTTTGCATTTTTTTTATTTTTTACGATTTTATTCGGAGGTACTCTCGGTGTTTATGAAAATTATTTTTGAAGGGTTCTAGAGTTTTGGGGTGTTCTGGATTGTGTTCTTAGCTGTCCGGAGGGTGAATGAAATGAAATATGATTTTTCAGAATTTTTGCATTTTTTTAGATTTTTTACAATTTTATCGTGAATGTGTTTCTCGGTGCTCTATGAAATTATTTTTCAGTTGTTTTGGAGGTGTTCTCAGTGTCCTGGAGATGAATGAAATGAATTTGATTTTTTCAGAATTTTTTGCATTTTTTTTTTTTGATTTTTTACGATTTTATTCGAAAATGTTCTCGGTGTTTATGGATTTATTTTTTTAAGGTATTTTAGAGGTGTTCTAGGATGTTACGGATGTGTTGTTAGTGTCCTAGAGGTGAATAAAATGAAATGTGATTTTTTTTTTTTAGACTTATTTGAATTTTTTTGGAGTTTTTACGATTTTATTCGAAGATATTCTAGGTATTAATAGAATTATTTTTGAGGTATCCTGGATGTGTTCTTAGTGTATGAAATGGAATGTGTTTTTTTTTTCAGAATTTTTTGCATTTTGATGGATTTTTACAATTTTATTTAGAGGTGTTTTCGGTATTTATGGAATTATTTTTAGAGTGTTCTGAAGGTGTTTGTAGTATTTTGGATGTATTCTTAGGGGCTGTTTGGTTTGGTGCAATTAAAAATCGAAATTGTAAATGCAGCAGTTGGAAATGCTGGGAGTTGTATTTTGCTGTTTTCGTAATGCAGCAGGTGCGTTTGGATAGGCGCAGCAAACTGCTGCAGTTGGAAAGTTGCTGTTTGGTTTGATGCAGTTAAGTCCTGCAGTTTCAAATCTGGTATTTGGTTTGATGCAGTTGGAGGCATATGGTAACTCGTGGTAAAGTTACCTCCCAAGATGTGTTTTTTTTTTTAAATAAAAACTTGTAATAAATTATATTATATGTAATGTTATAAAATGTTAAACGATATATATAATAAAAACTTTCGGATTACTGTATCTTTACCTCGTTATTTTATTTTTATTTTTTTTTATTTTTGTGGGTTGGAGTGGTTTAAATATGTCATATTTGAAAGCTCTTTGTAATATGATATATATATATATGATATATATATTATATATATATATATATATATATCATATAAAGTATTGAACGATATATATATATCATATAAAGTATTGAACGTATAATATTATAAAATGTAATGTAAACTTTGCAAAAATTAGATGAATTTGGTTTATGTGCAAAAATTAATTTATTTTTGTTTGGGTGAATTTGGTTTATGTAATATGGAACGCTATTAAAACATGACATTTATAAAATTGATATAAAGTATTGAACATAACATGAAGTAACATATAAAGTATTTCAAATTATTAGACATATGAATTAAATATATGGGATATATTAAAATTATTATAAATATAGAAAAGAAATTAGTACATAAAAAATTTTCACAGATTACTTGAACAAATATTATTGAAAATAAAATCTCATTTACAATGTTATTTCAATGTTATTGATAATACATCATGTATTTAATGTTTTACAAATGGATATAAATAAATTCATAAATGATAAATATACAAAAAATTATTTCCCAGATATACTTGGCGTTTCCATTCGGCTACTCCCCATGCGACGGAAAAAACGGCTACTACGTTGCAAATGTGTGCTGCCTCATCCGGTATTCCACAAGCGACCCGTACTTTTAAATGATTCCAAGTTTTGCTCTCAGTTAGCCAAAAAATAAAAGAAGTCATCACATAAATAATCATCGAAAGTACTTATGTCTCACTTGCATGTGGTTAACTTTTAGGTACCTTACGGTATTGCGCCTAGTATTTAGACGGCACCGAAGCCACACCTATCTATTAGACAGCACCGATTCCATTGCCGGAATCGACCCCTGTCCAATAAATAGACGGCACGAATTTCCTGTCACAGTACTGGCATAGTACGAAGGTACCTAAAAATAAACCCAAGAAAAATGGTATGATAAAGATTTGTTTTTTGCTAAAAAACTGTCACCCACTTTTTTAAAACGTGCACAAACAGCCTTGCACTTGTTGGTTTGCTTGGTTCTCAACTGCACAACACTGCACAAGCACTGCTGTCAAGGAACACATAATAAAGCACCATGCCATGACTGCAGGCAACCAGACAACACTTGCAACAGTACAGTCGAAGTCATAAACTGCCCAAAAAAGCACCAAAGATAACACCTGCAGCAGTTCCAGCACAGGATAACACATGCAGTGATCCCAGCACAAGCACATTGATAACACATTCGGCAGTCACAATCTGGGACTGCACCAAACACATTCCAGCACAAGCACATTGATAACACATTCAGCAGTCACAATCTGGGACTGCACCAAACACCCAGAAATTACCACCCTAAGCTGCAACAACCCTCTGCCATCACCCCCAACAAGTCCACAACACCAACACAAGCTCACAAGATACCTCCCAGCACATACACAGATCTGAATAACTCAGGTTTCAGCAGTCCCAAAATCTGCTGAAAGCCAGAAACAGAAATGCACTCCACCAAACAGCAGTCCAAACACCCAGAAATTGCCACACTAACCTGCTAACAACCCTCTGACATCACCCCAACAAGGTCCACAACACCAACACAAGCTCACAATATACCTCCCAGCACATACACATATCTGAATAACTCAGGTTTCAGCAGTCCCAAAATCTGCTGAAAGCTAGAAGTAGAAATGCACTCCAACAAACAGCAGTCCAAACACCCAGAAATTGCCACCCTAACCTGCAACAACCCTCTGCCATCACCCCCAACAAGTCCACAACACCAACACAAGCTCACAAAATACCTCCCAGCACATGCACAGATTTAAATATAATAGGATTGCACAAACAGCAGTCCAAACATCTACTGAAACAGAACCCAAGCAAACCAACTTTGAATTCACAGCCTGCAACACAAGCAGTATAAACAGGCAAGCAAACCAGCAAGTGCAACGTGTGCAGCACATCCCAACACATAACACATAGCCAAACCACCCAAAAAATAAACTATATGCATCCACATAAGTACTTTCTCATTCGAATTGGACGTCATCATAGAGCACTTTAGTATTAATAACCCTGCATATACAAACAATGTCAATGAGTCATAAGTCACTAGGTTAACAACTAAATCATGTAATATACAACCAACACTAAAATACAAATGATAGATATCGATATAGTAAGATATATTTTAAGGCGCTTGATAAGATCCTTATATAGTAGGACCAAACAATTGAGTTTTTCCATTTCCTTGTTATGCACCTCCTCATCCACCTCCTTATGCTTGGTTGAAACTATGTAAGACATAAACTTGTCCAATGCTTCTTCTCTTGTTTCAAATTTCTTGAAACATGCTCTAGATATGCCAAACACTTGTGAATGGCATTCATGCCATGTGTCATAAATTCCTGAGTTTCGTCCACGAAAATAACGTAGTATGCATCTTCAAACCTTGATAGCATCATTTTAAAAGTTAAGCGATAAAATATAACCACTACAATATTACAATATTTGTCAATAGGGTACTACATGGGGGGACCCCCAAGTGTTTTTTTTTTGGGGAAAAAATTAATTCTTAGTGCATACAACTTATGCTACGAAGCATCAAAACAACGCATACAATAACGTTTACATAAATCCACCCAGGAATTCCTCTAGCCACACTCCCTACATTGTCTATTTTTTAGAAATGAACGACCTCCAACGACATTGTTTTCCATCATATTAATCGTACGCCCGGGACCAAGTCACGCCCTAACAAACTGCCCATCAAACTCCATTAACAGCGGCGAAAAGTCTATCTCCAAATGAGATGGTTGTGTCATGACGAAGAGCCTCACATACCTTATCGATTTTATCACTAAACAGTGTAATGGCATCGGCAATTAACTCATCGCCTTCACGGCCACGTTTGCGTCCACTACTCTTGCTTGAAGAGGAAGGATGAGCATTTTCATTGGGGTTGGATTGTACATTAGGAGAATTACCAAATAAATTTATGTTGGATTGTGAAGTGACATCGTTGAGCTCGATATCGTTCTCGGAGTTGAGGTATGTTTGCGGTTCCATACTCACTCCAATATCAACATTGAAGTCATTCATATTACATGCCAAATGAACCCGTTTAGGTTGGTCATTCCTATTAATACCTAACTCCTCATAAAACTCGATAGGTTTGTTAAGGAAATTGCTTCATCCTTTGGGTTAGCCTGAAAATATACATAGTTATCATAAGTATCCGATTCATGTTTCAACAAGTAACTAACGACTTCTAAAAGTGTCTATTTTGTATACCTGAATATATGCTTGGTACTCTTCTTCGCCCAAGATTACCATCTTCTTTTCCTCGTCCCAACCCGCGCCACTCAACTCTCTTACCCTTTTAATGGTCATCCAACGGCCTCTTAATGTCCGCAAATGGTTGATAACATTGGCGGGTTCTACGTGGACATTCGGAAATTTTTCATTGACCGCCCTCGCACATGCCGTATAAGCACTATTCTTAAAGCCCTTATCAACCTTTTGTCCTTGGGCTACCTGCTCAACCATGAATTGGATAAAGTAGTGGCTCATAGGCTTTGTCCACCTAAGAGACTTGGCACCTTGCCTTGAGCTTTGTGCATTGACCTCATCCATCTTTGTATGACAAATCATAGATGAAAGCATTTATTAGAGGAATCAAATACTGATGGTTCAAAAAATTAGAATTCGAGCTAATATTAAATGTCACACTTTAAAAATAACATATCAAATGATAAAGCTTCATATCATCAAGTCTCAAATATTTAAGGAGTTAATGGACACGAGTCAAACATTAATACATAGGAAGTCATCATCTCCTAGCCCACATATCCGTAGCAATGCGATCACGTAACGCGACCCACTCCCTTGCCTCATCTCTTAAATCCCTAATTGAGTGCGATGTAGTGTCACCTGTAGCTTCCCATTCTTCATCACTAGGGATCAAGGAATCGCCACCGCAAGTAATAATGTAGTTGTGGAGCACGCAACAAGCAACTACAACATCAACTTGGGTTTTGAAGGGATGATATGGCCTTGAAATCAACATTTTAAATCTATTCTTCAAAGCAGCAAATGCATGCTCAATTGTGCTCCGTAACGAAGAATGCCTATGATTGAACAACTCCTTCACATTTGAAGGGGATCGATCAGACCACTCCTTCAAGTGGTATCTCACGCCTCGATAAGGGGAGATAAATCCAGATCGCGTTGAGTAAACCCGCATCAACCAGATAGTATTTACCTAAACAATCAAAAGTGTTTATCAGTTTTATCTACGTTTGCAATATTTTAATATGAACTCGATGACTGGCTGTAATTATACCTTCAGGTACCCTAAGCCCATTTTCTCTCTCCACGGCATCACGTAGCACCAAAGCATCATGAGCTGACCCCTCCCAGCCAGCAAGGACATAGGTGAATCGCAAATCAAAATCTACTGCCGCTAAGACATTCTGGGTTGGTAAGCCCTTACGATTGCGAAATCGTGCGACTATACTTGAAGGCACTTTTACAGGAATATGCGTACCATCAATCGCTCCAATACAATCCTATAGGCATCATTACATCGTTAAATGATTTATGTCTTCAGCTAAGTAGGTGTTATAAGCTTTGTGGAAAGATGAATAACACACCTTGAAAGTACGCATGTACCTAGAACTTGAAGTGATCATTTGATGGGTGTAGGTGTTTGGTGGCCTCACGAAATCAGCACGGAGCTTGCCGATAGCCCAAATGACATGTTTGAAGTATCTACTTGCTGTCTCCCCAGATCGGATAAATGTAAATCCTACTGTCCTATTCCGTTGGTGGTGTCCAACAGTGTGTAAAAACATTGCCAATTGCTCTTCCACGGTAAGATGGATCGTATCCCACATCAATTTTCTACTCCTTAGTAAATTAGCTAGTCGAAAAAATGGTTCTTTCCTCATCCTTAGCATGTGCAAACAATATGTGTCATCGCATTTGTAAAGGCGACTCAACATGTCATTTCTTTGACTCATTCTCCGTAGGTGATTATATGGTTTAGGCATGCATCGTTTACCCCTATGCCTCAAAATAAGCAAAAACACCGTTTGTATCGCAAACAAAACAGTGACGACTACGACCTTTCTCTTGATCATATTATCACGCTGCACCTCATCCATTTTCCTAAACGTAGACATGCATTTAACATATAAGTCATACTAAAACATATATATAGTTATCATACAACATCACAAACTGTGCAAAACATATATCAAAGCATTTATACAGTTCTCATTGAATATACATATCATAACATATAACAAAACATACGCATTTTTCATATATCATATCAGAACATACATGAGAACAACACATATAAATAACAAAACACATCCAAAACTCTTTAACACTTTTCACATCTACCAAAAGTTCTACAGATCTGATGAGTTGTCCATGGCGCGTACCTGAGTATAGTCGCAGCACGGGTAGATAGATCTGAATTTCAATGGCTCAACCAGATCAAACAACACCTATAATACAGATATGAAACTGATCAATCAACACCAATATACAGATATGAAAATATGGCTCATCCAGATCAAACATAACCTATTATACAGATATAAAACTGAGTCCACGACACCTATATACAGATCTGAAAGAAATGGCTTAATCAGCACAAACAACACCTAATAACATCTTGCACAATCAGCAGTCGCAGATCCACACTCCACCAACACATATAATCCCCAAACAAACTGATATGCATCTCAAACAATATAGATCTGAAATTATACACCTCAAGAAATACAGATCTAAGAGCGTAATCTCAAGAAATAGAGATATGCAAGCAAAAACGGAAATATGAAAGCTGATGAGAGTGTGATTCTTAACTTACGAGATCGTCGCCGCAAGATCGGAGAGCAACAACCAACCGAGCACGGCGATCGCCAAAATTGGATGCAGAAAAGGGAACACGGGACAAAGAGGGACGAGAATCGTAAGAAAATCAGCGATCGCCGCAACCTCCAAGGTTGGCCGCCGCAGAAAATCAACGATCTACGGCAAAATCGATCGAGAGAGGCACGCGATTCGCGCTCGCGAGGATTTCCAACTACGGTGGAACAGTAATGCGGGGGTTCCAGAACTGCGGCCTCGCGAGGATTTACAACTACGGACTTCGCGGCCGCGGTTCGAACTGCGGCAAATGAACCGCCAACTGCAGCAGTCGACGAGCGGGTCCCACACAACGGCGGCAAAGCAAACGCGGGCGTTGGACGCGAACTGCAGCGGTTGACGCGAACTGCCGCATTTGGGAGCCAACTGCAGGCAACCAAACAAGCCCTTAGTGTCCTAGAGGTGAATGAAATGAAGTGTGATGTTTTTTTTTAGAATTTTTTGTGTATTTTTTGGTTTTTTACGATTTTATTCGGAGGTGTTATCGGTGTTTATGGAACTATTTTTGTGGTGTTCTGGAGGTGTTCCGGATGCTCTGGAGGTGAATAAAATAAAATGTCATTATTTTTCGAATTCATTGCGATTTTATTTAAATGTTATAGAGAAAGAGAGAATTTTTGGCGGGAAAGTACAGTCAAAGGAGAGATAAAGATAGAGCATGTGTGACGTCCCGTAATCCGGTGGTCACGAAAAACAGAGTTGATACACACACACACACACACACACATATATATATATATATTTATTTATTTATTTGAAAATAAACTAAAATACAGGTCATTATGAGCTACTATTTCCAATTCTCAAAATAATAAATTAGATTTACAAGTTAATTAAATTACACAGCTGAAGATAAATGAATTTACATTTTTAACCCAAACAATCTTCTGAACCCCGTGTTCGCTCTACTATCTACGACAGACCCTGCAAATAACTGAGAGAACAAAAAGGGTGAGTATATAAGATATACTCAGTGAGTGACCCACCCTGACAAAGGCAGCTGCTAGGGCTGCGGACACACACCAAACACATACAAGCACAGAAGGGATACATGCAGGTGCGAATATACATATAAATAGAAGTCATGCATATTAAACTTCTATATGCTAATGCAATCTGCACACATATTATAAATCCAGGCACATGAGTTGTATTTAATCATGTTCTAGCAACAGATTAACATACAACAGGTTATCACAATATGCTGGAGTAAACGACTCACTACAAGCATGATGTCACAAATCCATAAATTAGCATGTAAACAAAATTAGTAATACAGCCTTCACTATGATAGCGATAAACCCCCCCCGCCCAAACTATAATCAAAATTTTTCACATCATAACAGGCAAGTATTGCCACCAATAGTGGACTTACACAAAAACGACCACATAACAATACGCATAACCATATTCAATATGTTGTCAAAAAGGACAAACGATAAATCATGTATCCATACGCTATCACAAGTAGTGAAGCATCAAACACAAATTACCACAAGATACAACATAACATCATACAAAGATAATCACACATCAACCCAATAGGTTAAGATATTATCTTTCGTATGTTAGTGTGAT
Organism: Xerophyta viscosa; assembly: GCA_002076135.1. Taxonomy (NCBI): domain Eukaryota; kingdom Viridiplantae; phylum Streptophyta; class Magnoliopsida; order Pandanales; family Velloziaceae; genus Xerophyta; species Xerophyta viscosa. Next base: position 155,676 of record MJHO01000199.1, on the reverse strand, counting down.
TTAACCAATATTTAGTCCTTTCAACACCATATGTACCGGGAACAACTCCAAAGAGGTTGCATCGCCCTCAAACCCTTGGGACGACACCAACTTTAGTTTACACCCCTGCCCAACCCCAAAAGTCACCGATTAAATTTAGTAACGAGATAACTCAGAGAGTTTACACCGTTCACACACACAGACACACAACTCTTGTATACACCAATACCAAAGTCATAGTCTCTAAGCCCCTATAACGCGCACTTTAAAGGCACCACAACCTCCAACAAGGGCGATCCCACAGCGTCCCGTAGGAGCTACTTAGTCACTTTGCACCTCCGGACGGCACAACACTGATCCTCGCACTCCGTAGTGCCCACTTGGCCAGTGGTGGGACCACTACGTCTGCTGGTTTAACTCAAGTCCATGTCGGGATTTTTAAACAGGGTATCACTAGAGCATCACCTCACATACCCACAAGTCAGTCTATCATGAGTATCGCAAAGGTCGTTAGCTCACATACTAACACTACTATCGCAAAAGCTAACACCTACATTACCAGCAAGATAGAACAAGCAAACCTATATAGGGTCATATAACATTACTTCTACCATATGTATAGCAAAGGCATCAACCCATATACATATCAAGGTAAAGTAATCCATCATAGTGTTATCGTATAAACACATCATAACATCTAACACATGTATATCTAGAGTAAATAACTCACATACATCGCAAGGTAGATCAAGTATAAACATGTTGCATTATATCAATTCCCATCTTGAATATCATCTAAGGCACATACATTGATATTCACTCACGTGAGCATACATATCCGTAACATGCCATCCACACATCACATAGCATTCACAACATCGCGAAGAGCATAAGCTAACATAAAGCCTTATATGCTCATCCCGGCAGATAACAACACATATAACATGCCAATCACACAACATGGAGCATATCGAGACATTCAACATGATTCACAAGCATATTCTATAACATATTTCACCTAAACATATTATACGTAATTTTAGCTTGTAAATCGCATGACAATTTATCTCAAATCCATGATAGAAGCATACAGGCATGTTACCAAACAAAGATGCGAACCGCTCACACACATTACAAAATAAAGTAATGCATTCAAGTGTTAACATATAACACAAATCTTTACACCTACCACTTGTATCAAAACGATCAACTCAAATGCATCGTAAGGTAGGTCAAATTCAAACACAATATCATTCAAGCACCATGGTCAAATTATCAACCATGCAAGCACACACATCTATAGCAGGCCAATCATACGACTTTATTATTTTCATAGATGCAAGGTTAACATTTCAAATGCACGCTTCTCTAGAACATTCACTCACAAGCATAACTAGATTTTGTCAAGTTCATGCACACGGCAATATTCGCAAACTCATACAAGCATAAACTAGCGTATAGCCCTAATTGCTACGGCAAGTAACATAAACGCAATGCCTGTTATCCACACAACACGAAATATGAATATTACATCTAGCATATAAATTGTCACACTAGTTACATACTACCAGACATACATGATCCAAACACTTAGCATATTGATCATGACAACACAACACACATATTGTGTTATCAAATAAGGTCACACAAAACGATACTAGCATGAATATTATTATCTAGGACATGCTATCGCAATCAAATAATACACATCATGCCAACATATCTAGACACGCTACTACATCATAATATAGTCCTAATATGATTTCTAGCAAGATTACTAACAACCGAGTGAGACCGTAGGGGCACTCACCTTAATCCGAACGTAAACCTTCTAAGGTTTACCGATCGGCACGCAAACGGCAAAGCTTTCACCGAAACGATCTCACGAACGAGTCCACGACGACGAGGCAGAGCAACGAAGCAGTTGAGTTCACCAGAGAAGTTCGCCGGAGACGACTGTACGGCGGTGGTGGCAGCGGATCAGCGACGATCGGACAAGAAGACGGTGGCTAGCAACATACTTAGATCCAGAGGAGCCGCGGTGGTCGGCGTCGGCGCATGGCCGGAAAACACACCTGAGCGAGGCGAAGAGATCCGGGGCCGACGGAGGTCCATTCGGCGAAGGGAAGGTTGTCAACGACTGTGACGGCGACGGCGAGCTTCCCGGTGACAGCGGCAAACGACGGTGGCGACCGATCGCGGCGCGGCGAATTAGGGTTTTGGCGGCCGAAGTCGGAAACGCGAGCGCACGAGGGAGAGAGAGAGAGATCGGGAGCCGGAGATAGAGGAGAAGAGACAGCATCGGCGGCAACACGCACGCTGGCGGCGAGACGGACGGCGGGGCGGCGCGGCGCACGCACGGCGAGCGACAATCACGGGAGAGATAAAGAGCGAGAGAGACGCCGGCGGGTGAGAGAGAGCGAGAGAACGAGAGAAAGAGGGGATGCGGGGCTGGGTGCGGAGGGCTCGAGCTAAGTTGCTCGCTTGCGCGCCAGTTCATACTGGCCTCGGTCTGGGCCGAGCCAATATGGGTCGGTCGGCCGGATCCAGTCCGTTCTAGGCCCAAATTGGCGCAAAACGCAACCAAATCAATCCAAATCAATTTCATATCAAATATAAGTCATCCAAATGCAAATCAAGTTCCCAAATAATCAATTAAACTATCGATCAAGCTCGAAACCCGAAATAAACTCGATTCTAACTAATCGAACACAGGGACCTCACATCATTTTTCTGTTGCGACCCGCTCCCTGCTCTGGGCCAAGCCCCGGTTCCACCACGGAACTGAGTCCTTTTTCCTTCCGGAAAAGGGTGATCACCTTGGTCGGTGATAAAGCTTGGCCTCCCAAGCTTATAAACACAAATATCCCCCTCCATCTAAGAGGTATGGGATAATCCATATATCAACTCCCGCGCGCGGCCCATTAAAAGCCCAATCCACGCCCAAATCGATAGTTTCGAACCTGCGCAGACCGGACGGTTTCGTGCGTTCATGTCAGCCGATCACACCAAAATCCGGGGCATTACACCCCCACACACCTTAGGATACGACGTCCCCGTCGTAGGGATAGGTCACGGACGGACGTACATGCCCAGTCTCTCTCCAGTCACACGGGTCGCAAGTCGCGTATCATGTCCCTACCGCAGCCTATCTTGGCCATACGCGGGTCCCTGGGTCTACGCACCCACCCGTATCCGTGATCGGGGTTGCTCTGATACTATTTCTGTCGCGACCCGCTCCCCGCCCCAGGCCAAGCCCGCCAAGCCCCGGCTCCACCACGGAACCGAGTCCTTTTCCCTTCCGGAAAAGGGTGATCACCTTGGTTGGTGATAAAGCTTGGCCTCCCAAACTTATATGCACAAATATCCCACTCCATCTAAGAGGTATGGGATAATCCATATATCAACTCCCGCGCGCGGCCCATTAAGAGCCCAATCCGCGCCCAAATCGATAGTTTCGGTCGACCTTAAAAGGTATGGAATTCGTAATGCAAGCGCACGCCCCCATAGAGATCTTAAACTCGTGGAAAACTCACATGCCCAGTCCGGACCGATGCTCTGAGATCCGAGTACAAGCTTTCCATGAATGTGAGTTTTTGCCACTAGGTACAGAGAATTTTATAGAATATTCTGCGAAAAATTTCATCCTACGCGGACTCGAATCTAAATGGTGACACTTACTGAGGCGTCTCCCATCTACTCGAGCTAACGGGTGCGTCGTCCCCCCTGCGTTCCTCTCAATTCTCCCATTGAGGGTTTTCAATACTTATGTAATTTCGTTGCAATTCTTCCCCAATTCTCAGTCAATCTCTCCAAATTCGATCGCACGATTTCTTCGGACAATTTCTTCTCCAATTACTCTTTTAGGTGAGTGTCTGTATTTGTCTTTTTTATGAATCTGAAGTAAAGGGATTAATATGGTTTTTGATTCGAGGTAGTTATGGGTGAAGTTGGGGAGGATGTGCTGAAGACACACGTGTCGCTCATGTGTTCGCAAAGTGATTAATCTGCGACGTTTATGCCATTTCAGATGAGGAAAAATACTAAAAAGCCCGACTCATTAACCCGAAAATCACCCAAACCGTGGAAAACATGTTTCCCCGCGTGGTGAAACACGTTTCCCCACATAGAAAAATGCATTTTCCACGCGTTCGGACGGAAAATCGGATTAATGGGTCTGGCTGGCTCAGCAGCATCACCCTTCAGATGAATAGATCCTAGCCATTACATTCTAGCCGTTGAAGCCGTTGGAGGGGTATTTCTGTAATATATGCTGTTCAGTTGGAGTATAAATAGTGCAGAACTACTGGTCATGGCAATGAGAATTGATAATTTTCCTCTAAATTCTGTATTCCTTCCTTTCATTTGTCACGACCCGCGACTCGAGGTCGCGACGGCTGGAAAAAAAAGAACACAAATTCAGAGTTTGCAATGCGGAAGCATATGCGAAATAAACCATGAAAACGAGAATTGAGCCGAGCTCGGGACTATCGGCACCAACAAGTACCCACGGAGGAGGTGGGACCCGCCTCAAGCGCCGACTAAGCTTGTCAAAGATCTTAAGATATCAATCTCCTCCATTGATATCAAAATATCAAGGACAACCTTAGGTCCAAAACACAAAACTTTTATAACAAAGCCTTAGAAAAACGTTTTCGGAAATACCGGCTCAACCTATATTTTTCTAAAAGATTCGGAGGTGCTAAACCTCTTAAATACATTTATATAAGACCCTAAAAGCATCAAAAGTAATTTCGTAAAACATTAAAACCGAAATCAAAATCCGAATTCCAGAGAGTTTTCGGTCGACCGAAAGTTGAGACTGGTCGACCGATACTCAACCCGAAAACGCAAATACCTGCTGTAACAGTTTCGGTCGACCGGCCGATATTATCGGCAACCGAAAATATCAGCAAATCAGTTAACAGTTTTCAGAAATGAAATACTCACCCCCTCGAAATCCGTATTTTACATGGGTTGGAAACCTAACCCTACAAGCCCATATATCTACCTTGGATACACGTATAGGACCTCCCAAACACCCAAAATGCGCGAAGACGGCGAATTAAATAAAAAACTCCTTAAGGACCGAACTACCGTAAAATAAGAGTTGAATGCATTAAAATTTACTTTTCAAGCCTAGCATTCATTCCAACACATATGAAAGACCAAATAGGGTCAAATACACATGCCCATCCATTCTAATGCCCACTTGGGGTCAAAACACCATATATAGTAAAATATGCACTTTTTGATATAAAATTTTAGAATTTCATACAACTTTGAGATCCAAGAGCTTTACATGTAATTTATACAATTCCATAAAAGATACAAACTATGTCTAGGTTAATGCTTCACTTTTTTACATCAATCACTATAACTATGTGTGACTAGTCTAAGTATAACAAAATATTATCTATACATCACTAGTCCCCAAAATTCTAAAATACCTTCTAATTTCCCCCTCGCTAGCTACGTCGGCTACGCGAGCTCCTTGCCCTTCGCGGACGGATCTGAAAAATAGGGCAACAAAGCGGTGAGTCTTATGACTCATGAGCGGCACATCGGTGTCCTCCCTTGCAGCACCAATGCAACACTGCACACAAGGCGCAAACATAACAAATAGCATCATCATATACAACAACAAGCATATTCATCACATATGCAATAAAATAACAAGCATGCTTTGGCTCGTAGCAGTAATAATCATCTGACCAACCAATTATGTATTCTCTTTGTTAAGTTGGTATGATTCACTAACCCATCGTAGTTAGTCAACATTGTTCATTTAGATAAGGTAGGTCCAACACGAACTCTCTAGCCAAGGTACCTAACCCAACCTAGGCTAAAGCAGTTCCGGACGCCTACACTCATACCAAGGCTTTCGCCCATTGTCGTTGGATTTTCCGTCACGACACAATACTCACGGTAGGGGCGCCCCCCACAGCGCAAATGGGGGCTACTCGGACTCTTTATGCTTTATGCAACGGAGCCTCGCTCAACGTAGTAATCGCCTGGCTAACGGCTGATCCGCAAGGCACTACGCCCACCGTCCTCCGTAGAGGCAAACTCGCCGCCTTAAGTACTCTAGCCGGAACCCTCCGCCCCCGACATATTGTCCCCCCCGGAATCATTACATCGGGTGGACTCATTCGATACTCGACGGAGATCCCAACTACACAGAGTACTCTCATTTTATTAAGGCACAACCAATACGAGTGTCTCTAGAGCTTTTTTACTCGACACATCGTATACATGCTCACATAACGCCACATAAATATAGATAACATAGTTATTGAGCAAATCCATACATAGTCCATAATTTTTGAACTAAACATAATTGTACACAACATGATCTACTACTCAAGCTAATACATTTAGCATCACAATAGTATCATATAGCATGTCACATGATTTTATATCACAATATCAACATCAACTAGGGTTCTTGACAGCTACACAATTTCATCAAAATCATGTAACACACCCTAAACATACCATTAAACACATTCTCATGCATACCAACACACACACACACACACACACACATGGTGTTTAACCGCTCACCTCGAAATCAAGCTCTCCACGGGCTCACAACCGAAAATCTCCACGAAACCGAAAATCGAAGTGATCTACGCGTAGAGTAATACCGGGTGAGCGTGAAAATCAAGTTTAAATCAAATAAAATCAAAGAAAATGAGATGATCACCTAGGAGGGACTTACCTAGGGCTCCAGCACTCCTACACTCGGGTAGCATAAAAATAAAATCCCAAACAACATTAAAAACAACTCCCTACCTACTCTTACCTGCTCCGATCGGTCGACTGAAATAACTATCGGTCGACCGAAAGTCCTGAAATCTGCATAAACAGATTCAACACTAACACTTGGCCGAATCGCTACGGATCGCACACTCGCGCCAACGAGTCTCCAACTAGGCCAGCTCGTCCCCGACGCGATCACGCATGCATCCCCAAGCAATAGCAAGCCTCACATGCACATGCAAGTCCAAAGAAAATATAACACACACATACACAATCATGCATGTCTAGGACTTAGGCAATTTTTTCAAATAATCACCACACACAGTTAAAGCCATATAAGAACCAAAGACCACGAAAGCATTAACTTGGTCACGGATCTCACATCATTTCTGATTCTATTTCTGATTTGCTTGTTTTTCTTAATCTTCTAAATCTTCTTATCCTTATAACTCATTCATTCATTGCAATCTAATAGAATTTCTGATCTCGTTTTGGTGAGATCTTGTGTTCCATTCTTTGTGAAGTTGAGATATCTTGGTTTGACAGCGATCATCGGCGGCCTTCTCCCGCGTTCGTGTCAGTCTTCTAGATCTCATCAATTTTGATTTAGTTTTCATTGTTAATATATAGATTTCTCATAGAACAGTCTGTTGATGCACTGTTGTATCTGTCAGTTGATTCTAAGTTTTAAGAGTATTTTATTTTCAATGTTTCTGTAAGATTTTAGCTTTTTCTCATCCAATAATGCTAAATTCATATTGGATTTGTTGCTACTTATTTGCAAGTTTTGTTTTTTTTAATGTTATTTTGTTAAAAAATTAGCTTTACTTGTCGTAGTCGCTCTTGGTAATTAGATGCTAAGACCGCAAGTTTGAGATTCTTATGTTTGATGCCTGGGAAGTCAAATAGCTGCTCAAATTTTCTCAAAGATTTGCCTGACTGGCTAAGCTTGTTTGATTTTTTTTTTTAATCGCTACATAATATACATATTTTTGAAGTTAGATATGTGCATTGTAGAAACAATGGATCTTGTCCAAAAAGATCATAGTTAATTTTTTGTAATGATGTAAAGGAGAGGAGTTACTTTGGTGTTAATGTAGGTTTGATGTTCTGTGTAAATGTTCGTTTTCCATTGCTGCTTCGATTAAACTACCCTTTTAATGCTAAGTTCTCTACAGGATTTGTTGGGGCACAATTAGCAGCAAAGATACAAATATTTGTTGATATTTGAGCACACATTTGAAGTTTGTGTTCAAGTGTCAAGGAATGAATATGATGCTAGTAACTGGGCAGATAGATCCCTTGGATGTCTGAGAGTGATGAGAAGTCATCTGGTGTTCCCAGGCAAGAGACCTGGTTAGGTTGGTACTCCAGCAAACAAGATATTGAAAACAACTCTCCTTCGAGAAAAGATGGCGTTGGTCGAAAGATGGAGCCACAAATTTGGTTGTGGTACTAAACATATCTTCAGGATCTCGGCACGAAGCTTGGTGTGTATGTACTTTTTTCTCGTTGTATCTAGCAAGTCTTTTCGTATGTTTATTTCATTTTTTTTGTTTTTGGGGAAAATTTGCTTTATTTCGCCTTTACTACAATGACCTCAACTTCACTTGGAGTTCTCGTGTAATCCAATTCATGACTACCTTATTAGCCTTTTAGTGTGTGTAAGATTTTGATTTTCGGTTTTGTATTATCGAGTTGATTTTAGATCAATCGATGCTTTGATTGATTCTTGGTTGCTTGATTTGTCTATGATTTGACTCGGAATTTGATTTGGATCGAAATCAAGCGTTTTGGGCCGGATTGGGCTCAGTTTGGGCTGGACTCGGTGGACCGAGCCAAGTTGACTCGGCCTGGCCGAGCCCAATCGCGCTTGGACGCGCGGGAGAGCCATTTGGCTCGAGCCCGACGTGTAAGGTTTCGATTTTCGGTTTTGTATTATCGGAGTGATTTTTAGATCAATCGAGGGTTTTGATTGATTCTTGATTGCTTGATTTGTGTATGATTTGATTCGGAATTTGATTTGGATCGAAATCAAGCATTTTGGGGAGGATTGGGCCCAATTTGGGCTGGACCCGGCGGACCGAGCCAAGTTGGCTCGGCCAGGCCGAGCCCAGGCTGGGCCGGACGCGCGGGCGAGCGGTCGAGCTCGAGCCCGACGCGCCCGAGCCCAGGCGCAGCACCCATTTCTCTTCCCTTTCTCTCTCTCGCGCACGTCTTCCTCTCTCTCTCGCCCGCGCATCTCTCTCTCTCTCGCGACTTGATACCGCGCTCGACCGCGCCGTCCGCCGATCGCCGGTCGCCGTCAACTACCGGCGTGCGCGTAACGCCGTCGCAGCTTTGACCCATGCGGCGTGATCTTGATCATCTGCGCGCGAATTCTTCGTCTCAGGTCGAAACCCTAGCTTCGGCCGCCGCTGTCTCGTCGTCCGTCACGACTCGCCGCCGTCCGCCGCGACTCGCCGCCGCTGCCAGAGATGTCGTGGACGCCGATCGCCGCCGATTCGAGGTGTTTCATGGATGGAGCTCTCTCTCTCTCCCTCTCGGCCGCGGGCTGCTCCGCGCCGCCGTCGCTCCGGTCGCCGCCGACGATGTCGCCCCCACCCCGACGTGTCAGAGGTGCTGATCGTCGCTGCCTCCTTCGATTGCTGTCTCGCCGTTCGCCGCCGCCGTCCGGCCGCCTCCGGCGAGGATCTCCGACGATCTCAGCTGCTCCGTCGTCCTGCCTCAAGCTCGATTTTGGTGGAACTCCGAGGGTTTTCGCTGTCTATCGGGTGTCGGGTCGGTAGGACCGGGACGTAGGTGAGTGGATCCTACTGTTACACTTGTTTGTGTAGTTTTATTGTTATGCTTGATGTATTGTGTATACTAGCATGACATTGTATTGATTTGTAGCATGTTAATTGGCGTGATATCTACTTAGATGGTATTGTAGCATGTATGCTAGATTAATACCTTAGTAGAGGTGGCCTATGACTTTAGCATGTTGGTTCGGACATCTAGATAGATGTGGCACTTAGATTGCTCGTAGGTACAACATACGAGTCGTATTATATGATACCGGTATTTTTTCGTCACCTGAGTGAGTATTGGGGGCAGGATTGCCAAGTTTATACTCTAGGAGGGATGAGTGGACGGTAACATGGTTTTGTGCTTTGCACTACTTCGTGTAATTGATCGCCGCCTGCGTTCTAGTTATACATGTCGTAGGGTCGTTGATCTGGTCTTCTACTTGGATGAGTATTAGGGCATGACTGCCAGGTTTATACTCTTAGTAGAATCTGTTGTGCTAGGGACGCGGTTGTTGTGGTACGTATTATGTATCTACCTAGCGATATGTTGTGCGCCGCCTGCGCTGTTTATACCCGTGGTAGAGGCGTGGGTGTTACCTGACCTTTGTGGCGTGTGGTTGTTTTACGTTTAGAGGTACGTGAGCCGATTGCTCTTTTATGCCTTTGGTAGGATGGATTACCATGTCGTTGTATAGTTTCCCTTGGTGTTCAGTCATTTTCCCGGTTAGTCTGGAGTTGCCGACTAGGGATGGGCGTGAGTTGAACAGGACACAATGTGGATGTTTAATCTCGTTTTGTTACCTTGGCAGTCGTCAGTGACTGGGGATATCTCTTACGTTTGTTTGATATTGTGTGCGTGCTCGGGTTGATTAGCATGTTTTGATTGTTATTGGCCGTCGGGAAGGGCGTTAGGGCTTTATGTTAGATTATGCTCTCGGCGGGGTTTTGAATGCTATTTTTATGCATGAAGTCGACATAGCCTAGACATGTACGCGAGCTGGTGTTCTAGAATTACATGCGATAGGAGTGTCGGTATATGATATGATTCCCGGTGTATAGGGAGCATGTTACAGGTATAGGTTTGCTTAGATGAATATCGAGGTGTGTAACCTAGGTGATATTCTTGGCAGGATAGCTTATATGATAACATGTTTACGCTTTGATCTACCTTACAATGTATTTGAGTGGTTTACTCTAGTTATGCATGTGGTAGATGTTGCGATAAGTGTTAGGCGTTAGCACTTGGACGACATTGTTATAGATGTTGTATAACCATAATTAAGTTTGTTTATCCCTTGTTCTGGTGGGTTTGTCGACGTGTGACTGTTATTACCCTAAGTATAGAACGGGTTGGGATGTGCGCATGTTAGTCTTATCCAGTTGAGTTTGTGGGTGGGTTCCCTGAGTATACTCGTGATAGACTAACCTGTGGGTATGTGAGCAGTGTTTGCTCTGTATGTTTTAGCATTTGATGTATGCTATGCTTTACACGTATTGTCGTGCTTGCGATTGTGATTGTGGGCAATGTGTAGATGAGTGTATCATGTTAGATTTTAACATTGATTTGTGATACTCATGGATTACATTGTTTTATGCCATTACATGTTTGAAAGGTATGTTTCATTTGAAATTGGATGAAATGATTGTATGGAATGCTCGGTGATATATGTTACAGCACTCTTGAGTTGAGTATGCTTAAGAATATCGGTGAGCATGTTCCATTGGTTTTGTTTATGCATTGGCATACACATTTTACACAATTACATGCATGATTTGTCTCATGCGTTGCATAGTGGGTTTTACATGTCACATGGTGGTTTGGGGCATGTACTTATAGCCGTAAATGCATGAGAACTTGGATGCATGCTGGTTTGTGTGGATTTTTATCGTTGTTTACCGAGTTCTGGGTGTCCCACTAGACTGTGGCACTGAGGGGTTGGTTCGATTTAGGGACCAGTGGGGCGTCGGATCCACCCGTTGGCCAAGGTTAAAGTGATCTGACGTTCAGCCTCTTATCGACCAACGTTACCGCGGGACGGAAGTCGGGATAACATGGGAACGCCGTGCTACAGGGGAGGGGACCACTGTTAACCCGGTTGGTGACTTGTAGATGTTTACACTACAGGGGATCCTGTCTAATGGTCATAGTATTGACTGTTCTGCCAGGATTATGTTTGCATGGCTGGTTGATACCATGCAAGGTTTTGCCATTTACATGTCGGGTGTACATGGGCATGCATGAGGGCATTTTTCATGCATGGTTACATTGAATGCATACATACAGTTGTGATTACATGAATGAATGTGGAAATTGTTTGTATGGTTATGGATGGGTGTGCCTTGGATGGCTTTTACGCTTTCGGCATGTTTTATATTGTTTTATCTTGCGGTTCAGTGCAAGGTGGTTTATTGTTCGTTGAGCTTTGTTTTAAGCTAACGATGGTTTTGCTTGTACCCTTATATTATGGGTGGTTGCTCGTTGTTGGCATGCATGACTGATGTATGTATGCGGGAGTGGTTTAGCATGCGAGTTATGTGTCGACACCCCATTTTGTCCGGCCTACCGCATTGCAACAATGGCATGCAAGTCACGGTTCGACTCGATTAAGTTCGTTAGGCTTATTTAATCAGATTAGAGTTTAACTTAAATTTGATCCGTGTAACCAAGTTTAATTAAACCATCTTCTGAAAATAAGACGTAAACGGACAGCTTAAAACGTGTCGAGACACGTGTAAATGAGGTGCGTTTGTACAAATAAAAAAATTTGTGCACGTAGGGACTAGTAATACCAAATCGCAACTCAACGGACCTAGCTTTGCAATTGTTTGAGGGCCAATCTTGCAATTTGTCTAAGAATAATTTTTTTTTTATGCAATTGTAAACCCTCTTTATAAGGAGGTTTTGAGGAGAATCTTGGGGGAGGAGAGAATTCGAGGGAGGAGAGGATTTCGAGGGAAGAAGAGAGAGAGAGAAGAGGGACATTTTTCGAAAAAAAAAAGAAAAGAAGATAAGAAAGAAGATGAACGAGAAGGAGAGAGAGCCGAGGGGAGCACCTTCGACCACCCCTCCCGCCGCGTCTCCGCTGCCTCCTTTGCCGCTCATTCGCCCGCCGCCGCAACCTCGCCTCCGCTACGTCGCTCGCGCCGCCGCGACCTCCGTCTCCGACCGCGACCTCGCCAGCCCGTCTCCCTCCGCCGATCCGCGCCAGCGCTGCGACCTCGCCGCGTTTGCGTCACCTCCATCCCGCCGCGACAGCGTTGCCGTTCCCTCCACGACCGCGCCTCCCGAGCTCCGCCTCCAGCTCGACCATCTGCCGCCTGCACCTCCGCCGCCTCCGCTGCCGTCCGCCGCTTCTCACCGCGCCAGCCGCCACGTCCGCGCGCGTCTCCGACCGCGACCTCGCCAGCCGCCACGTCCGCGCGCGTCTCCGGCCGCCCCGAGCTTCGACCGCCGCTCCTCGCCGCGTCCGCTGCACCTCCGTCCTGCTGCGTCTGCGCCGCCGCATCCCGCCGCGACCTCTCCACCTCCCGCTGCTCCTGGCCCAACCGCCGCTCGCCGCCTCCGGCTACCACCTCCGGCTACCTTTTCCACTCCTAGCCACCCGATCCCGCCGCCCTCAAGCTTCGTCGCGAACCCGGTGCTAAGCAAGGTATACGCATATCCTCGAATGTTGTGTGAATATATGATATTGATCTCGATTGTGAATGCCCCGCGGGTACAAAGAACGGAACTAACTTGATTCCGAAATATTTCAACCGAGATTTATGTTTGTTTTACGACGCCCCCGACGAATTTAGAAACTAAAGAAAACCTTAGGGAATCGTTCAGGTTCGACGAATGTCACGAAATCGTTGTGTTGGTATGTTAAAAGCTAATCCGCAGCCCGATTCGGTAATATATTTCAGTTCATTTGTATTAAATGTAAATTTATTTTTGTGTGTTTGTTTTATTTATTGTGACATATGTGTTTATTTTTGTTTATTCCGGGTAACCAATGAATGTTAGTTTCTGTATAGTTTAATTATAGTTCGGTTCTATTTCTATTATCGAAGTCAAGAAATGTTTATAAAAATGATGTCTTCGGTGGAGATGGATATTTCCCCCGAGGAAAAATAATAAAATAAAAGGAGTCGGAAAAAGGCGATGGATATTGCTTTTGTCCGACTCCACAAAAAAATAATAATAAAGGTTCACGAACGACATATCTTTTTACGAAAAAATAATAAAGCGCGAAATTTCAAAATTAGGATAAATATGGGAAAGAGACGGATATTTCTCCTATTAATAAAACTCAAATAATCACAAAATTGGTGTTAGGAAAGAGATGGATATTTCTACCCTTAATACCGGGGCGATGAAGAGGAACGAGTACGGCGCTGAGGCCCATTAACATCAAAATACATAACATTTTTTTTCTGTGACATTCTTTCGTGGTTTAAATATTACGTGGGTATTGTTAGAGATTTGATTTCTCCATCCCACTCACATAGATTCGATCATGAAGCACAAGGACCGGATAGAACCTCAAGTCTAATGGTCGGGGTATGATAAATTATGAATGACTAGATAGAATGCGTATGGATGTGCTCCCCTGCTTGGTCAGCATATTTATCGAAATCAAATCCCATTCAAATGTAGAAAATATGGAAAATAAGACGGTGGATGCTATTCTTAATGAAAATATTTCTCTATTTGAATGTATCTGTCTAATACGGGATTAAGAGTACAGGGCGTGATACCAAACCCTCTCTCACTCCTCGTTTAGGCAGATAGTTCAATATGCAAAAGTATTTTAAGATACAATATAGTAAATTATGACATCCTCAATTACTCTTATAATCACTAGTGATAGAGTACCTCTTTGAGGGGCGCTGTTGGGGGTGTCCTGTCTTCCCCACACGTAACCGACAAACGAGCCACAGAATCTCAAAAGTGTCTTATCCGGTTTCCTAATTTTCCATAAAAAATTTAGTGGCGACTCCAATCCATCCCCCTTACGGAGGAAGTTGTCATACAGAACCAATGAATGGCTATGTTAATACTCATGTTAGAAGTAGTCATACATAACATGTTTTAAATTGTTTCTACTTAGAGTTGCATGAGAGCCTGTTTGCTCTAGATATGCGGTTAGTAGAGACTGGTAGGATCTTGATGATGATGTGAATTTTCACATGTTAAATAATGCAACCATATTTGTTGATATTGGTGTGTATTTGTATGGAATGCTCGATAACATATGTTATAGCACTCGTTGAGTTGAGTATGCTTGGGAATGTTTTCGTTAGCATGTCCAGGGCTTTGATTATGCATTTGGTATACACTTTTACACATTTCATGCATAGTAGTCTCATGAGGTCTAGTGAGTTACATGTCGCATTATGGTTTTGGGCGTGTATGTATAGCCTGAATTTATGGAGACTTGGATGCATGCTGGTTTGTGTGGAATTTGTCGGATTTTACCGAGTTTGGTGTCCACTATTTCAGTGGCATTGGGGTTGTTCCGATTTAGCACCAGTGGACGTCGGGTCCACCCGTGGGCCAAGGTTAAAGTGATTCGACGTCAGCCTCTTATTCGGCCAACCGTTACCGCGGACGGAAGATCGGATAACATGGGGCGCCATGCTGCAGGGAGGGACCGCTGTTAACCCGGTTGAGGGACTTGTAGATGTACACTACATGGGATCCTGTGTAAGTTGTCATAGTTGACTGTTTGGCCAGGGATTATGTTTGCATACTGGGTTGATAACGCATGCTGGTTTTGCATTGCATGTTCGGGTAGACATGGACATGCATGTTTTGTATATTTCATGCATAATTATATTTGCATGCATACAAACAATTGTGAGTACTTGATGGATGTGGAAATCGTTTGTATGGTTATGGATGGTTGAATATCCTTGATGCTTTGCTTAGCATGATATTATTATACAGCTTACTTGTTTGTGTTGTGTAGTGCCGCGATATGCATTGGTTAATGAATGCTAGCGTGCCGCTCACTAAGTCTTTATGACTTACGCTTTTTATTTATTCTTTTTCCCAGATCAGGGCGATCGTGGGAAGGCACCGGCTGAGGGTGCTTATTCGACGCGGTGAGCGTGGGATCATTTTGGCTTAAGGTATAGTTTTGGGGACTAAGTATAGAAACTAGTACTTGTAGTCCTTCACATCTAGTTTAATTTTGCAAACATAGTGTGTAAATGTAAAGTAAAGGAAGTGTTAACACACATGTTTGTTGTTTGTGTTAGAGTCCATGTATTTTGTTTTCTAAATGGTTTTGATGTACAAACCTTGTTTATCGGAAATATGGACTCGTATTTGGAAGCTTTTCCATGTTTTATGTGATTTATTGCATAAGTGACGTATTTGAAGTCCAAATCTAGTTTTGGAAGTTTCTGCAGGTGTATTTGAGTTAATGTATGCTTGTGATAATTTGAGATTTATGGTTTGAATGATATTTCAAGTTTTGACTTCTTGAGGAGCTTAGTCCTCGTCTTTTGTCAAGTAAAAATGTATTTTTACGCATAGCACTTGATTCTACGATCGAAACATGATTTTCTAAAGTTGGTACAAGCGTATCTAGGTTGGATACCGGTGTGTACATGTTTTTAAATATGCTTTGGAATGTAAAACCTTAGTGAAATAATTTCAGCTCTTCTATGTGTTCATGTTTGGGTTTGCTGTTTGTGTTCGCAGACTTTCGGCCGACCGAAATTCTAGTTTCGGTCGACCAAAATTCTAGTTTCGGTCGACCAAAAATAGGCTCTGGACAGGTTTTGAAAATTCGATTTAAATGATAATTAATCTAGTTTTTAAGCTTTTGGGAGGTTTGTCGGGACATATATAAGGTATGTGACAATTCCCAAAGTTTAAGAAAAAAATATTAATTTCGTATTTTACATCTAAAATTATTTTAAACCGAGAAGGAGTTGAGAACCTTAGATTGCTTTTGATTCTCTTGTATCAATGAGGGAGATTGATGCGTTTGGATTACTAGCAAACTAGAAAGGGTTCATGTGGCGAGAACCGCCTCCCTCGTGGATGCTCGATACGTGCCCGGTAGTTCTACACTCGGGCTTGGGTTTCTTGAAAAGAGTTTCAAATACTTATTGTATTTGATTTTAGAAATCACGCATATTTTAAAAGCTTCCGCATATGTGTGTGTGGTTTGGCGTGGATACGCGGGGCGGTCCCGGGACACGGGCCGTCAAATTTCTTAAGAATCACATTTAACGTTATAATTCTCAACTTTAAATAAATTGCACGTGACTGTGACAGCCTGCAACCCAGGATCGCCACGGAATGGATTTACAAACCATCCATACATGTATACGGAAGCTATTCAAAAAATATATATGATTTTCAAAAATAAAATACGATAACTATTTCAAACTTAATTCAAAATATTTCCGAGCTAATGTTAGACTTCCGGACACATGGCAGGCATCCACGAGGGAGGTGGTTTATTTGAATATGACCCAACATATTTTGCTAAATATTCAAATAAATCAATCTCCCTCATTTATACGAAAAGGTCTACGACCACTTTCTAGTCTCAAACCATTTTCGCAAATATATATAAAAATATTATTTTTATCAAACTTTTGGAAGTGTAACATATCTTTGATATTTTCCTTTTAACTTTCTAAAAGCTTAAAATCAAGATTTAAAACCATTTAATTCGGATTCAAAATTTTCATTCTAGAATCCTATTTCAGTGGTCGACCGAAATTTTCGGTGGACCAACCGACAGATAAAAATAGAGTAATGCAGGTTAACTAGCATTTTTAGTCTATGGCAAATCACTTTCGATCGACCAAAAGCTCAAAAACCTACATAAACATATATGCAATTTGGAAGTACCAAGTACCCAAATTTCACAATTATAATCAAATGTGCATTTCAAACATTCACACACATCTACCAACTATAGATATACATGTAAAAACTTTCTAATGTGATTTTGAACCCCAAAATCACCACTTATTCAATAAAAGATATTTATACCAAAAATATGAAAAATATTTACATAAGAGTTTTGTTGGGTCCCAAGAGGGGGGATGAATTGGGTAATTAAAAATAATATAGAGCTAATTAAGTGATTTATCAATCTAAACAAGATTTAGCTCTAATCAACAATCAAGCACTAAGTATGCAAGTGTATATATCAATTAAGCCTTAGCATGCACTCTAGTGAATATAAAAGTAAAGGCAAGATAAGAAAGATCAAACCGAGATTTATAGTGGTTCGGCGAAACCCCACTGTTGGCCCTAATGTGATTTTGATGATAACAAAATTATAGCAAAAGCATTACTAATGAGTTTGTTAAAGATGTAAAATTGTAGGTGTTGAATGGAGTTAAAATTGCATCTAATGAAGTTTGATTAATATAGTCCATCCGACATCTACTCACTTATCAAGAAATATCTTTCTCATATGACATCCAAATGATACAAAATCAGTGGCATATGAAAGAGGACTCATATGGCTTTTCAACAATATATAATATATGATATTTGGATGAGCGTAACTAGCTCCCGGTGAATTTTCGGGAAGTTGACGCTGACAGAACAGTCTAGTAACCTTGACACACTCTAGTGATTTATATTATAACGCTTTTGTAGGAGTCCAAATTGGATGAAAACCACTCTCCATATAACAGAAGCTTGAGACCTGTTCCAATGGTATGTATTTTATCCAAAAGGATAAGAAATGAGATAGAGAACGAGCTAAATGAAGTTGACTGAAGATTAGCTGACACTGTTATTACAGAGCAGAATTTTCGGTCGACCGAAACATGCATTCGGTCGACCGATAGTTGCGCAGAACTAGCCGTTGTTTTGAAGTGTATCTATATATATATCCAAGCACTCAAACGGTAGTAACTCTCATGCACTTCATTGGAGACCTGTTTTAGAGTGAAAAGAGCAATTTCTAGAGCCTCCAAAAATATTCTTGAGCTTCACCTTGATATCTTAATTTACCCTTAGATTTCTTTTGCCTAGGAGTTAGATCATTTAGCAGAGATTGTATTTGGATTGGGGGGTTCTTTTCTCCTTCATAGAGACTATGTAAAGATTGTTTGGTGAGCCTCAAAACCAAGCAGTTACGGGTTGCTTGTGTTTAGTCTCGGCTCTAAACAAATCACAAGGTGGATTTCGTTATCGCTAGCCCGGAAAAGCGAGTTGTAAACGTTTAATCAACTCCCAAAGTTGATCGTCTTAGTAGAGAAGTTCTCGGAGGAGCAAGAGAAGTGGATGTAGGCGGGGTTTCGCCGAACCACTATAAATCTGGTGTCGTATCTCTTTCTCTCTTGCTTTATTTTCATATACTCTCTAGACGCATGCATAGGAATTAATTGTTCTATCCTTATATGCATTTGTGTCTAACTTGTATAAGAGCTAAACTTACTTAGATTAAATAATCACTTAATTAGCTCTAATTTTTATTATTACCCAATTCACCCCCCCTCTTGGGACCCAACACCCACCTACGTCCACTCTCTTGCCTCCTTGAGGACTTGCTCTAATCCACTAGAGGATAGACTTCCGGGTGTCTATCAAACTGTTACAACTAGCTTTTCGCGGCTAAGCTATAACCCGTATCCCCCGGTTTTGCAGGCTCACCGAGTAACCGTTCTCCCTAGGTTTTAGTGGTTTTCCTAGCAACATGTTTCTCTTGGTTTTGTGGCTCACAAAGCAACCTTAACAATCTTCTCACAAAGAAAATAAAACTTAAAACCCAAATTACAACCTCTCTACAAGATCACTCAATGATAGGCAAGAGGTCTAGGGTTAGATTTATGAATTTATAAGTTTAAACTCAAATATATGTTCCAAGAGGGTGTTGGAATCTCTCTAGGGGCAGGAAAATTTTGGCAAATGCAAGGATTGGTTGTGGCCGAAACATTCATCCCATATTTATAATTTTCGCTTCCAACAGCTATAAACGGCTATTTCTGCGAATTTCCGGTCGACCAGATTAATATTTCGGTCGACCGAAAATATCAATTTATGATTTTCAGAAAACCCGTCAGAATGACTTGTCGACCGAAAAATTCTACGGTCGACCGAAAATTCTCTCGGTTTTGGATTGATTTAGAGATTATGTAACTTTTGATTTCGGTCTCTAAATCACTCCAAACTTTGAGCTTAACTCTAAATCTATATATGTAGCACTAAAGAATACAAAACACGCTCATAAAATATAAACACATTAAATTCTCAGAGCTTCGGTTCGGCTCCATCTTCGTAAAAATCCTTCCTTGAGTTCTTCGTGCCACCGATGCGTTTGCAACACTTCAGCCATCTTCTCTAGGCTTATTAAGCTCCTCTAATTTTGTTCCTTTGAGTGGTGACACTCGTATATGTGATTTCTTCATTTCGGTCATTTCCGGTATGTTGAGCTACACACCTAAAACCATTAAATCTTGAACAAACTTATTAGTACACTTTTGCTAATTGTTTTGTTATCATCAAAATCACATTAGGGCCAACAAGTTCTTATTACATTTAGAACTAAATAACCAAGTTCTAAAACATGCATAACAACCTACGCATGGGTTCTGTCGACACCCCATTTTGTCTGGATTGTATTGTTATCTCGCAGACTCAAGTCAAACCGAACATACACCCAGTATAACTGACGATCTAGCGTAACTAATTTTCAAAGTCAAAAATTCAAAAATCGGGTGAATTATTAAAGAGACTTTCTTCGACCAAAGGTCAATTCCAGTATCCCTAATTTGACTTTTTGTTGTTAGACTTTATCCAAAAAATAAAATCAAAGTCAACATCATACACTCTATTGACCGGTTAAAAAGTAAAAACGGTATGTAATTATTAAATGATTAAAAGTCAAATTTCCTAAATAAGTAAGGCCATCATTCATTTTTTTTCTCCCAAGGGTAATAGGTTAGATTTAGATTATTTATAAAATAGGGGTGGATTCACAGCACAAAGGAGGAGGCTTAAAAAAACAGAGAAAGAAAAAAAAAAGAGAAAAACAAAAGAAGGAGAAGAAAAACGGTATAGAAAAAAAGGGAATAAAAGCAAGGAAAGAAAAAAAAAAGCACCGAGAGAGAGGGAGAGAGTTGGTCGGCGGACCATCTCGGCGTCGTCACTCCTTCCTCCTGCAACATCTCCGTTGTCACTCCTTCGCCATTGAAGCTCGCCGGCGTGCCGCCCGGGCCAAATTCCACCCGCAACCAAGAAGTTGTACCCGATCACTAACTCACCTCAAAACTAAAGGTAACTCCCCCTAAAACTATATCATCGTCGTCTCCTCGTGAAATAGAAACACTTCGCCGCTGTGGCTTCACCGGCGGCGAGCCACGGCGGCCGGAGCTCGAAACCAACAAAATATATAAAACTTGCACCCACCTATAACTCACTACACATACGACGAAACAAAATTTCGACTTCACCGTTGAACTCAGCATGGTTGAAAACCTTAAGAACACCCTTTTTGACGTCGAACGGAACCGGTCGACGAAACGTTACCGAAAGCCTTAAACACGAAATCTTGCTAAACGAGACTTCAAACTCGATTTTTGACATCTCCATTGCATCCGGGAGGGTCGAAAAACCCTCGAATGGCTGGTTCACGGACGCCACCGCCGACGGCAAGGCGCCGCCGGCACAGCGACCGAGACGAGCGCAAGCTCGGCCGCGAGCTCGCTCTCGTCTATTAAAGATGACGACCGGCCAAGCCGGTTACAAACCCATGGGTTCGTGATCCGGGCGCGCTTGCGCGCCCCGCGCAAACCTGAGCCAGATTGGCTCGGGACCGGACCACACTGGTCCGGTCCAGCCCATTTTGGGCCCAAATCGATTTAATTTAATTTAATTTTTAATCAATTTTGATGGGTTATAGGTGTATACTTGTAACCTAAATATATTCGAAGGTGTATACTTCCTAAATTATTTATCTTTGAGTATAAACTATTTTATATGTTAATAATTTCATAAGAAAATAAAATGAGTTATAGGTGTATATTTATAATTCAGTTAATAATTAGAAAATAGAGGTGTACACTTTTTTTTCTAATTCACAACAAAAATATTATTTATTTTAGATGGATAATTAAATATTTATTTATTAAATAATAAATATGTGTTAAAATGTAAATCTAAAATCATTTTCATCACTTATATAGAGTACCCTCATTTCGAGGGGCGCTGTGGGAGTGTTCCGTCTCCCCCCCACGTAAAAGACGAACGAGCCTTTGAATCTCAAATGTGCCTTATCCCGGTTTCCCGAATTTTCATAAATATCTAGGTGGTCACTCCAACCCTTTCTTCTCTCCGGAGGAAGGTCGTCAACAGGTTCAAACATACTTAAAATACGAAATGTGAATTAGTGCTTCCCTTTACATCCTTAGCACTACATGTTCAAATAACTACATACTACTATACAATTCCTAGGCTACAAGTGTTACTAAGCCTACGAAATCTATACCTAAAAAAAATGTATAATCCCATTTCGCTCACTAGCGTCTAAGCACCTTCGGCCGGTGCCTTTCCACGATCTCTGAGATTTGGGAAAAACAGATAATCAAATAATGTGATTCATACATATACGACATCAATATACCAAAGCTCATGCTCACCAAAACAAAACCTACATAACACAATATATGCAAACATAGCATGACATACATAAACAAGCAACCATGCTATAACAACTAGGCAGTCGATCACCCATCCCAACCAATTATGTTATTGATTATCTGGCGAAACATAGCACGACTTGCAATATATAAAAGTGCATGTCAATCGAGACATAAACAAGCAATATGGAATATGCTAGCGTGAAGTCACTTTAATCCCAATCTAGCCAGTCATCTCATGTTTAGTTTAGATACTAGAACAACCAAGTCCAGGATAACCTTGTCTAGTACAAAGGTCAGGATTTAAGGTTTTGTAAATGAAGTGTTAACTCACATGTCGTATGTGATCTTGTTTTCAAACCATGTATGAATGTTTTCAAAGGTTCTGGTATTGTAAAACCTTATTAAATGAAAAGATGTATTGTTATGTGAGGTTTTCCATATTTTCGGTGAAACACATTCTTCCACACAATTTGTGATTTGAAAGTCATAAATCACTTTTAAAAGTTCATGCATGTGTATTTATGCTTGGTACATGTTTATGTGTGTTTGAAGGGCATGTGAGATGCCTTTCGGCGATTTCTCGTATGTTGGTTGTATGCGTATGCGAATATGTTTCTACAAATTCTAGGAATTCTGGCCGACCAAAAGTAAATCTGCGATCTACCGATACTGCCGGCATAATTGCAAAAACGTTGTTTAATAACATTCGGTCGACTGATAAGCTTGATCGTTTGACCGAAAATGTGTTCTGGAATAAGATTTTTGAAATCATTTTAAATGGTTTTTAATTTTGTTTTTGAGTATTTGTATGGTTAAATGTAACACTTCCAAATGTTTAGAAAATATTACTTGAGTCGGAATTTGCCAAAAGGTTTCAAAATAGTATCTAAAAATTATTTTAAGATTTTGGACCTTAGATTGTTAAGGATCCTTGGGCATCAATGAGGGAGAGATGCATTAGAATCTTTAACATGCTAAGTTGGGCGATGTGGTGGGACCCGCCTCCTCGCTGGAGTTCGCGCTTTAAGGGTTAATATGTTTTTAATTAAAATACTAAATGTAGAAAAAAATTCGAAGATTTCCAAACCATATACCTTATTTTATAAGCTTCTGCATACGTGTGTTTGGTGTCAATACGCGTGCCGGCCAGATTTTGAGGGACGCCACATTATAACATAAGCATATTCTACAAAGAGTATTTGCCAAGTAATCTTGCTCCAATACTCATCCAAGTAGATCAACATGATAATTATACAACATGCTTTACCTGTAAGTATTGTAGTATAATTTATAACATGGGTAATATCATATCTTATGACCACCAAGTCAACTTTGCATAACACACAAAATTAACATACTAGAACTCTCATCTCAAGCATCATCAATGTTTGATACACAAGAAAATCTAAGCACATACATTAAGTGGAAACCACTCACCTTAAGAACACAGCCCTAACGATCCCACATGCCAAACTTCGACGAAACTCGAAAAGATTGGTATCCACGCATAGATAATGATCCGAAGAACTCAAAACTAGGTTTAATTTAGTTGTCAAGCCCCCTAACACTCATAGAACAGCTTAGTAACTCTAAGCCTCTAAAACAAGAAGGTGAGGGCACGGGTTAGAGATTAATAAAAATGTTGCACCGCCTCATCTCATATTTATACATGTCTCTGCCATAATTTTTGATCGACCGATACTCAATTTCGGTCGACCAAAACTACCGAGAACAGTACAAACCTGTTGAAACGCTATATGAGCTAACTACTCGCATACCACCGCATACATATACTCTAGAAATTTCTAAACACGAATATCTATCTAACACGTCTTCAATCATGCATCAAATACGGTAAGATCACTTATACATACAAATATGCATATCTATGCAAATCAACACAAATATATATATATATAAAATATTTGATATTCCAAAATTCAAATAAAATGATATATATATATAGAAAATCACACATGCTTTCTTACAATTTAAAGTAAAAAAGAAAACTCAAAACCCTACTTCTTATATTTTTTCAGCACTTTCCACTTAACTACTTTATTTTCATGTTTCACTTTCTTACTTTCTACCACTTTTATTTTTTCACATTCTACATTATTATTTTCTTTCTACTTGTTTTTATAAAATTTTTCACTTCAATATTGTCTTTCTACTTTTTTTTCACTGTTCATTCAAAATAAACAGCCTTTTAGAGTTTAGGATCATATATTTATCACCTAAGACTTTTCAAAGAAACTTAGTCAACCCACTCTTGTCCTTCCCAAATTGGACTGTGTAAATATTAAAAAATATATATAGTTTTGGCATTATAATAAATTTCTGAAAATCATTTTCACAGCCCAGCCAAGGATGTTGCTATTGGTTGTTTATTAAAATTCTGATACACAAATGCAAAAGTCCAATCTTGACTTTCCAGATAAGAAGGCAAAGACGGAAATCCACTTCACCTCAGCTTTAATGTCCCTCGTCCACAAATTCGGACATTTTTTATATGGCGAGATATATGACCATTCAACAATCAACTATAAACCCCAATAATTTAAGAGGTTTTGTCAAAATAAAAATCTCGTCTTTCCAAACAAATCGGCCTATTGACTGAAAATACTTAGTTTGCATTACAAAATACTTCTTTTGCTCGTCCGAAATATTTTTTAACTCATTTTAATATTTTATTAGCTCACCAAAATATTTTATTTGTATGTCAGGAATATTTTAATAAAAATATTTTGATATAAGCTAACAACGTTTCAGCATCTTGGTTTAATGGACTAAAATTTTTTTTTAAAAGTTTAAAAAGTAGTGATTGTTTTGTACGACTTTTGAACAATGGTTTTATTTATTTATTTATTTTATCATTATTCAATACTTTAAGCCTAATTTTGTCACTACTTATCATATACAAAGAACAAAGTAAGCCTGAGAGTGGGAGACAGAGAGGGAAGGGGAGAGGGAGATAGAGAGAATGGAGAGGGAGAGTGCAGATAAACTGTTTGAGACACAGAGAGCAAGAGGGAGGCTGGCTTTTAGGATCTATGCTTGCTCTGTTTTTGTGGGTATTTGCTTGATATGGGTGTACAGAGTTCGTGAGATAGCCAATGGAGGAGGATGGTGGAGTAAAAGTAGATGGATTTTGCTGGGGATGTTTGGAGCTGAGGTGTGGTTTGGTCTTTACTGGCTCCTAACTCTCTCTTGTCGCTGGAATCCGATCTATCGCCGGACTTTCAAGGAACGGCTTATCCAGAGGTACTCATTGCATAAACTCCCTAATTTTATCTTACAAAGGATCCTGTACTCAACGGCGTATTGGAAAATTATCATGGTCTAACTATCTGTATTTAAAAAACTATGCCTAGTAAAATTATCTGCTACATATCGAGAGGAGGTTTCGTCGCTTTCTCTCAAAAAAACAAGTTGTGTAATTTTGTTTTAACATTTGCGGATATAGATGTAATCTATAGCCTGTTGATAAGCATACCATATAATCAGAGTAGATAAGTTGTGTAATTTTGTTCCCAGGTATAAATATCAACACAAATAAGATTTTTATAAAAGCATGAAAAGCTGGAAAAAAGGAGCACCAGAGTTACTAGCTAAACATCTTAAACACAACAATTCAAAATAATAAAATAACAATAATAGTAATTCAAAACCCAAATTAGTAATGCAGCATCTCCACTGATTCGAAATTGTTTCATTTCTTTTGCTGAAGGTGTTTATACACCGATCAGGATCAGAAAATCGGATCATATCCAATATGAATGTTTTAGACACTCATATGTACTGGATCATTACACCTCGCATGAGTATACAGAGAGAGAGAGAGAGAGAGAGAGAGAGAGAGACAGAGAGAGAGAGAGACAGAGAGAGAGAGAGAGTACTGGATCAATTACACCTCGCATGAGTATACAGGGAGAGAGAGAGAGGGCGCAAAAAGGCCTTCTCGTTTGCTATTATGTTACTTGAGGTCCATAGTTAATGCTATCCATGCATAAAAATCATGAAAGCACTAAATCAAAAAGGCCTTCTCGTTTGCTATTTGATTTGATGAAGTTGAAAAAAAAAGAAATTGCTTAATTAATGAGGAACACCTCATGCGTTTAGCACTAAATCAGAACTTCCGAGTTAACTTGGAACTTGCCATCTTTTGCATCAGATACGGAGACAAATTGCCCGCAGTGGACGTGTTTGTCTGCACTGCAGATCCAACCATCGAGCCACCAATCATGGTCATCAACACAGTTCTATCAGTCATGGCCTATGACTACCCCCCGAGAAACTAAGTGTCTACCTCTCTGATGATGGAGGCTCTGAGCTCACCTTCTATGCGCTGCTGGAGGCCTCTAAATTTGCAAGCTCTTGGATTCCCTTCTGCAAGAAGTTCAAGATAGAGCCTAGAGCTCCAGCTGCTTACTTTAAGGAAGAAAAGCAAACTAACGGGCCCACGACAAATGAATTGATAGCAATCAAGGTCTTGAATATGTTTAGACAAAGGTCATTCATAGGGCTCCTGACGGTCATGATACACAATCTGAACCACACGCTACACATTGCAATATGTACTATATTATGTATCCAGATGCACAACGTGTGGTTCAGATTGCACCAGGAGTATAATGGTCCTAATGAATAGCAGTGTTTATATGTTTGCTTTTATTGTGTTGCATTCTGCTTATATTTTTCTCATGCATTGTCAAAGGAAGTCCTTCTAAACATTCTTGAATTCATTAGCAAATATTCACCTGATTGTTTACCTTTTCAGCTGTATGCATAGACAGATTCCTTGATATCTGACTTCCTTGCTTTTTCCATTCAGACCATATTAGATAATAAAATTAATTTAAGCAATCCACGCAATCTTATTTTAACTACATTTATATTTTGTTCAGCATAAAATTTTCTCTGGATATTTTAAGGTTTAATGTAATTTAATCTTTGATGAATAATCCAATATGTTGTCAGTGGCCTTGTTTACAGTTTACCACATTGTTATGCACCATTTCATGCCTTTTGAATTCCAAAAAGCATGTATATAATTTGTCTAAATGCTACTTGTTCACAGCATTTTCTATGTTATAGCTTAAGTTTTATATAGTTGAAACTCACATAGAATGTTAAATATTCACATAAACTATATTGTATCTGCATTGCAGTCTGGTATTGTCTTTGTATAGCTTTACTAATACCATAATCTTACATGACCTGGTTATTCTGCAATAACAATGATTTTTTTCTTTTTACAACTTATGTCTTGCAGAAATTGTATCATGAGATGGAGAATCGAATCAATGCTGCAACAAAGATAGGCAGGGTTCCTGATAGTTTACGGCAACAACATAAAGGGTTTTCTGAGTGGAATGAGCCGATGACTTCAAGGGATCACCATGGAATTGTTCAGGTTCCAACTTAATATCATTCCAACAGCAGATTTTACAAAATTTCTTTGCCACTTATTATGCTATATAAGTTAAAGATATGGGACTTGCTTTCCTTGTTTAGTTACACACTCAAAGCGTCCGGTTTGTCATTTAGATATTAATAGATGGGAGGATCCAAAAGACTGCAGAAAATAGAGATTCTGCGCTGTCAACCCTTGTTTACATGGCTCGAGAGAAGAGGCCAAATCAGCATCACAATTTCAAAGCTGGAGCCATGAACTCACTGGTATATATTTATATATATGATAAAGTAAAAAAAAAGAAAAAGGAAAGAAGGATATAGAAAGTTATATCATCTTCCAACTTTTTGCTGACATGATTTGTGAAACAGATAAGGGTGTCTTCAGAGATCAGCAATGGTGAGATCATTCTCAATGTGGACTGCGACATGTATTCCAACAATGCCGAAACTGTGAAGGATGTGCTCTGTTTCTTCATGGACAAAGAGCAAGGCTACGAGTATGCATACGTGCAAATTCCGCAGTGCTTCGACAACGTCACTAAAAATGACATCTATGATAATTCCTTGACAATGTACAACGAGGTTAGTAAAAATGCAAATAAATTGCATGTAGCAGCATATCCTCCATCTAGGTTCTTTTTCTTGTGATTTCATGATTTGTAATCCATAAATATCCATAAAAAATTTTAAAAGACTTGTCAGAGTGCCGAATGGGTTGTTCCCATTTATCTCTGTAATCTTCACGAATATGCTTTTCATAACAACAATTGGTTTCTTCAATATATTATTGATGTAATTGAAGGTATGTCAAATGAATAAATATGTTAATTCTATGAAATGATACTTACTATTGTACATCTTGGAGTTATATCATTTGTCATTGCTCTTTTTCTTTTTACCTTTTAACATTTCTCCCTCAACTGGTTCTTGAAGGTGGATTTTCCTGGATTTGATGGATATGGAGGGCCACTGTACATAGGATCTGGTTGTTTTAGCAGGAGGAAAACTTTATGTGGCCTTAAATATAATGAAGCACATGAAAGTTTAAAACATGATGGAAGAAATAATGCAGAAGAATCAGCAAGCTCTTTGGAACTGAAAGCTATAAATCTTATAAGTTGCACCTTTGAGAACAATACGGAGTGGGGAAAAGAGGTTCGTTCTTTCCATATTAGCGTAACATCAACATTACTGATACTAAGTTATAGTTTCAAGAAATGCCATTTATCAGGGACTCCTGATAGCCCTGATGAATAGCAATGCTCTATAGTTTCAGGTCTTTCAAAGAGGCCGTCTTAAATAGAACATGTAACATTTCACTATTAACATCAATACCATCTTAAATAGTCCAGTATTGCTCATATATATATACACATTGTATTGGTTGTAGATGGGTCTGAAATATGGATGCCCGGTAGAGGATGTTATTACTGGTCTCTCCATACAATGTCGAGGCTGGAAGTCAGCATATTTCAATCCGCCAAGAAACCCCTTCCTGGGTGTTGCTCCTTTGACACTGTCCGATACGCTAATTCAGCAAAAACGATGGTCTGAAGGCCACATTCAAATATTTGTCTCCAAATATTGCCCCTTTGTATACGGTCATGGGAAGATAAAGATAGGTCTTCAAATGGGATACAGCATTTACGGCTTATGGGCTCCTAACTCCTTTCCAATTTTGTACTATGTCTCCATTCCTTCGCTCAGCCTCCTCAACAGCATTGCCTTGTTCCCCAAGGTAAGGTTTCACATCTCTTTTTTTTTCGTTTTTTGAGTAAAAGTCATTGCCTGTATTAAAAAAAAAATCCACATCAGCCTAGGCTGATGTTTCGCAACATCTCCATTTTTATTTTCATAAAAACACCGAAAAATATACTTACAACACTACATCTAAAACCCAATAGGTATCAAGCTTATGGTTCATTCCCTTCGCGTATGTGATCGGTGCCACAACTATTTACAACATAGCAGAATCGCTATGGGTGGGATTGACCGTGAAACGTTGGTGGAATCAGCAGCGGATGTGGTTGTTTAGAAGGCTTGCTTGTTATCCCTTTGCATGTATCGACACCTTACTGAAATGTTTCGGTCTGAGCAGCATATCATTTGTAGTGACATCAAAGGTTTCTAATGATGCCGTCTTGGAAAGATATGAGCAGGAAATCATGGAGTTTGGAATATCGACTCCAATGTTTACTATAATCGCGACATTGGCAATGCTCAATCTGCTTTGTCTGCTATGTGGATTGTGGAGAGTATTGCTGAAAGAAGGGATCATGGTTCTTGGTTCAATGTTCGTGCAGTTTCTTATATGTGGTTCTATGGTCCTCATCAACAAACCTGTGTTCGCAGCTATGTTTCTAAGGAGTGATGGCGGTCGCATGCCAACATCTGTTACAGTTACATCTATTGCACTGTCCTTATTAGGTTTAGTGTTACCATTATTCTAATAGTGTCCTGCTGATCTACTAGATTTTCCAAACGCTACTCTTATACAGATGCTATACATCCCAAAATGATTTGATAATTCCATTTATATTTGCCATAAATTGTTGATTTTTCACATGAAGAATGTCTCCATCAATCTATATTTCATTTATGAAAAATCATTCTTTAGGTAACCCCGATAGTCATGATATAATCAAAACTATACAAAATGTATCGGGATGTGTACTAGACGCATCATGTTATACTGTGTATGGCTTTGATTGAATCAGAAGTCCTGTTTGTCCTGATGAGTAGCGTTACTCATCGTTTATAGTTAGCTGTATACGTACAACTTTTAAAGCCATCTAAATTCAGTTTCTAAATGACTTTTGTAGCCAAATTTTACCACTATATTCATATACATTTTGTAAAGAACGGAGGATAATTTAGTGTTGGCTGCTAATAATTTTAAGGGTTTTGCTATGCACACCCAAGAAACCACACAATAAATCACACATGCTGACGTGGCACAATCAAGACCACACATCACGATGGGTATATTTGTAATTTTGATATTTTGTGCGAATCACGAGGGAGTTGTGCGGATCACGAGGTATGTGTGTGGTGGAGATTGATTGTGTGTGATTTGTTAGGTAGTTTGTTGGGGGTGAGTAGTATTTTCCTAATTTTAAATGTTATCATAAATTGGTTTTAAAGAATTTTTGTTTTTGAAGCCAATAGGGGTGGCTTTTAAAATAATTTTGAATCAACATTATATTTCTTTCAGAAAGTTTTAGAGGTAAAATAACTTTTTTGGGAAGCCAACATCACATGGCTTTTAAAATAATATGTAGCTATTGGTGGTTGTAGATAGCTTTAGATGCCAAACGAAGTTAGCATCTAAATTAAGCTCTTCACAGGCTAATTAATGTTGGCTGTTGAAAATTATTTTCTAAAGTCAACTAGTTATATTGTCCTCGAGAAGCTTTAGTGGTGAACTTTATGTGGCGAATTTCATTAAGCCAACCTTCAGGCCAATTTTTGGACATTTGATAATTTTATAGGCCAATAATTATTTTTAGATGCCGAATCGGTTGGCCTTGAAAAGTTTTTTTGTTCTTGTATTGTACGGTTGCACAATAGTCATGATGTTTTTAATCAGATGTAATTATTATTTTGAGATATGTGTAATATTTCTTGTGCTTTTAATGAAATATCTATGCTTTGAGTATTGCTTATCCTTGTGTAGTTTGTTGCAGACTCTTCTGTGCTGCTTCTTGGCAAGGCCTTCTGTGCTGCAATCTTATTTAAGAGCTAGTATTAGTAGAAAGATGTAAGGCATTATTATAGAAACCTAATCTACATGAGGTCTTCTTTCATTCTATATATAAATTGCGTCAACAAATTGAAAACCATGCCGGACGGCACATGCCTGTTCCGACAGTTATTTGTATTGCACAAATTGGCATGGCGAGTGCCATTGTCTTATATTTAAAATGTTTAAATTAATTTATTTTTCAATATTTTGGGAAAAGAATAAATAATGTGTGACGACCAGCGGCCGGGGCCGCCACGAAAAGCAAGGGATGTCTCCAAGACAAAATGTGTGGCGACCCAGATCCCGGGTGCCGGAAAATTTTAAACAATAAAGCTGATGTTATGAGCTAGTACTTCCAATTCACAATAATACATAAATTAAACACAGCGGAAAAAGATTTATTTTTACATTTTGGTCCCATAATAATCCTCAGTACCCCAAAGCTCGCTCTAGATCGCCAGCGGACTTCGCAAAGACCTGAGGGGAAAAAGGTAGCAACATGAGTATATAAAAATATACTCAGTGAGTGACCCTCCTCAGCAGTCCCCTACGTCAACTGCTAAGGCACCGGTCAAACACCAACATGCATCACAACAGCAAGCATAAAAGCTTAAGCATACAGATGCACAAAATAAAACCGCATGCCTATACATATACAGTATGCAAACATAACCCGCATACTAATACATAACTTCGCATGCCAAACCACTCTCGCATGCATACATCAACATGCATGCCAACAACATAACCACCCATAACATAAAGGGTAAAATCAATCTCGTCAGCTAAAAACAAAAGCTTACGAAACAAATAAAACCACCTTTGCACTGAACCGCAAAGATAAAACAATTTAAACATGCCAAAAAAGCGATAAAAGCCATCCAAGGCCACAACACATAAAGACATAAAGCTAAATAAACAGATCAAGCTACCATGTCAATATGTCCAAGTCCGCACCCAACCCAAATCAATTATGCCATTTGATATCTTGGATTATGTTAGGGTTGAAATCACTAACCCCAAAACCAGTTAATCGCTCTCCATATTTAGTTTAGGTACCCGAATTGACCCACGGTACCAAGGTTTGGCTACCCGCTTCTTTTAGTGCACATCCCGAAGCACCAACCTACGAGTTAGGGGGCGACTCTCACAATATCCCGTGAGATATAACTCGATAGCGATGCACCCTCGGAAGCACAACCCTGAGCCTCGCACACCGTAGGAACTACCCTGGCCAAGGATGATCACCCTACGCCTACTGGCCTCAATAGAGACATCATTCATTAAGATTAATACTCCCGTTGTTAACCGCTCATCATACCGCCACCCTAGTCGGTAAAACCACACGACCTCCGGGTACTAGACGAGCTCACAACTAAACCGCGCTAATCTTAAAATCAACCTACCAAGAGTATCACAAGAGCAGGTCCGCTCACGTACTCAGCTGGGTAGAAAAATAACCGTTAGGCACACAAGCGTATGTCACCACTATGTTTACTAAAGTGCCGCTAGAGCAAGTCCGCTCACGCACCTATCCAAGTAAACAACACCACATAGCTATCCGTAATGCCAAACATATCAGCCTCGTCCTACCACATGTATTATAAACCATACATAAGCCAGGAAGAACGATACAAGTCAAACATGTTATATAAGTGAACAACATTCTATTAAAGTGTTTACCAAGTCAATATACTCAAACACTATCCATAGTAGAAATACATCACAACCACATGCTAATCCATGTAAACCATGCTTTTAAACCATGTAACGGCATATAACCATGTAATCCATAAGTATCACAAATCCATGTTAAAAACCCTAACATGATCATACTCATTTACACATGCCGCAACCACATTTCAAGCATGTCAACATATATGAAGCATAAATCCAATGCTAAAACATATCGAGCAAACACCGCTCACATACACACAAGTTAGTCTATCACGAGTATAACCAGGGAACCCACCCACATACTCAACCAGATAAAACTAACATGCGCACATCCCAACCCGTTCTATACTTAGGGTAAAACAATCACACGTTTACCTACCCACCAGAACAAGGGATAAACAAGCCTAATTGTGGCTATACAACATTACTCCTACAACATCTATACAATGTAGGAGTAAATCCCGCCAAGAATATCATCTAGTCACACACCACGATATTCATCCCAAGCAAACCAATACATATACATGCTTCCCTATGCACCGCGGAAACCAAAACATATTCCAACACTTCCTATCGCATGCATTTCTAGAAACACCCGTTTTCACAAGCATGACTAGGCAAGGTCAAAAAAACCATGCATAAAATAGCATTCATAACCACCGCCAAAAGCATTATAGTCTAGCATAAAGCCCTAATCTCAACCCGACGGCTAACAAATAATACATAGTATGCAAACAAACCACATGGGAACCATACCAAGACATTCAATCAAAGATTTACAAGCACCACATATAACAACCACATGTTACCCAAAATGTCCCTATATGGTTCCCGCTTGTAGATCTTAGAAATAACCGTCCCAACCTCCATGGAAACAAGAACAAGCATACTAATACAAACAGTATGACCCGCTCACAAACCGACTATATAGGCTAGTGACGCGTACGACACAGGTCTAGTGTCGTAGCAACACATCTACCCCAAATACAACCAGCGCAAGCGGCGCCCTCACGCACTAGGTAGAGTCAAGTACACACACGTGCCACAATAAAAATGTTCCAAGCGCAACAAATCCTACTAAGAGTATTAAGCCGGCAGTCATGCCCTAATACACTTCTAAGTAGAAGATCAGGTCAACGACCCTACAACATGCCATAACTAGAACGCGAGACGGCGCTCAACTACACCAAAGTAGTGGCAAAGCACAAAACCATGTTACCATCCACTCATCCTCCTAGAGTTATAACCCCTGGCAATTCCCTGCCCCCCTATACCTCACTCAGGTGACGAAAACACCGTAACATATTAATACAACTCGTATGTATATACCTACGAGTAACTGAATATCACATCTATCTAGATGCCTGAACTAGCATGCTATAGTCAAAGGCTACCTCTACTATGGTATTAACCTAGCAAACATGCTACTAATACAATACCGAGTAGATTAACCACGCAATTAACATGCTACAAATCAATTCAATGTCAGCTAGGTATACACAACTTACAACAAGCCATAACATAAAACTACACAAACAATTGTAACCGTAGGATCCACTCACCTACGCTCCCGGTCCTACCGAACCCGAGACCCGACGGAAGCAAAAACCCTCGGAATAACCGAAACACCTCGCCATAGCGTCCAGCGAGCTCGAGGCAGGAATGACGGAGCGTGAGACGCCGGAGCTCCTCGCCGGACGGCACAGCGACAGCAACGAAATCAACGGCAATCGGAGGAAGCATGACGACCAACACTCTAACACGTCCGGGAGACGGCGATGACGCCGGGCGTACGCGCGGAGACTCGCGGCGGACGGCGAGACAGCGGCCGGCGGAGCTAGGGTTCCTCGCGAGACGGCGAAATTTTCGAGCGCGCGACGGGCCGAGACCACGGCAGAGGAGACGGAGCGGAGACGCGGCGCACGCACGCCGGCAGACGGCGGCGGCTATCGGCGGGCGGCGCGGCTCGGCGGATCGCGTCGCGAGAGTAGAACGGTCGAGAGACAGAGAACAGAGGCGAGAGAAGCCGGTGCGGCGCGTCGGGCTCGAGCCATATGGCTCGCCCGCGCGTCTGCACAGTAACGGGCTCGGCTGGGCCGAGCCAAATCCGCTCGGTCGGCCGAGTCCGAACCAATTGGGCCCAAATCCAGCCCAAAACGCATGAATTTGATCCAAATCAAATTCCGAATCAAATCATAGACAAATCAAGCAACCAAGAATAAATCAAAACACTCGATTGGTCTAAAATTACCCCGATAATACCTAACCGGTAATCGGAACCTTACAAAATGCTTGCGGAAGCTTGAGAAATAAACATTGAGTTGCAACCAAGAACTCAAATAATTAAAAGTATTCAAAACATGAAAAGTCGAGCTATGATTTGGACTTACTGACACGGGCTAATATCCAGGGGGAGGCGGATCTCGCCACATTATCCGAACAAAGCTTGCTAAAATTCTAAGGTATCAATCTCCCCCATTGATACGCAAGAATCTGTAACAACCTAAGGTCCACAACCCATAAAGATTTTAAAACTCAATTTCGAAAACGATTTGTATAAATCCGGCTCAACCTGTATCTTTGTAAAACACTTAGAACTACCACATACCAAGATAAATACTCAAAACAAAAAATAAAAAATCATTTAAATCGGTTTTGAAAATTTCATTCCGGAGTATATTATCGGTCGACAAATTTGACCAGATCCCCGTGTAAATAAAAGGGATTTGTCGACCGAAAGTCATATCCGTCTACCGAAATTTTCAGAACATGCATAAACAGATTTGAAGATACTCACAACTCAAGTATCCAAATTTTACATTCCCAAGCCAAAATGCAATCTAATCATGAACACTCCTATATCTACTCTAGATACGCATGCATGAACTTTGCATCACCAAATTTGGGTTTTAAAACATCTTTTGTGCTTCAAATCACCTTTAAACATAAAATACGGAAATTTTTACAACTTTTAGAACTTAAACTTTTACATCAAAGTTTACAATTATAAAAACTTCTAAAACATTTAGTAAAATTACCAAATATACAACAAATTGTATGATAGTGCTTCCTTTACAAATGTTATACAATAAAATGGGTTATAAAACTACTAGGCAAAGTCTATGTGGTTTCTATAACACTTAGACCCCAAAAGTATACCTTCTATTCCCAAAAGTCATTCTTTCTCTATGTCGAGCTAGCACCCCCTAAATCGGTGCCTTCCCTCGACCGCACGGATATGAAAATAGAACAACAACAATGGGCGAATGTAATAGACTCAGCGAGCATCACATTAGCATCTCCCACAATGCTATCGTAGCACCCAGCAAGTGCACAAAGACAAAGGATAGCAAGGCATAACATATCGAAATTTCAACAACATATTAAGCACATAGGAAATTATTATACACATGTATTCATTAAGTTAGCATGATCTAGGTTAATCCCAACCACATAGTCGTCTCATATTTAGATTAGATATCCGGGACACCCAAGTGAGTACCCTGTCCCATATCCTAGGACGACTCAAGCTTGGATATTCTACCCAATACCAAGGTCATGGCCATCTGCTGTTATAGTGCACATTCTACGGCGCCAACACGTAACAGCGGGGCGATCCAACAGCGTCCCGCAGGAGATACTCGATAATATGTGCCATCTCTAGACGGGGCGCCATCGAGCCTCGCACACTGTAGCAACTACCCTAGCCAAAGTATGATCTAGACTACTCCCACTGGTCTCCTTAGAGATAACATATCTTAATTATTATTTTTAGCATTCTATTTGTAATCTGTTCACCTTACTGTCTGACTATGGTAATCCCAACACTCGGAAATAACGAAA
Source organism: Xerophyta viscosa (assembly GCA_002076135.1). Taxonomy (NCBI): domain Eukaryota; kingdom Viridiplantae; phylum Streptophyta; class Magnoliopsida; order Pandanales; family Velloziaceae; genus Xerophyta; species Xerophyta viscosa. Next base: position 118,845 of record MJHO01000199.1, on the reverse strand, counting down.
CACAACTTAAAAGTGCGTTACAACTCAAGGTCACAAACCACAACGAGTATCGCAAGAGCTAACCGCTCACATACTCAAAGTCACAATATCAATGATTCATAACTCATCACAACTGCCATTCTACCATGAGTAAATCCCGGAGTTACTCACTCACATACTCATTCCAAGGTAGAATACCAAACATTGTATGATGTAAGAAAGCATTCCCCACTTTGAGTATAATCTGAGTAACTACTCAATGCACTTTACAAGAGGTAAACAACATAAGTAGCATGCCAATAGACAACCAAGCCACATGCTACTACCCAAGCATAATTATTATCATATTTTCAGCACATGCTATGGTTAACTACCCATCCAAACACAATCACCATAATTCGCATGCTAGTCTTGAACAATAAGTCACATTAAATATGCTTTCACATACAACATATCATATAAGCGAAGGGTGTATCCCGCTCACCTCAAGAAATCCGAAATCTCACTACCCTACCCACCAAACAACCGCGAAAATACGATAAAAAAGTATCTGCGCGTAGATCATTGTGAGGTCCGTGATTTCCGTTTCTTTTGTTTTAAATTATTGTTTGATGCGTTCTTGGTTACGTGTCCGATAAAAATTCTCAGTTAGAGATTTCTAAACGCGTGTGTGTGCATCAGTGTACGAGTTTTTAGTTTGTGCTGTGATTTAAATTTGTGCTGTGCAGAAAGATTTTGGTCGACCGAAACCCATTTACCGGTCGACCGAAAGTGCGCGGCTGAATGGGTATAAGTCAGGTTAAACGCGAGCGGGCGAGCTCATTTCACTTCCACCGAGCCAGGCGCGTGAGAGAGAGAGAGGTTCTGAGTTTCTATCTTCCTCCTTGTTTGCTAGAGAGCCTTAGAGGAATGATTGATCCCGGATTCCAGTTCCCAGAGTCAAGAGCTACTCTTGGACACCAAATTCGTCGGATTCGACCAAGGTTTGGTGCGTAGGAGATTCTACGGTTTCGTATTCGAGGTGAGCGGTGGTTGCTTTCTATGTGTACGCATTTATTGTATGCTTTACATCAGGGACGGACCCACATGTAAAGCATGGGTGTCAATCGACACCCCTGCTTTTCGTGTTGTAATGCATATATATGCTATATATAGAGAAAGTTATTAATAAATTAAGAGTTGCTTTGTATCACAAGGCGTAGGTGGCGCAACGGGTGAATGGGTTGGAATTGGACCGCGTGACCCGCGTTCGAACCCTGCGCGACGCGTTGTCCCTTCTTTTTTTTCTTTTTTCTTTTTTTTTTTTTAATTTTAAGCCTTAAATGGCTTAAAGCCTTAAAGCTCACTTTGTCAAATTTCATTCCCCCATTTTCCCGCGCGCCGACTCCGAGCCACCGACACCTTAAACTTCTCTCCTCTCAAATCGACTTCTTTTGCCCGGCGCCGGCGCTGCGCTGCCGTCCGGCCGTCTTGCTGCCGCCGCCGCCATCTCCCATCCTTTCTCCATCTCTATTTCTTAGTTTCTTGCGGTCTCCAACCCCCACGATCCCGCACCGACACCCCCTTCCCCCGCAGCGGGCGCACGCCTCTTGCCCTCCGCCGTGGCCGTGCCGTAACGTCGATTCTGCCGCAAAGCGTGATGTCGCAGCGTCGCGCTCCCGCTTCTATTGTTCAGTATGATTTTTCATTTGTTTAAGCCGTAGCTTATATTTTTACTCAAGTTTAATTTGATATTAAATTGATTGTTTGTGTTGCTAGCGATATTAATCAATATTGATTTATATTTAATTGATTGTTTGTGTTTAAGCCATAGCTATCGTAGATCGTTTTCAAAATATGAAAATCCATCGAGAACAATTGTAATGTTGACTTTGTGTAAGGTCTGTTTATGAAAAATTCTTATTACATGTATTACTTTATATTTTGACACCCTGTTTGGAAACCCTGGGTCCGTCACTGCTTTACATATGTTTTCATACTTATTGTGGGATTATGGTATGTGTAAGTGAGTAGAATTATGTTAGGGTTTAACATGGATTGGGGTTACTCATGATTACTTGTTTGTGTCATCACATGGTTATAAAGTATGATATATGTGGATTAATATGTGATTGTGATATAATTCTATTATGGATAGTGCTTGAGTATGTTTACTTGGTAAACACTTTTAGTAGGATGTAATTCACTTGTATAACATGCTTGATATGTTTTTTTTTGTTTTTTTTTTTCACTTCACATTGTTGTTCTACTTTTTTTTTCACTGTTCATTCAAAGTAAACAACCTTTTAGAGTTTAGGATCATATATTTATCACCTAAGACTTTTCAAAGAAACCTAGTCAACCCACTCTTCTCCTTCCCAAATTAGACTATGTAAATATTAAAAAATATATATATTTTTGGCATTATAATAAATTTCTGAAAATCATTTTCACAGCCCAGCCAAGGATGTTGCTACTTCTTGTTTATTAAAATTCTGATACACAAATGCAAATGTCCAATCTTGCCAGATAAGAAGGCAAAGGCGGAAATTCACTTCACCTCAGCTTTAATGTCCCTTGTCCACAAATTCGGACATTTTTTATACGGCGAGATACATGACCATTCAACAATCAACTAATAAACCCCAATAATTTAAAAATGTTTTTTCAAAAAAAAAAATTCGTGTTTTATCAAATGTCAACAAATCGTCCGATTGACTAAAAATATTAAGTATGCATTCCATAACACTACTTTTACTCGTCTGAAATATTTTTTAACTCATCCTAATATTTTAATAGCTCGTCGAAATATTTTATTTGCTCGTATAAAATATTTCAGCTAAAATATTATGATATAAGCTGACAACGTTTGGATATATTGATGTACTGGGCTAGAATTTTTTTTTAAAAAGCTTAAACGGTAACGTTTGATTTGGACGAGTTTTGAACAATGATTTTTTTTTTTATTTTTTATTTTTTAACTTTATTCAATACTTAAATCCCAATTTTGTCTCGAGTTATCATATACAACGAACAAAGACAGACTGGTTGTGGGAGTCAGAGAGGGCAAAACAAGGGGAGAGGGAGAGAGAGAATGGAGAGGGAGAGTGCAGATAAACTGTTTGAGACACAGAGAGCAAGAGGGAGGCTGGCTTTCAGGATCTATGCTTGCTCTGTTTTGGTGGGTATTTGCTTGATATGGGTGTACAGGGTGAGCGAGATAGCCAATGGAGGAGGATGGTGGAGTAAAAGTAGATGGATTTTGCTGGGGATGTTTGGAGCTGAGGTGTGGTTTGGTCTTTACTGGCTCCTAACTCTCTCTTGTCGCTGGAATCCGATCTATCGCCGGACTTTCGAGGAACGGCTTATCCAGAGGTACTCATTGCATAAACTCCCTAATTTTATCTTACAAAGGATCCTGTACTCAATGGCGTATTCGAAAATTATCAAGGTTTACTAGTTTGTGTTTAGAAAACTATGCCTAGTAAAATTATCTGCTACATACCGAGAGGAGGTTTCGTCGCTTTCGCTTTCTCTCTCTCTCTCTCAAAAAAAAAAAAAAAAGAAATCTTATGGAGAGTATACTGTTTTCATTAACATTGGCGGATATAGATGTAATCTATAGCCTGTTGATAAGCATACCATATAATGAGAGTTGATAAGTTGTGTAATTTTGTTCCCAGGTATAAATAACAAAATAGTAATTCAAAACCCAAATTAGTAATGAGCATCTTCACTGATTCGAAATTGTTTCATTTCTGTTGTTGAGATCCAATTCGGTCTAGTTTTCGGTATGGGCCAACCAATACTTTAGCAGACCAGTTAAAATTGGGACCGGCTCACCGGATCGGAGAAAGGGAAAGATATGCATGCTTGAGCCTGTTACTCTTCTAGAGTTGGAGAAACACAGTAGAGCAATCTCAAGAGATCACAGAATCCCAAAGTCAAAAGAGAGAATATCCACTAATCTGACCAAACACTCAAAAGAGAAAATTAGGAAAAGAGAGAATATCCACTGCACCCTCATATATATATATATATATATATATATATCTAACAACATCAAAAGAATATGATAAAATTGCTATTTATCAACTTCAGTATTTATAAGTTTAATTATTATTTATTATATCAATTTTTTCAATTCAGCTATGTTTATTTAGAATAAGGGTATATAATATTATACTTAAATTATATAATTTTATTTCGATATTATAACCATTGAAATAATTTTAATTTTAAAACATAAAATAAATAGTTATTTTAAATTTATAGTGCCATGCTTAGCATGGGTTAGGAACAAGTAACTTTTTAAAATTGGATTATCAAAGTCGTTGGGCCACGTGGCATCTTTAATAACTTTCGATATGCTAAGTGGCATTTGTTCTTTTTAAAAAAAAACATATACGTGACATTTATATTAATTGATAGATATTTAAAAAAGTCATATAATTAATTAATGAGCAGCACTTCAATTGTTTAGCACTAAATCAGAATTTTTCAGAGATTAATTTGGAACTTGCCGTCTTTTGGATCAGATACGGAGACAAATTGCCCGCAGTGGACGTGTTTGTCTGCACTGCAGATCCAACCATCGAGCCACCAATCATGGTCATCAACACAGTTCTATCAGTCATGGCCTATGACTACCCCACCGAGAAACTAAGTGTCTACCTCTCTGATGATGGAGGCTCTGAGCTCACCTTCTATGCGCTGCTGGAGGCCTCTAAATTTGCAAGCTCTTGGATTCCCTTCTGCAAGAAGTTCAGGATAGAGCCCAGAGCTCCAGCTGCTTACTTTAAGGAAGAAAAAAAAACTAATGGGCCAACGACAAATGAATTGATAGCAATCAAGGTCTTGAATATGTTTAAACAAATGCATTCATCGGGGGCTCCCAATAGTCCTGACACAATCTGAACAACACGCTGTGCATTGGGATATGTACTATATTATATATTCCGATGCACAACATGTGGTTCAGATTGCATCAGGAGTTCATGATGAATAGCAGTGCTTATACGTTTGCTTTTATTGTGTTGCATTCCGCTTATATTTTCTCATACACTGTCAAAGGAAGTCCATCCAAACATTCTAGAATTCATTAGCAAACATTAATTTAAGCAATCCAGGGAATGAAGAGTTGAACTGGATCCTGGATGTGTATGTATGTAGTAAGCACACTAACATCCAGAGGCTGGTGGTTAAAACACATCCCCCACAAGCTAAAGTTATTATTTTGACTTCGCATTAATTGGCAATCTTATTTTAACTACATTTTTATTTTGTTCAGCATAAGATTTTCTCTGGATATTTTAAGGTTTAATGTAATTTAATCTTTGATGAATATTACAATATGTTGTCAGTGGCCTTGTTTACAGTTTACCACATTGTGATGCACCATTTCATGCCTTTTGAATTCCAAAAACCATGTATATGATTTGTCTAAATGCTACTTTTCACAGCATTTTCTATGTTATAGCTTAAGTTTTATATAGTTGAAGCTCACATAGAATGTTAAATATTCACAGAAACTATATTGTATCTGCATTGCAGTCTGGTATTGTCTTTGTATAGACTTACTAATACCATAATCTTACATGACCTGTTGATTCCGCAAAAACAATGATTTTTTTCTTTTTACAACTATGTCTTGCAGAAATTGTATAATGAGATGGAGAATCGAATCAATGCTGCAACAAAGCTAGGCAGGGTTCCTGCTAGTTTACGGCAACAACATAAAGGGTTTTCTGAGTGGAATGAGCCGATGACTTCAAGGGATCACCATGGAGTTGTTCAGGTTCCAACTTAATATCATTCCAACAGCAAATTTACAAAATTTCTTTCCCTCTTAGTTAAAGATATGGGACTTTCTTTCCTTGTTTGCACTCAATGCGTCCGGTTTGTCATTAGATGTTAATAGATGGGAGGATCCAAAAGACTGCAGAAAATGGAGATTCCGCGCTGTCAACCCTTGTCTACATGGCTCGAGAGAAGAGGCCACATCGGCATCACAATTTCAAAGCAGGAGCCATGAACTCACTGGTATATTTGATAAAGTAAAAAAAAAAAAAAAAAAAAAAAAAGAAGATATCGAAAGTTATAACATCTTTCAACTTTTTGCTGACAAATGTTTCAAAACAGATAAGGGTGTCTTCAGAGATCAGCAATGGTGAGATCATTCTCAATGTGGACTGCGACATGTATTCCAACAATGCCAAAACTTTGATGATGTGCTCTGTTTCTTCATGGACAAAGAGCAAGGCTACGAGTATGCATACGTTCAACTTCCGCAGAGCTTTGACAACATCACTAAAAATGACATCTATAATAATTCCTGGACAATGTACCGCGAGGTTAGTAGAAATGCAAATAAATTGCATGTAGCTGCATGTCCTCAATCTATTTTCCTTTTTCATGATTTATTATCTGTAAATATCAAGAATAATTTTTTTCCGCTCTAAAAAAAATTATAACACTTGTAGGAGTGCTGGTTGGGTTGGTCCCACTTATCTCTGTAATCTTCAACAAATACTCTTTTCATAACAACAATTAGTTTATTTATTATATTATTGATGAAATTGAAGGTAAGTCAAATGATTGTTAATTCTATTAGATGATGCTTACTATTGTACATCTTGACTTATATCATTTTCCTTTGATCTTTTTCTTTTTTCCTTTTAACATTTCACCCTCAACCGGTTCTTGAAGGTGGATTTTCCTGGATGTGATGGATATGGAGGGCCACTGTACGTAGGATCTGGTTGTTTTAGTAGGAGGAAAATTTTATGTGGCCTTAAATATAATGAAGCACATGAAAGCTTAAAACATGATGGAAGAAAGAATGCAGAAGAATCGCTGAGCTCTTTGGAACTGAAAGCTAAGAATCTTATAAGTTGCACCTTTGAGGACAATACGGAGTGGGGAAAAGAGGTTCGTTCTTTCCAATATTAGCATGACGTCAGCATTATTGATACTAATTTACAGTTTCGAGAAATGCCATTTTTCAGGGATTCCTAATGCCCTGATGAATAGCAATGCACTACAGTTTCTGGTCTTTCAAAGAGGCCATCTTAAATAGAACATGTAACATGTCACTATTAACGTCATTGCCATCGTAAAGCCAATATTGCTCATATATATATGCATAATTTGGGTTGTAGATGGGTCTGAAATATGGATGCCCGGTAGAGGATGTTATTACCGGTCTCGCCATACAATGCCGAGGCTGGAAGTCGGCATTTTTTAATCCGTCGAGAAAGGCATTCCTGGGTGTTGCTCCTCTGACATTGTTCGATACGCTAATTCAGCAAAAGCGGTGGTCTGAAGGCGACTTTCAAATCTTCGTCTCCAAATATTGTCCCTTCGTATATGGTCATGGGAAGATAAAGCTAGGTCTTCAAATGGCATACAGCATTTACTGTTTATGGGCTCCTAACTCATTTCCCATCTTGTACTATGTCTCTATTCCTTCGCTCGGCCTCCTCAGCGGCGCTGCCTTGTTCCCCACTGTAAGGTTTCACATCTCCCTTTTTTTTATTTTTTGAGTAAAAGTCATTGCCTGCATTGGAAAAAAATCCAAATCAGTCTCGGCTGATGTCGGCGACATCTCTATTTACATTCTGATAAAAATAACGACGAATGTACTTACAACAGTGCATCTAAAAATCCTATAGGTTTCGAGCTTATGGTTCATTCCCTTCGCCTATGTGATCGCTGCCACAACTATTTACAGCATAGCAGAATCACTATGGGCGGGATTGACTGCGAAAGGTTGGTGGAATGAGCAGAGGATGTGGTTGTTTAGAAGGCTTGCTTGTTATCCCTTTGCATGTATCGACGCCTTCCTCAAATGTTTTGGTCTGAGCAACTTATCTTTTGTGGTGACATCAAAGATTTCTGATGATGCCGTCTTAAAGAGGTACGAGCAAGAAATCATGGAATTCGGAACGTCGACACCAATGTTTACTATAATCGCGACGTTGGCAATGTTCAATCTGCTTTGTCTGCTCTATGGATTGTGGAGAGTATTGCTGAAAGAAGGGATCATGGTTCTTGGTTCAATGTTGGTGCAGTTTCTTATATGTGGTTCTATTGTCCTCATAAACAAACCCGTGTTCGGAGCTATGTTTGTGAGGAGTGACGGCGGCCGCATACCAACATCCGTAACAGTTACATCTATTGCATTGTCCTTATTAGGTTCACTGCTACCATCTCTACAATAATAATAACGTAAGATAATCTTTAATTTTATGCCATGTGGCATCTCATGCACTCTCTACCTTCGCCATGTATCATCTTTAATATTGATTTTCATACCATGTGGTATCTATATTTTTCCTCCGCTTTCGCCACGTGTAATATTTACAATAGAAACATTACCTCCGCTCAGTTTTATATTAGACCCAATAAGTTTAATATTTACCTCCGCTTTCTCCACACTTTCGTTTCGGCCCCTCCGTCTCCTTCGCTAGGATAACACTACATCTGCTTGCTGGTGGCTTCGGCCTACTTGGGTTCACATGTCATCCACGACGTTTACTATCCCAAGAATCGTTTAACTGCCGCCTCCAAATTCTTCACTTCAAATCCCTTAGTTTTCTACATCCACTGACCAACCGTTTATTTCCGTAACCTTCAGAGAAGGTATATATCAAAATGATTCGGCACTATGAGTCTCATGCGTCTGGCATAAGTGTTTAGAGGGTATTCATCATGGCTGTTCGTATTGCTTTCGTTTAGTGCTGATTTTTCTTATGACTTTTGAGTAATTATGATGCATAAGTGTTATCAATTACTGAGTCTCTCCATGAATGATTGTTGGTTCTCTTTCTTCTTTCTTCTTTCTTCTTTTCTTCTTTTTTTTTTTTTTTTTTTTTTTTTTGGTATGTAAGAAAATTTGTATTAGCTTAAACTTGCAATTACATCATACAGACGTTGTGTCCCAAACGAACCTATCCCCAACTTACACATAGGTGGCGAAATTTAGATTAATTTTTCAATGCTATGAATACAACTTAATATCATAAAATCATACATTTTCACTTGGACGCAAATATCCTAGCAGAATTTAACTTGGAGATGATCCTCCCGACCACCAAATACACCTTTAGCAGGGAGAAGAATTTTGCAAAATTATACATTTTCACAGCCTTAGGGAACTCCATAAAAGAAAAAAAGTTTACAGCTATTTTTTTAGTTTCAGCATCTTCTAATTTGATAAAATCAGAGTTACCATCTCGAACGTGAAGACTTGTAGAAAAACAACAGATAATTTTTGCTTTTTACAAGTAGCTTGAATAAAGTAGACAAAAATAGGTAAGTGGATTAGGAATATAATGGTCACGGGTATTTGTCGGCGGAAACAAATTCTAAGAGGGTCAAAATAGCTACCTCACTAATTTAGAAAAATATTCTATAGGTGTAAGAAAATTTCATTAAGAATTAAAAAAAAAAATGGAGCCAGTAAACTAAAGGGTGACACATATTATAGGGTGTCTGATCATCTTATGGCAAATTGTTGGTTCTATTATTGTATGATAACCATAAGTTTATTATATATCTATCAAAGGGTTGCTTGAGTTTACAGGAATTTTTGGCATGATGTTATTGAATCATCGTTATGTTGTTCTTGGGATCAGTACCTCAAATTTTCCTTACAGTTTTGAGTACTTTATCTGTCTATGAGCATTTTCTGTGTTTTATTATATTATTTTCTACAATTCCTGAATATTATTTAAACCACTTACTTTATGGATTGTGGTATTAAAACGTTATGGGCGTGCATGTTGTATTTATTAGTATAATTGTTTTTATTAAATCGTATATATATATATATATATATATTGTTTGTGTGTATGTTGTAATTAGTAGTATATATATATATATATGTGTGTGTGTGTGTGTGTGTGTGTGTGTATACACATATATTGTGGTATTAAAATGTTATGGGTGTGTATGTTGTATTCACTAGTATAATTGTACTTATTAAATCGTTTATTAGTGGTTAAATATGTTAAAATTATTGTAGTATTACATATTCCAATAAGCATTAACACGGGCTTTTTGAACTAAATGTAGATATCGCAACACCAGGCTATCAGCTTTATGAATGACAATATAAAATGTCACGACCCACAACATAGGGGCCGCGACGGCTAAGGAAGAAGGACACAAAACGGAGTTTGTAATATGCGTATAAAACTATGAAAACGAGGATTGAGCCGAGCTCGGGACTTTCGACACCGGCAAGTATCAACCGAGGAGGTGGAACCCGCCCTGAGTGCCGACTAAACTTGTCAAAGATCTTAAGATATCAATATCCTCTATTGATACCAAAATATCTAGGACAACCTTAGATCCGATACATAAAACACTTATAACAAAGCTTACAAAAACGTTTTCGAAAATACCAGCTCAACCTGTATTTTTCTAAAAGATTCAGAGGTGCTAAACCTCTTAAATACATTTATATAAGACCCTAAAAGTATCAAAAGTATTTTCGGAAACCATTTAAACCGAAATCAAAATACCAATTCCAAAGAGATTTCGGTCGACCGAAAGTTGAGGACCGGTTGACCGATACTCAACTCGAGAACTCAAAATGCATGTTGTAACAATTTCGGTCGACTGACCGATATTATCGATCGACCCATAATATCAGACAGAATTCAGATTTCAGAAATGAAATACATGCCGCCTCGAAATTCGTATTTCACCAGGGTCTTGGAAGCCAACCCCATACGCCCGAGTATCTACCTTAGATACACGCGTAGGACCTTCCAAGCACCCAAAATACGCGAAGACGACGGATTTAAATAAAAAAAACCTCTTTAAGAACTGAAATACGGTAAAATAATAGCTAAGTGTATGAAAACTTGCTTTTCAAGTCAAACATTCATTCTAACACATTTGAAGTCTCATACTAGGTCAAGTACACATACTCAACCATTCAAATGCCCTCTTGGGGTCTCAATACCATATTTAACCAAATATGCACATTTTATATAAAACTTTGGAAATTCATACAAACTTAGGTTTCAAAAGCGTTACTTGTAACATTCTAAACTTTAAAAGAAATACAAGCTATATGTAGGTTAATGCTTCACTTTTTACATCATTTACTACAAATTACGCGTGACTAGTCTAAGTATACAAAATGATGTCTATACAATTGTGAGTCCCCAAAACTCCAAAATACCTTCTATAACCCTTCTCGCAAACTACGTCGGCTACGCGAGCTCCTTGCCCTTCACAAACGGATCTGAAAAATAAGGCAATAAAGCGGTGAGTCCTTCGACTCAGTGAGCGGTACATTGGCGTCCTCCCTTGGAGCACCAGTGCAACACCGCACACAAGAAAACACATGCATAAACAACAACATCATCATATAAGATAACAAGCATATTTATCACATATGCATAACACAAATAGCATGCTTTGCTTGTAGCAAAGTAATCACCCGACCAAATCAATTTTGTGATTTATTTGTTAAATCAGCGTGATTCACTAACCTATCGTAGTTAGTCATTAATGTTCATTTAGGTAAGATAGGTCCGACACGAACTCCCTAGCCCTAGGCACCTAATCCTGCCTGGACTAAGGCAGTTCCGGACGCCTACACTCATACCAAGGCTTTCGTCCGCTATCGCCGGATTTTCCATCACGACACAACACTCACGGTAGGGGCGATCCCACAGCGCAAAATGGGGGCTACTCGGACTCTTTACGTCTTGTGCAACCGAGCCTCGCTCTACGTAGCAATCGCCTGGCCAACGGCTGATCTGCAAGATACTACGCCCACCGTCCTCCATAGAGGCAAACTCGCTGCCTTACATACTCTAACTAGAATCCTCTACCCCTGATATATTGTCCCCTGGCATCACACATCGGGCTGACTCAATTAAAACTCGACGGAGATCCAACTTCCGAGCACCCATAGGGCATAACAATACGAGTGTTTCTAGAGCTATTTTACTCTATACATCGTACACATGCTTACATAATATCATATATCAATATAGATAACATAGTTATTGAGCAATCCATACAAAGTTCATAATTTTGAACTAAACACAATTGTACACAACATGAAGTAATACTCAAAGCTAACATATATAACATCACCAATAGATAATCATTTTATTTAGCATGTCACATGATTTTACATCACCATAATCAACATCAAGCTAGGGTTCTTGACCCTGCTACACATAATCATCAAAAATCATGTAAACACACCCAAGAATACCACTAAGCATATTCTCATGCATACCAACACACACATACATATGGTGTTTAACCCCTCACCTCGAAATCAAGCTTCCCACGAGCTTACACCCCAAGACTTCGCGAAACCAAAAATCAAGATAATTTTATGTGTAGAGTAATACCGGGAGAGTGTGAAAATCAACTTTAAATCAAATAAATTCAAAGGGAAAGAAATGAACACCTAGGGGGACTTACCTAAGGCTCCAACAACCTCAACTTGCGGTGGGAATGAAAATAAACCCCAAACAACACTTATAACAACCACTTACCTACTCTAGCTGCTCCGATCGGTCGACCGAAACAGGAATCGGTCGACCGAAAACCTAAAATCTGCAAAAACAGATTCAGCTCTAACACTCGGCCGACTCGCTACGGATAACACACTCGCGCCGACGAGACCCCAACAAGGCTAGCTCGTATCCGACGCGACCACGCATGCATCCCCAAGCAATAGCAAGCCTCTCATGCATATGCAAGTCTAAGAGAAACACAATGCACACACATACGCATGCATGCAAGGACTTAGCAAAAATTTGCAAGCTATCTACATACAAGTCTAAAGCCAACATAAGAACTAAAGACTAAGAGAACTAATTCGGTCACGAACCTCACATCCCTCCCCACTTAAAGGATTTGGTTCACCGAATCGAAAAGGTGAGGAAAACCGCATGCACATCATCCTCGGGTTCCCAGGTAGCCTCTTCGAACCGCTGATTACGCAACAAAACCTTCACCAACGGTATAGTCTTATTCCTCAGAACCTTATCCTTCCGATCTAAAATCTGAACCGGCTGCTCTGAATAAGTAAGGTCCATCTAAACTGGAATCGGAGTCGGTACTGTAATTGCTGTCGGCTCGGCCAGACACTTCCTCAGCATAGAAACGTGAAAGACATCATGAATATGTGACATCGACTATGGAAGCTCAAGTCTGTATGCTTCCTATTCACTCCACAACTCTGAATGGCCCAATATACCTGGGGCTCAACTTGCCCTTCAACCCAAATCGCTGAACGCCTTTCAATGGAGAGATTTTCAAATACACAAAATCTTCCACCTGAAACTCTAACTCCTGCGACGCCTGTTTGTATATGATTTCTGGCGGGACTGAGCAATCTCCAGTCGTTGACGTATCACTTGTATCTTCTGGTTAGCTTCCTCGACAACGTCGGTACTCACAGCTCCCTGATCAACCATCTCATCCCAAAATAAGGGAGTACGGCATCTCTTGCCATGCAAAGCCTCATGCGACGCAATACCGATGCTAACTGTTGTTGTAAGCAAACTCTACCAGAGATAGGTGATCGTTCCAGCTATCGCCGAAATCCAATACACAGGCTCGAAACATATACTCCAAGGTCTGTATCGTCCTCCCAGACTGCCCATCGGTCTGCGGATGATATGCGGTACTAAACCTCAACTCCGTACCCATTTGCTGCTGGAACGCTCTCCAGAAACACGAAGTAAAACGATGGTCGCGGTCCGACACTATGCTCACTGGTACGCCGTGGAGTCTGACAATCTCCGCTATAAACACACGATCTAACCTATCAGGTGTATAGGTGATTCGAATCGGGATAAAATGGGTGGTCTTCGTCAGCCGATCTACTACCACCAAGATAGCATCAAAACCGTGCCTCGTCCGCGGTAATCCCTGAACGAAATCAATGGTAACGTCTTCCCATTTCCACATGGGAACCTCTAATGGCTGCAAATATCCACCATGTCTTAGATGCTCTGCCTTCACTTTCTGACACACTACACACCGCGCTACAAAGCTGCTGACATCTCTCTTCATGCCCGACCACCAAAACTATGTTTTTAAATTTTTTTACATCTTTGTAACCCCTGGGTGCACAGACAACCTGCTACTATGTTCCTCGGACAAAATCTGTTGTGTAAGCTCGATATCCTACGGAACACACATACGGTGTCTGTATCGGATGATATCATCTGCCTCAATATCATAATCTATCACCACCTCGGACTCAAGGCGCGCTTGTACCTCCTGAAGTGCAACGTCGCCTTGCTGTGCCGACCTCAGCCACTGAAGTAGCTCCGGCTCAACTATATAAGTAGCAAAGATGACCCCTGGTGCATGCTCATTAGCACGCAAGCCAAGGCGGCCAAACTGCTCCGCGAGATCCCACTCTAATATATATAAACCGTCAAGGTGAGCGGAGCTTTTTCGGCTAAGAACGTCAGCTAACAACGTTTGCCTTGCCAGGATGGTAGAGTATACAACACTTGAAGTCCTTCAAGTACTCTAGCCACCGTCTCTACCGCAAATTCAACTCCTCCTAAGAAAAGATGTATTGTAGGCTCTTATGATCTGTATATATCTCGAAATCTTTGCCATACAAGTAATACCTCCACAATTTCAAAGGAAATATAACCAAGAGCAACTCTAAGTCGTGAACGGGTTAATTGCCCTCGTGTGTCTTCAACTATCGCGAGCCATACGCTATAACTCGGTCGTGCTGCATTAACACGCAACCCAAACTACTCAAAGAAGCAACGCTGTACACTACAAAATCGCCTTGATCATCAGGCAAAGACAACACTGGAGCCGTGGTCAATCTATGCTTTAGTTCTTGTGGAAGCACTGCTCACACGCATCACTCCATTCGAACCGAGCTGCTTTCTGAGTCAACTTAGTCATCAGACTCGCCAATCTCGCAAAGTTCTCAATGAACGTCCGGTAATACCCGGTTAAACCTAGAAAACTACAAATCTCGGTTGCATTCTTGGGCCCTCCTACTAAAGGACGACATCGATCTTAGCCGGATCGACGACCACGCCCTCCTGGGACACAATATGACCCAAGAAATGCACCTGAGAAAGCCATAACTCACACTTGCTAAACTTAGCAAACAACTATTTCTCGCGCAGGACCTGCAATAACAACCTCAAATGTTCGGTATGCTCATCCTAACTACGAGAATACACAAGAATATCATCAATGAATGCCACCACAAACCGATCCAAAAACGGCTGTAAAATCCTATTCATCTTATCCATAAATAATGCCGGTGCGTTTGTCAATCCAAACGACATGACCAAAAACTCAAAATGACCGTACCGAGTACGAAAAGCTGTCTTCGGCACGTCCTTGGGTCTAACCCTCAACTGATAATACCCGGATCTCAGATCTATCTTTGAGAACACGACGGCCCCTCTCAACTGATCAAACAAGTCGTCTATCCGCGGGAATGGATACTTATTCTTGATCGTCAACTGGTTCAACAGTCTGTAATCTACACACATCCGTAGACTACCTTCCTTCTTCCTCACAAACAACACTGGTGCACCCCACGGTGATGAACTAGACTGGATGAACTCCTTAGCTAACAGCTCGCCTAACTGGGTCTTCAACTCTGCTAATTATGTCGGCGCCATCCTATAAGGTGCCTGGGAGACGGGCGCTGCTCCAGGCACTAGGTCAATCCGGAACTCAGTCTCGTGCTCCGGCGGCAACCCAGGCAACTCCTCTTGAAACACATTAGGAAACTCACACACAATCGGAATACCCTCAAGCTGTCCTGCCTCAACATGCGGGTTCAACAAGTATGCCAAGTAAAGCGAACAACCTTGCTCTAAAAGTCTATTTGCTTTCAAAGCACTAATAATCGGGACACCCTTCCCCGACTTATCACCATAGAAGTGCAACATAGGAGTTCGCGGAATTCTAAACGTAATCGCTCCGGCGCGACAATTAATCCTAGCAAAGTGTTCGGCCAACCAATCAATACCCAAAATCACATCAAAATCGGATAGGTCAAGCACAATCAAATCCCCGAGTAACACACAGTTTGCCACTCAGATCTCACACCCACGGTAGCAGCTATCGGCCAATAAAACATAACCCGCGGGAGTGGTAATCTCAAACAAGCAATCATATACAAGATATCGGGTAGGTAATCTTACAGCAAAATTCTCGGAAATAAAGGAATGCGTAGCACCGGAATAAAAAAAGATAAATGCTGGAATGCTGCAAACTGATAAAGTACCTGTGATGGCCGAAGAGCTCCTGTCTGCTTCCTCACTAGTCAACGCGTGCAACTTGCCCTGCACTCTAAGGGGGCTGCCCAGCCCGCCCCTGAGGCGCAATAGGTCGGGGTGCCGGTTACCCTGTGATGGCTGTAGCATCTGCAACGGCGTGGGCTGCTGCGGTCCATCCTGGCTCCTAAACTGTCTCGGCTTCGGACAAACGCGGCTAACATGTTTCTTCTCGTGGCAGTTGTAGCACTCAATATCCGGTCTCAACTTCTGCTTGTTACCCTTCCCACTCGGAGTGGTGCGGGTATCGGCGGCTTCGCCCTGCTTTTTCTTCTTTGGCCACTGCTTGGCCTTCCCCTTCTTATCAGCTTGTGATCTATCCGCCATGTATCTCTTCCAATCTGCCTCGATGTTTTGAGCCTTCATCAGGGTTTGGTGCATAGTAGAAAACTCGTCACCACCCATCTTGCTCAAGATTTCACCGCGTAAACCATCACGGAACCTCCTTGCTAGATTCTCCTCATCGGCCAACAGGTAAGGAGCATACTGGAATATGGAAACAAACTTAGCATGGTATTTTCAGACGGACATCTCACCCTATCTTAGCTGCTCAAATTCTCGCTACTTCTGCCTCTTCACAGTCTCCATAATGTACTGTCGGCGAAATAGCACTAAGAAATCGGTCCAATTACCGAACTGCTCAAACTGCCCCTTTACACTTCTCCACCACCGCTCTGTTGCGCCGGTGAAAGTGGAGATAGCCAAAGCCATGCGGGACACATCAGGATCTCAAAATTTTTCTCCATATCCCGTACCCAGTCATCGGCATTGTCAGTGTCCGCACTACCCTCAAACTTCGGAGGATTCCTTTTTTGGAAACGGCTCAAATAGTCGAGATAATCTTTCCTTCTTGGATGCACAGCAAGACCTGGCACTGCCTCTGGCTCGGCCTGAACAACTGCCGGCAATGGCTCTACTGTCGGAGGTACGGTCTGCTGGGCCTGTTGCTCAGCCAACAACGCTGCCACTACTGCCTCCTGAATCATCCTAGCAAGATCCGCACCAGCCGGCGGCGGATCCTGCTCACCCTGATCAGGGGCACGACGAGGTCGTCTGCGTGGTGGCACCCAATAACCACAACGAACCAAAATTAACGATATATTCTAATCGTCCTAGCACTCATTTGCACACCCCATCATTTTTAACAAGTTTTAGTTTCTATGAAGCATTAAGCTACACCAAACTCTAATACCATAAAAACTGTCACGACCCGTAACCCGGGGGCCGCGACGGCAAAGGATGAAGGACATAAAACAGAGTTTGCAATGCGGAAGTTTATGCGTATAAAACCATGAAAACGAGGATTGAGCCGAGCTAGGGACTTTCGACACCGGCAGGTAACCACGGAGGAGGTGGAACCCGAGTGCCGACTAAGCTTGTCAAAGATATTAAGATATCAATTTCCTCCATGGATACCAAAATATCTAGAACAACCTTAGGTTCGAAACATAAAACACTTATAACAAAGCTTACAAAAATGTTATCGGAAATACCGGCTCAAACTGTATTTTTCTAAAAGATTCGGAGGTGCTAAACCTCTTAAATATATTTATACAAGACCCTAAAAGCACCAAAAGTATTTTCGGAAACCATTTAAACCGAAATCAAAATACCAATTCTAGAAAGTTTTCGGTCGACCGAAAGTTGAGGACCGGTCGTCCAATACTCAACCTGAGAGCTCAAAATGTATGCTGTAACAGTTTCGGTCGATCGACCGATATTATCGGTCGACCAACCGATAATAATAGAAAAATAGAATTCATATTTCATAAATGAAATACTCGCTGCCTCGAAATCCGTATTTTACCTGGGTTTTGGAAACCAACCCTACACACCATAGTATCTACCTTGGATATACGCATAGGACCTTCCAAGCACCCAATACGCGAAGATGACGGATTTAAATAAACAAAAAATCTCTTTAAGAACCGAAATACGGTAAAATAAAGCTAAGTGTATGAAAACTTGCTTTTCAAGTCAAACATTCATTCTAACACATTTGAAGTCCCATACTAGGTCAAGTATACATGCTAAACCACATTTTATTAAGGCACAACAATACGAGTGTCTCTAAAGCTATTTTACTCTACATATAGTACACATGCTCACATAACATCATATATCGACATAGATAACATAGTTAGTGAGCAATCCATACAAAGTTCATAATTTTTGAACTAAACACAATTGTACACAACATAAAGTACTACTCAAAACTAGCATATATATAGCATCACAAGAGTATTATGTAGCATTTCACATGATTTTACATCACCATATCAACATCAAGCTAGGGTTCTTGACCCGGCTACACAAAATCATCAAAAATCATGTAAACACACCCAAGCATACCACTAAGCATATTCTCATGCATACCAACACACATATACACATGGTGTTTAACCGTTCACCTCGAAATCAACCTTCCCACGAGCTTACATCCCAAAACTTCGCGAAACCGAAAATGAAGGTGATCTATGCGTAGAGTAATAACGAGAGACTGTGAAAATCAACTTTAAATCAAATAAATTCAAAGGGAAAGAGATGTACACCTAGAGGGGCTTACCTAGGGCTCTAGCAACCTAAACTCACGGTGGGAATGAAAATAAACCCCAAACAACCACTTAAAACAACCACTTACCTAGTATACCAGCTCCGACCGGTCGAACGAAATAGGAATCCGTCGACCGAAAACCCTGAAATCTGCAAAAACAGATTCAGCTCTAACACTCGGCCGACTTGCTATTGATCATACACTAGCGCCGATGAGACCCAAAATGGCAAGCTCGTCCCCAACGCGACCACACATGCATCCCCAAGCAATAACAAACCTCCCATGCACATGCAAATCCAAGAGAAACACAATACACACATACACATGCATGTAAGAACTTAGCAAAAATTTGCAAGCTATCTACATACAAGTCTAAAGTCAACATAAGAACTAAAGACTAAGAGAACTAACTCGGTCACGGACCTCACATAATAGAAGGTGATGAAGGTGTGTATAATGTTCATCAGCCTAATGGTGTCGTACGGTTACCAGCAAATTACTTTTATTCGACTCTAATTGCAAAGCTTCGTAGAAAGTTTCGTATTGACACGTCCTAGTATGAGTTAAAAGGTGCTGTTCAGGTATCCGTACATGGCACCCAATAGAGATATTACATGGCACCCAATGACGACATGGATACAATAATAATTTTTTATGGACTATATCCATGTTTATCTGATTCTTGAGTCTGTAGATGAACCACAGCATAGTCCCATTGATGATGCGTATATTACAACTTCGCATACGCAACATGAAGATTTACATGCATGTCCTAGTGCAAGAACTTCGCCACAACCCTCGCGGCCAGTAAATGATCCTACCTATGATAGATTCTTTCCAATTGAAAATTCTATAGATGAAAATGCAGATATTTATGAAGATTCGCATGTAAATTTTTCTGATGATGAATCATCTGAGGAGGATAAGGAAACTGAGGTTGAATATACTAATTCTCGACAATCACATGGTGAAGCAGGTCCCATTACTGTCCCATGTCTGAATACTGTCGCAGCTTCGCGTCCATCAGTACCACTTTATGTTGTGCCATCTACGTATAGTATTCTTGATTGGAATACAATTGAACAGAATTCTCCTATTTCTGCTTGGATGCAAGATATGGAAGTTGCATGGACTTTAAGCCAAGAGTTTCGTCAAGGGATGTTGTTTAGAGATGAAAAAAATCATTAATTAATGCAGTGCAAGTATATTCAATTGAAAGACAACATCAGTATGCAGAATGATCAAATACCAAAATTTGGGTTGTAAACTGCAAGAAAGGTAAGAATAACTGTGAGTGGCATTTGAAAGCAACATTGAAAGCGTTACGGGCTGTTTACTTCGTGCGGATGAGTGAGAAGTGAGAAGTGGATGAACTGTGAGAACTGAGAAATAGCTGAGAAGTGATGTTTTGAGTTTTTCTACTTACTTGGAGTTGTGAAGTGAGGGCTGGAAGACAGTTTTTTTGTTTACTTGGGGTTGGAAGTAATGCTGAAAAACAGTTTTATTGTTTACTTGGCGTTGGAAGTGAATTGAGTTAAACGTATTAAATTTAAAATATATAACTGATATATATTATATATTATATATTATATTAGGAGATATTATATTATATTATATTGTATTGTATTATATATAATATATTACACTATATTATATTATAATTTTAAGTATATTATATGACTTATATATTATACTATATTACTTATAGTTTATAATTGCAATATACATTGTATTATATATAATAATATAATATATTATATTATATCTTTAATAAATTATATTACCTATAAATTATATTATATTAATTATATATTATACTATATATAATGTTTACTAAGATATTGTATTATATTATATTTTACATGTAATATATATTTAATTATATTACTTACTATTTTTATATTATATTATATAAATTTTTAATTATGTTTGCTTATATTATATTATATTGTGAATATATTATATATAATTTTTTTTATATTACGTAATATGAAAATTCACAATATACAATATGCTAAAATTTGAATACAAATTATGGAATACAAGAATTTTGTGTTGAATGAAAATGTACAAAATGCTTATTATCAAATATACATATACTCTTACAAAAAAAAAAAAAAAAAATATTGTATTACTAATGTTTATTATCAAATATACATGTACTCATGAAAAAACATATCCTCTTGTGCCTTACTCCATTTAGCATCTATTTGCAAAATAATAAATAATTACAAAGTAAAAGTATATGAATAACAATTGACTTTGTTATTTAACTCTAGACCCCTCAGTGCTATAATTAGCATATATCATCGGGATATTTTTTTTTCATTTTGAATAGAAACCTATTATACTCCAACACTGATACAGTGGGAACAAGTTAGGCTCCAATATTCGAAACTTATTATACTCCAACACTAATACAGTGAGAACAAATTAGCCTCCAATATTCTCGTGCAATATAATTTACTCGATTATTTCACTATCAAACCCTCAGTGCTATACTCAGAGCGCATCATCGGATTTATTTGTCACCTTCGGTGGGGACCAGTTATGCTCTTAAACTAATACATCAGGAACAAGATAGATTCCAACACCTATATTCTCCAACAAGCTGATACATAGCTGATTGTTGACTATTTATGCTGGTTGTGAGTATTATATGCTGGCTGTGACTATTTAATGCTGGCTTGTGGGTTATGTACATTGGCTACTTGAATACTCGACATAATGTTATAGTGGAGTATCCGAAATACATGCCCTTATACGTTATTGAGCAAAGATAATTATAGGGCATTTATAAATACTCATAGTCAGCATAAACATACTCATAGACGCACTCGATAGTTCACAGCCAGCATAAAATCACTCAGCCAGCATTGAAAGTGCACAACAAGTATATAAATACTCACATCCAGCATAAAAATAGTCACAGCCAGCAGATATACTCTTAGCCAGCATATATACTCACAAGCAGCAGATATACTCACAGCTAGCATATGAAATACCTACAGCCAACAAATAAATACTCACATTCAACAGATATACTCACAGCCATCATATAAAATACTCACAGCCAGCAAATAAATACTCACAGATAGCAGATATATTCACAGCTAGCATATCAAATACCCACAGCCAGCAAATAAATACTCACAGGCAGCAGATATAGTCATAGCCAGCATATAAAATACTCACAGTCAGTAAATAAATACTCATATGCAGCAGATATACTCACAGCTAGCATATCAAATACCCACAGCCAACAAATAAATACTCACAGGAAGTAGATATACTCACAGCCATCATATAAAATACTCACAGCCAGCAAATAAATACTCAAAGCCAGCAGATATACTCATAACCAACAGCTATAAAATAACCATAGCCAGCAATAAAAAGTACTCCACATGCTAGCACCTATGCACAGCTAGCAATAACACCTAGTAATAAAAATACTCCACAACCAGCAATAATATCTCTAACACAGCTTGCACATCATACACAGTTAGCAAAAATCATAGCCAGCATCAACTACAGGCAGGTTACTAGACAATAAGCCAGCAATAATACCCACATGCCAGCATTATATGTAACAGCCGGCGAGGCAGCAGATATACTCACAGCCAGCATCAACTTCATACCCACATGCCAACATTATATAGTTTCAACCAGTATTCCAGCATAAGTAATCACAGCTAGCATCAACTTCATACCCACATGCCAGCATATATAGTTTCAACCAATAAGCCAGCATAAGCAATCACAGCCAGCATCAACTTCATAACCACATGCCAATATTATATAGTAACAGCCAGCAAGCCAGCAAAAGTAATCACTGCCAGCACAAAAATCCACATCCAACAACATTGTAGCAGCTACCATAAATAATCATATAACAAATAGTCACATCATGTAGCAAAAAATATAGCAAAAGAGTCACTGCTCTAGCTATAGTAGGCACAATGTTAGTTAATAGGAGTCATAGGTGTCACACATTCAGCATTAATAATAATCCAACAGATATAGAAGTCACACAGATGTGCCTGAACCACTTGCTCTACGATAATAAAGTTAATCATCCGTCTTAACCACAGTCGTTAATTATCGGCCAGGATAGAGGCAGCAGATCGATCAGAGATCGGCGGTCGACGAATTTCTAACAAGCTACAGTAGCCAGGGGGTCGGGGCGAGAGGAGTTCGCGAGAATGGAAAAACAACCGGTTCCACCACTTCGCAGCCAACAGCTGCGAAGTGGTGGAACCCATTGGTTTATATACTCGCGGAACTCAGAACTGAGTTCCGCGAATTTGCGAGTCGAAGTAAACAATGCAACTCACTTCCCACTTCCCAGTATTGCGAGTTTGCCGAGTTCCGCGCGAAGTAAACAGACCCTTAGATGAGATGTGGAAGGTGGTAAAGTACGTTGGGCCTCATAAGTGTATTAATGAAGCAGATGAACAAAACTATGATAACCTGAACATGGACTGTAATTTTGTCACATATAAGATTAAAGCGTTGGTGAAAGCACAACCCAACTTGTGTGTTGCCGTAATTGCTACTGACATCAAAAGAAAATACCAATACACAAAATCTCGCAAAAAATATTGGAAAGCTAAGCAAAGACTATTGCCATGATATTTGGTGATTAGGACAATGTCATATAGCATCTTACCTAGATGGTTGCATCTAGTTTAATATTTTTTTCAAGGTCCATGACTGCTGTTACAGGTTTACCTTTATCGACGCCAAATAAAGCATTATTTGACCGTCTATTTTGGGCATTCGGACCTTGAATCGCAGGATTCATGCATTGCCCTCCCAAGTGTTCAGTATAAATGTCACATTTTTGTATGGCAAGTATCAGGAGTATATGCTTATTGTAGACACCCCATTTTGTCCGGGTTATCGTCCCGATTTTATTCGATAAATTCGATTAACCTTAAAATCTTGATTTACACTATTAAATTTATTTTAGTTTAATTCGACACTATATGGACGTACATGATTGTTTAGAATTTTAACGAGGCCGCGCACAAATAAGGAATTTTCACGGCAATCGAATATTTATATGAGATGGGCCATTTTCTGCCAAAATTAGACAGATAGGAAAGTCCAGTAGGTTTCACAAGAATCCTTAATACGGGCCCGTTTTTGCAATTCATGAAACAAGATATGGATATTTATTTGCGTAATATCAAAAAAAAAGAATCAAAACGGAGGAATCGGTCGTCGCCTGTCACTTGCCGCGCCCGCAATCGCCGTTCAACGCAGAAGAAGCGGTCGTGGGACCTCACCATGTCGCCAGCGCCTCGCAAGCGGCATGGGGCTATTTAGAGGAGAGCTCGACGCCGGCAAACGGGGGGGGAGCTTGGCCGAAGAATCCCCAAAAAAAAAAAAGAGAATGAGAATCCGAGAGAGAGAGAGCACTGCCACGGCCTGCCACCAGCACCGCCGACTATCTACGACGACGTCGTCGCCGCCGCACAGTTTCGTCGCCGCCGGAGAAGCTAAAAAAAATAAAACTCGGTTAATCTAGGTACGCGACCAAACTCCCTAAAAAATATTGCATTATAAACTCTTCATGGTATAGACGACGTGACACCGCCGTGGCTTCGCCAGCTGCGATCCACGTCTGAGAAATAATAAAAATATTTTTATTCCCGAAATTACACCCTTGAATATCTCGGCGTACAAGCGTCGAACCAATTTTGACATCGCATTTGATTCGCGGAACCATCGAAAACGCATAAAACACATATATAGGTCGAGGAATGGCCCGGCGGCGAAAGCCGCCGCCAATAAAGTTCGTCGGCGAGCTCGTGGCGCGCGACTGCGCGGCCAATTAGAGCCAAGGAACAAAAAATGAGGGGCGATTGGCTCAGCCGGTCGTCTTTATAAGAACATAAATAGGTGCGGGGCCCTTAGCCCTGCGCCCGAGCCATTTTCAATCGGCTCGGTGTTTAGCCGGTCGTCTTTATAAGACATAAATTAGGCGCGGGGCTTAGCCCCTGTGCCGAGCCGTTTTCAATACGGCTCGGTCGGTTTCAAACTGACCGAGCCAAATCCAATTTTGGAAACCCGAGCCATTTTGCATCTGACCGAGCCAAATCGAATCCGACTGAGTCAATTTCAATTCTGACCGAGCCATTTTAATTCTGACTTAGCCATTTTGACCCTAGGAATCTATTTAAGTGGCCCCAAATCTTATTTTTAATTCAATTTTGGATCACTTTTAATTGGAATTTTAAACTATAAATTTCATGATTTTTTGTCTAGAATGGTCTTAATATAAAAACATCATAAATCTTCTAAAGATAAAAGTTAAAGTGAGGGGCGGTTACCGATTTCTACACCTTATAATTATTTAAAATATAAAAAAAAAATGACAAATCTTAAAATCTTTTAAAAATAAGGTTAGAGTGAGGCGGTTAACCGATCTCTACACCTTATTAAATTATTTAAAATATAAAAAGTAATAAAAAGTGACAAATCTTAAAACATTTTAAAGATAAGGTTAGAGTGAGGCGGTTAACCGATCTCTACACCTTACTAAATTATTTAAAATATAAAAACTGACAAATCTTAAAATATTTTAAAGAAAAGGTTATAGTGAGGCGGTTAACCGATCTCTACATCCTTATCCGGCAAAAAAAAAATTAAAAATGAGATTAGAGTGAGGTGGTTATCCGAACTTTAAATCTCCCAAAAAAAATATATATATATATATATATATATATATATATATATAAAAAAATAATAAAAAAAATATAAAAATAAAAAAATATTTTCACACGTCAAAATTAAGAATATGCCAAAACACGCGTAGTCGATAACATTTATTTCTCTTACAACTTCTTAGCATTATCACATATATGCATACATTTAAATCTCATAAATAAAATGGTGAATGCCAATTTTAAAAATATAAGCCGTTTAATTGAGAGTACCTTATTCGGAGGGGCGCTGTGGGAGTGTTCTATTTTTCCCACACGTAACCGACAACGAGCCCAAGAATCTCAACTTGCCTTATCCCGGTTTCCTAATTTTTCATAAAATTAGGTGGCGACTCCAAACTTTCTTTCTCCCATCCGGAGGAAGGTCGTCAACAAATGGCGACTCCACTGGGGACCCCTCAGGCTCATTATAATTAAATGACTTAAATTTTTAAGTTTGGGATTATCATTTAACACAAAATATCATTACTGCATATTTATTTTTATCTTGATCATTTTATTATTGTTGTATATATATTTGTGTATATATTTGTTTTTAGCAATCAATTTGCATACACATCACTGCATACACATTACCTCAGGCCTCGACCCGGCCTTAAGATCTGGGATAATATCGAAGCTCGTGTGCAATGCATATCGGTAGTCGTAAAACCCAGCCCACAGCCTAACCAATATATTATCTGTGTAGTATCAGGACTAACATACTATGCATGCTGGTAACCTGTAGAACCCCAACAATGACGGGCTATTAGAAACCAGCCATTTAAGACACCAATAGTTGCATATCCTCATGTAGCGACAGTTATGACATTCAAATTTTTAATTCCTTTTCCCAAAAATAAAAATCTCTTTTAAAAAAAAAATCATTTTCATTTCAAAAAAAAAACTTTTTCCAAAAGATATATATATTTTCAAATAATTTTTTTCTCTTTTCAAAAAAAAAAAAAAAAAAAAAAAACTTTTCAAAAAAATCTTTAAAAAAAAAAAAGTTATTTTCAAAGAAATTCTCTTCTTTTTTTTTCTTTTCAAAAAAAAAATATTACTTAAAAAAAAATCTTTTCAAAGACAATCTTTTCTTTTCATAAAAAATAAAATTCAAACAAATTCTTTTCTTTTCATCAAAAAAAAAATCACAAAATCAATTTTTTCTTTTCTTTTGTTTTCCCCAAATCATTTAATAAAATATTAAAAAAATAAAAAAAAATTCTTTCAAAAATTCAATCTTTTCACCAAAAAAAAAAAAACTTTTCGAAAAATTCTCACAATAAACATTCTTTTGAAAATTGAATTTCTGCATATTACTAATACATATATTTTTTATACAAAGGACGGTCAAGATGACTATCGTAAAAAAAAGCCCTTATCTACTTCGGTCCCGAGGCCCCGAGGCCACACTTCTACAGCAATGGCAGACAATGAAATGAACGAGCAGTTGATGAAAGAAAACGAAGACTTTCGCAGACAACTTAATGACATAGGTAAACAGCTGGAACGTTTGACTACAATGATGACACAATTTGTTGAACAAAATAGCAACCTTACAAAATCATCTGTACAACCCCAAGAGCAACAATCTGCACAATAAATTATGTATGATCCTTATGGCTTACCAGAACAGCCCCAACACATTCCAACAATTCAACCAGAAACTCAAGGGCTATTGCCTCACAATCCGCTGGTCATACCAACCACTGTCAATGTCGAAGTGAAACATGACTCTATCCCATCGGAAGACCAACACATTGAAGATAAGGTAGAAACCATTCTAAATCGTCTGAATACTTTGGAATGCATTAGAGGAACAGTAGATCCTGCGCAATTCTATATTGTAACTGATTTGGAGATTTCAAAAGATTTCAAAGTTCCGGATTTTGAGAAATATGACGAAATTGATGACCCCCAAGTGCATACCTCGATGTATTGTAGTAAGATGGGGGCATATCTTAAGAATGAGAAGATGCTGATTTACTACTTTCAGGAGAGTTTTAAACGACCAGCAATCCGTTGGTACTTAAATTTAAACAAGAATGAAATAAAAAACTGGAAAGATCTCGCGAACGCCTTCCTCAACCACTATCAGTACAACTAGGATTTGGCACCTGACAAATCCTCACTGAAGCTTCTGACTCCCAAAAAGGATGAAAAGTTTCGTGCTTTCGCTCAAAGATGGAGGAATCTTGCTGCTCAGCTCACGTCTCCAACGACTGAAAAAAGAACTAATTGACGAATTTATAACTTTGAGCTGTCTTGATGATAAAATTAAGACTGTATGTGCCATCGCCTCTAGCTTCACTAACTGTATTACTGCTTGGTAAATAGAATCTGAGCTGGCCAGTAATGTACGTATTATTGTCATAACTCACCAGTAAGAACAAGCAGGAGGAGGCGCGAGGAGCAATGGATGATAATGGATAGGAAGTAAATGAACTCCTATGACTATTGCGTTAGCCTGTTTGTGCGGGAACGCGCCAGGTAACTGAAGGTGAGATATGGTGCTGAACGACATCATTCCACACTATATCCGAGTTCCCGCACAACAGCTAAACAATATGTCAGAGCTTCGCAACCATTACGAGACCAGTCCCACGTCCCCATATACGCAACTGTAAGCACGCCCAGTCTGAGCATTACCTATAAATCTCAGCAAGTCAATCAAACATATTAAGTTTAGTATCAACAGATCCCAGCTTAGCAGCCACAAGCCCTAGTTCAATAACAAATCCCGAGGGCTCGTTAGTATCACCTCCTCGTGACCTTTGACTGTTCTCCCCAATTGAAGTGTTATCGACATTTGGCTAAAGAAGAATGTTGAACGGCCTATGCCGGCTCGACCAATTAGCTCGTTTCCTAAGTGGTACGACGTAAATGCTTATTGTGAATTTTACAGTGGCATCCAAGGCCACTCCACTGACAACTGTTTTGTTCTCCGAAATAAAATATATGAACTACTGCAAACTGGAAAGATAAAAATTAACCCAATGGACATAACACCGACATCTACTGCAAACAATGCTGCTTCTACTAGTACTCATGACGGAGGAATAAATGACATCGACACAAGTTTATTCCAAGATGACTGATTATTTTCGTCTATTTTTTTTCAATAAAGTCATGGAAGGACTATATTTGGTTTGTTACTGGTCACTATATGTATTTGAATTCTCCTTTTATTACATTTTACCTTTTTAATGAATTATTATTATTGGGAGTGCAACTCGGAATGAATTTTCTTTAATTATAAAATGCTTTATAAACTTCCAAGAGTATCACAAGAGCTAATCCGCTCACGCGCTCAACTAGGTAGAAATAACCGTTAGGCACACAAGTGTATGTCACAACTATGTTACTAAGTGCGCTATAAAGGAATAAAAAAAAAATAAAAAAAAAAATAAAAAAAAAAAAAGAAAAAAAAAAAAAAAAAAAAGAAAAATTATATAAAAAAACAGAGCAAAGGTCGCTCTCGCACCCATCCAAGTAAACAAACCACTTCGCTAACCGTTATGCCACACATAATAAAACTGCCCTACCATATGTATTATAAGCCAATACACTCGCAAGGTAAAAAACCCTATTACATCAGCATGTTATACAATTCATCACATTCTACTAAAGCGTTTACCAGTATAAACCATACTCAAACACTAGCCATAGTAGAACTAAGTATATCCACATTCTAAATTTCACATCAATCATACTAATCAACCAATGTGTGGCACAACTAATTCACACATGAGTATCAAAATCAATGTTTAGACCTAACGACCTAAACATGATTTCTACCATCAACATATGCCATAAACCACAACATCCCAGCTGACCACACATACAAAGCACATAAGAATGGCAATCACATGGAAAGCAAAGCACCGCTCACCTCGAGTATGAAACC
This sequence comes from Xerophyta viscosa, assembly GCA_002076135.1. NCBI lineage: Eukaryota > Viridiplantae > Streptophyta > Magnoliopsida > Pandanales > Velloziaceae > Xerophyta > Xerophyta viscosa. The sequence goes on along the minus strand of MJHO01000199.1, from coordinate 89,385 downwards.
CTAGAATTCTCCTACACTCCAAACCTCGGATCGAATTCCGGACGAATTTCGGTATCCCCGCGTAGCTCTTGACTCCGGGAGCTCGAATCCGTGATCAACCAACTCCAAGGCGCACCAATCGGTAAGAAATCAAGCAAGGAACTTCTAAGGGGGAGATCTCCCTCACTGGCTCGTTGGAAATGGGGTGGACTCGCCCGCGCGCGCCGACCTGACTTATACCCGTTCGCCCGCACACTTTCGGTCGACCGGTAATAGGTTTCGATCAACCGAAACCTCTCCGCACAGCACAAACTCTATTTAAACTCTACGTGAAACAAAACCTCACGTACCGACGCACGCACACACGTGTCTAGAAATTTCTAAACGAGAATTTCTATGCGACACGCAACCAAACACGCATCAAACAAAACAAAAACAAAGATACGGAAAGCACGGAGCTCACATAGAGATTGGTGGTAGAATTTAATCTCATACCTCTTAATTAGGTAAGGAAATTTGAAATTATACCCTATGCATGAGGCATAGTGTAAAGATCAAACAAGTTGACTTTTTTCTTTTTTCAAATCCGAAAAGAGACCCGGTCGTGTGGTGCGGCAAGTGCTTAGGAGGTGCAGCTTTAGCAGGGACTCTGGACAGGTCAGAACGTGGCAGAATTCTCTCAGAGTGACCTTATCGCATGTACGCTATGTGTAGAGGTCAGATGAGAGACAAAGTTGACCGAGGGAGTGGTAGAGCTCCTTGCATGCTAGACCTAGAGCACTAGTGTACACCAACGAGGAAGAACTAGGCTAAGATTTCTTCCTGCGATCTGTTTCGTGCGACGAGTACATTGTCTTCTATGGTATGGTGAATGTGACATACTTAGTTTGGTCAAAAATGATCGAATTGGGAAAGCCTATGGGCCTTAGGCCCATGTAGCGCTTGTATGGTGAAATTTAATCTCATACCCCTTAATTAGGGGAGGGAATTTGGTTTATAGGTGTATGGTCCTATGCTAGCACCAAATAAGTGGACCACTCTTTTCAAGTCCAAAAAGACACTCAGTCGTATTGTGCGGGCAAGACTTAGATGGGGCAGCTTTAGCAGGGACCTGCGACGGGTCGATGTGTGATAGTTGCACCAACATATGTGAGCATGAGTAATACAACAATATGCTACCGCACGCAATCAAAGTATTCGGACAACTCTTTTCAAGTCCGAAAAGAGACCCGATCGTATGGTGAGACCGAAGCTTGGGCGGGGCAGCTTTAGCAGGGACTCCGGAAGGGTTGGGGCATGACAATTACACCAACGGACATAAGCACGAGTAATACTGATCCGGGAGGAACACGTGCTAGCCTCAAAACTCTCTCTACTCGGGCTCACTCGGGGTTGGAGTTTGATTTCGATTTAGAGGTTGGTGGGACTTATCTTGACCGAAGAGGTCTATGAGCTCTAGGTGGCTCGACTTTGGACGTAGCCTAATTCGGCAAGGATTAGTTTAATGTGGAAAGGGTGGGTCGATTTGTTTAGGTGGAGCTAGGAGGATGGTGTGATCGAAATGGTCTTGATTAAGCTAATAAATTTGGCTTCGTGGAGAGCTATTAAGAGAGATTTGATCAAGGCTCTAGTATGGAGAATCAGGAATACTTGAAGACTTGTATGGAGAGCAATACTTATTTGAATACTTGTGTGGAGAACAAAACTTGATTTATTACTTAGTACCAAAGGGATATTTACACAAAAAGACTCAAGAGGTGCCTCACCTAACTCTAGAACGCTCTTAATTACATCATTAAAACACTAATTACTAACTTAAGACACTTGGCAAGAATTTCTAAAAACATTTGACACATATAAATATACTTAGGACACCTAATGGACACTTGGATTAAGACTAAAGACAAAGCTAATTATCTTTTGACATGTCGTGAGGCATGTGCTAAACACACCTAGTCTATGTCTTGGACACATACTAGCAAGTGTTGGCCACATGCTAGCATGTACTCGGTTTAGGGAGGCTTATGGCTAGCTAAAGTTGGCTTGTGTCATGCATTTGCTTGAGCTTTCTCGGATGTCCTTGGATTCTGATTTTGAACAAGTTTGACTCTTGGAATGATTTTTACTGATAGGCAACTTGACTTGGTCTTCTTAGCTTCAATTGACCCGTACTTGGTGCATTATGGATTGCATTTGGGCCTTAATTGGGTTGACTTGGCTAGGGGGTTGATTAAGAGTGCGCGAGCTGCAGATGCGCACATAATTGGACTTGACTTCACGATGTTAGGGTGTGACGGGCGCGGTAAGCGCGATATTGGTGTGAGAGCCGTGACATGGCATGATGTTGGCAAAACCTCCTTGAGCTGAAATATGATTACGATCCTCCTGGATCAAATACAACGACTGCTTCCGCATGCAATTAAGACATTCTGGCCACTCTTTTCAAGTCCGAAAAGAGATCCGGTGATGTGATGCGGCCGGAGTTTGGGCGGTGCAGCTTTAGCAGGGTCCGAAAAAAGGTCGGGGCATGACAGCTACACCAACGAAGATGAGCACGAACAATACAACGACATACTTCCCCACGTAATCAAGGTATTCTGAAACTCCGCTGCTATAGAATTCATAAATGACCCTTAATTACCTTCACATATCAACAAGTTTTTCTACAAAATCGTGTAGAATATGGCAAAATCTACCAAGTTACAGCTTGCCTAGTTTAGCGAAAAGTCGTCAATTAGCTAGCGGCCGCAGTCTCCAGGTTAGCGTCACTCTGTCTCTCTCTCTCACTCACTCTCTGTTGTCTCTCTCATGCTCTCTCTGTATCACTCACTAATTCTCTTCTCTCTCTCATACACTCTCTCTCCTATTTTATTATTTAAGAACAGTTCTTAATACTACTGTCGACTGTTTGTTATATTTATTGATATGTTTCTTAAAAAAAATTAGATTTAAAAGTTGAGCAAATAAAACGTATGTCATTCTGTTTAAAAAAAATATTAAATAACGTAAAATAGAAGAACCGAAGATAATTTGTGTGCAATGTGTGATACTTGACATTTACAAAAATGCATACATGTAAGTAACTCGTTAGTGGGATGAGTAAAGCATCATGCACGAGAGTATTCAATCAAAAGAAGAGAAAAATAGACCCTTTTTTTTTTTTAGCTCATGGGCTTGATTATTTCGAAAAAAAAAAGAGACTTTTGCGTATACGCCCCCCTATGACGTAGTTTGTCTTTCAGTTTCGGGTGCTAAAATGCGCGACTGTTGAAATAAAAGTGCTAATTTGCAGTTATCCGGCCGGTTTGTCATTGTCATTGCCGGCTGTTCTTTGCTTGATTCTGAGGGAGGAGTTTATTTGAAACTAGTTTTGCACCCGTACGATGCACGGATGTTAGTCATCAATATAATATTAAATTATCACTTGTTATATATAAAATAATAAAAGTATTTGATAATGACGTGAAATAATTATGATATCCAGTTATATATATAATTTGTTTTAGATTATCAATAATTTTTATTAAATGAATCATATTATAAAATGAGAAATGTTATTCTTCAGGATCATTTTGACCCTGAAGAAATCAGGGCTGATCTGGCGTTGTCCACGTCAGCCCATCATTTATTATTTTTTGATATTCAATATTTTGAAAAGAAGCGCATTTAATATGATTTTTTTGATAAGTGTAAAATAAGTATTTCCAAAACATTGAGATGTGAGAATAATCACTTTCCAACTATTTTATTAAATATTTGGGCTGATGTGGCACACTTTCCAACTATTTTATTAAATGTTTGGGCTGACGTGGACAACGCCACATCAGCCCTGATTTCTTCACGGTCAAAATGACCCTGAAGAATAGCATTTCTCTTATAAAATTTGTATTATTATCACTTTTATATTAATAGTTACGCATGTGTGTAAATAATTTTTTATAAATTAATTGTTATTTAGTAAAGTTATTATTTTTTTTAATTTTATTTAGCCTTTTTATTCTTTAAATTAATTACGTAATTTTTAATCTTTTAACAGATAATGAAGATATCATATGCTTTTAAAAAAAATACCACATGATACACCGAAAATCGTTAAGATGCCACATGGTGCAACTGTTTGACCACCCAATTTTATATATTTATAAATATTTAAATATTTTTTATTATATATTTAAATATAATTTTTTTATATATATATGATAATATTCGAAAGATTAAGTTTTTTAAATACATTAATTTTATATAAATTAATATTTGTTTTCTTAAAATATTATATTATATTCATCACATGTTATTAGAGCAAATATAAATACCAAATGACATACCGAAAGTTGTAATTTTGACATTTATTTATATATATTGTATATAACTATATATAGATTGTTGAGAATTTGATAATTACCTTTTAAAATTTTTAAAATTGTTATAATTTATGTTTAATATAGTAAAAAACAATATTATAAATTATACTTATTATTTTATATTTAATAATATATTAAATATGTATTGAATCAAAATCCTCATTAATCATATAATTAGATTTTGATCAGTTTTACACAGGTCAGATGTACAGATATAAGATGCCAGATGGTGCAACTTTTTGACAACCCAATTTTATATATTTATAAATAATATATATTTTTTAGTATATATTTAAATATAACATTTTATATTTGTATATTTTTTGTTATATATATATATATATTTTTTGTTATATATATATATGGTTTTGATCAGTTTGCACCTATTCGAAAGGTTAAGTTGTTTTTTTAAATATATTTATTTTATTAAAATATATTATTATATTTATCACATGTTATTAGAGTAAAAATAAGTACCTAATAACATACAGAATATTACGATTTTGATCACCCCTTATATATGTTGTATATAACTATATATAAATTATTGAGAATTTCATTATGACCTTTCAAATTCTTCGAAATGATTATAATTTATATTTAATATACGATTTTGATCACCCCTTTATATATATTGTATATAATTATATATAGATTATTGAGAATTTGATAATGATCTTTCAAATTCTTCTAAATAATTATAATTTATATTTAATATAAGTAAAAATAAATTATTATAAATTATACTTATTTTTTATATTTAATAAATTATTAATAATATATTAAATGTGCATGTGTATTGAATCAAAACTCTTATTAATTATATGATTAATTACATATTTATTATGTTTAAATATGCCACATGTCAAATTGTGAGATAATAAAGATGCTATATGGCATATTGTGAGTTATAAGTAGTACCACATGGCACTGAACTATTTTGATATCGAGTTTTCTATATATATATATATATATATATATATGATTTAAATACATTTGACTTCCAAGTCTCCTAAACATGCATTCACACTTAATCTCTAAACGTTAGTTTTAATATTTTATATTATAAAATTATTTAAAAAAATATTTTATATTTAAATTTATTAATATATTTTTATTTTTAAAATTACTTTTTTAATATACTATGGGTCTAAAATTCGAACACCAGCAGAAGTCAATACGTGCTGTGACCACCATCACTAATTTAGCGTCACTCTCTCTTTCACAGGCTCTTTCTCTCCCACTCACTTTCTTCATAGTCTATATCTCGTGCTAAACTTTCTGCTTGGTATTCGAGATATATGAAAATTCACTTTTCATATCCGATCTTGCGTACACTCCTTAGCATATACTCCGGGCTGACGTCATTTTAGTTCTGTTAAAATTAGTGCTGACGTGGCAAAATAATTTTTTTCCGGTAATATTAGCGTCATAAAATACATACTTAGAAGTATTGTAGAAGAAATTTTTAATATGTAAATTTTGATGAGATTTATAATTTTTATATTTAAATTTTTTAAAAAAAAATAATTTTAAATAGGGGTACGAAAAGTAACATTGACGTCCTAAAAATAATTTTAACGGAAAGTGAACGACGTCATCACGTGATCTGCCTGGGGGTATGCTCCAAGGAGCGTATCCAAGATAGGATACGAAAAGTAAATTGTCATATATTTCAGAGTACCAAATAGAAAATTTAAACATCTCTTTCGTTGCCTCGCTTACTAGCTCCTCTCATCTCTCTCACACTTTCTTGTGATTACATCATTCTAATTATTATGACAAATTATTTAGCATATTTATTAATATTTTTAAAACTTTTTAAACTGAAAAAGTGTAGAGTAATAAAACATTTCACAAATTGTTTATTATTTTGCTTAAAAAACTGATAATATAAAACAAAGGGATAAAAGATAAGATAATTACATATCAGCCCTTCAAAATTTAACCTTTACATTTCAGTTTTCGAAAACGTGAAAATGCGTGATGTGGGAACGCGCGAATATATTTTTTAGTGCTAAAATATGCGATTGTTGATTTTAGTATAGCTGATATGCAATTATCCTATAAAAGATAATTCGTGTGCGACGTGTGCAACGATATTATTGACGTTTACAAATGTGCACAGGTAACTAACTCGTCAATTGGATGAGCATAAGCATCATGTATCACCCGGATTAACTTCAAAGAATGTCTCCCCAATCGGATTAACTCGTCAATTGGATGAGCATAAGCATCATGTCTCCCCAGTCTCTTGATCGGAAACCTCTTCCGATTCAGCCTCTGGTTACTGTTTTTATATTTCCTCTCTCGTAAAATTGTTGCATTTTCCGTTTTGACTATTTATATTAAGTATTTTTTAGAAAAATTACAACATTAAAGAGTGTAGATTTTACGAAAAAGATCTACAACTTTCATGTTGGAAGTTTTTCCAAAAAATACTTCTAAAATAGTGTTTTGAAGTTCTAAAGCTTAACGGATTTTGACGTGACATTTCAAAATCCGTTAAACTTCCGACCTCCAAAATATCTATTAGAAAGATTTTTGTGAAAAACTTTCAACATGAAAATTGTAGATTTCGTCAAAACCTACAACTTTCATGTTGAATTTTTTTTCAAAAAATTAACCGAAACCGAAATATTAGGTTGTCTCGTTTTTTTGAGACCCCACGAATCGGATAGCAGGAGCTGAATTTGAATCGACGGACCCTGCAAGGGGCCTGCCGATCATTACCCCAAGAATAAAATAGGCCGGTATAGTACCATTGACAGCTGCTGCTTGATTATGAGAGAGGAACTTGAAATTTAATTTAGAATAAAATAGGCCGGTATAGTACCAATGACAGCTGCTGCTTGATTATGAGAGAGGAACTTGAAATTTAATTTAAATTTATTTGACTTCTGAGTCTTCTAAACATCCACTTGTTGACGGATTCGTCGTTCTGCGTATATGAATGGTGTAGAGAAGTCATTATTTAGATATTTTTAGAAAATCTAGAAATCATACTGAAATTTACATATTTAGATTGGTTTGTATCAGTTATGGGTTACGAATGTGTTAGATATCTACGTCGTCCTTGAATAGATTATCTTATCTTTTTAGTTAGTTTGATATGGTTCATTAATTGTTACGCTTAATTAGAATTTGTCTAATTAGGATGAATGATTAGTTACATGCGAATATCCTGATAAATTAATCGGACCGAGAAATTTCTTTCCGATTTGTTTTTTTAATATATACGCATATGTATTTTTATGTTATGGAAGATCCTCCCAGTAAATTAATTGGATCGAAAATCTTCTTTCCAATTTATTTTCTAATTTAATGTTATTCAATTATTTAAATTTTAAATATTATGTTGAAAAATCCTCCGATAAATTATCCGGGGAAGAATCATCGTCTTGATTTATTATTTTATTTCTTTAATTCAATTTACTATTTATTTTTTAATACTATGTGGGAGAATTCTCAGGTTAAATTATTCGTGTCGAAAATCTCATTCCGATTTGTTATTTATTTTTTAAATTTTTTATTTATATTTTAGTATTGCGGTATAATCCTCCAATAAATTTACCCGATAAAAAAATCTTTTTCCGATTTATTTTTTAATTTTGTTTTATTTATATGTTAGTGTTGTGCGGGAGAATTCTCTCGATAACTTATTTAAATAGAGAATCCTTTCCTAATTTATTATTATTTCATTTTTAATAATTTATATCTTAAATATTATTAAGGATGAATCCTCCTGATAAGTTACTCAGGAATGAGAATCATCATATCGATTTATTGTTTAATTTATTTATTATTTATAATTCAAACATTATGCAGGAGAATCCTTCCGATAAGTTACTTGGAGGCAAGAATACTCGTCTCAATTTATTATTTAATTTTGTTATTATTATTTACAATTAAATGTTATATAGGAAAATCCTACTGATAAATTACCCGCGTCAAGAATTCTCTTTTTTTTTTTTGTTTATTTTACAATTTATATTTTAAATATTATAATGGAGAATCCTTTTGCTAGATTATCTGGTCGAAGATCCTCTTTCCGATTGGTTCTTTAATTTCTTTAATTTATTACTAATTTAATTTTATATTTTGTGGAAGAATTTTCCAACTAGTTAATTTGAGTCTTACTGAACTGGACCGGACCGAACTGGTCTGACCTGTAGCACAATTGGCTCGACCCAGACGCGTTTAACGCGTTTGGGATCGTTGCCCGTAATGGGCTAGACCGCTTGGTCCAGCTCGTGAGATTAATCTCGCGTCCAGCTGCCCGATCGCGGGTGAGATCCGACGCGTTTTATTTTATTTGTACGGATTGTTTAATAAAATAAAAAAACTATCATATGATGTGTAACATTTTTTCATACCTTTTTTTTCTTTTCATCTAAACATGTACTATGTAAAATTAATGGTAGAAGTAAAAGCAATAAAATTTTAAATACCGAAAATGCAGGATGTTGAAGTGTATGTATTTGTTGCGCGTCAAGCCTCTTCCGAATTCTTTGAATTGTGGTTTTTTTAATCCACCCGATATTTTTCGTAGAACGACAATGCCGCAATCTCGAAATTTTCCGACTAGAAGATTTTCATATGCTATCACCCTAGCGTTCCTCCCTCTTTTTTTTGTGTATTATTTTAGTTGTTTTTTTTTTTTCATTTTTTTCTTTTGATGCATGAGAGGTATAATTAAGGAGTTTATTAAATTCAAAATTTACGCAGAAACCTAACAGAATTGTGCTACGTATCCCCTCCTTAACTGGTCTCACCTGCTATTTCACCGATATGCAATGGGAATGGCGCCACGAGTCCCTGCGCTTAACGGGTCTCGCCAGCGATTTGATGGATTTCACTCGCTTCAACACTGATCTAGGTTAGGCTCGAGTTAGCTTCAAGGCTTTACGTACTCGGACTTCACCTAAAAGGGATGGTTCGGCTAAGAGGTAGGTGGCTTAGTTAATCCGAGAGTTGGTCTTAAAAGAGCTAGAAGAGGCTCACTAGGGGAATCTAATCTTAGCTAGGTTATTAAGTTGGAAGGGTGGGAGCAACTAAGTTTCGGTGGAGCTAGAAGGATTGAGCTCGACAAAGTCTTATCCTGACTAAGGTATTATTATGGAGCACTAAGACTTAGTATGGAGAACTAAGCTTAGCTTGAAAACTAGTATAAATGACTAGACTTTTTACTTGAAATCTAGTATGATTGACTAGACTTGTTTTTATTCATAACCCCAAAAGGGTATTTATACAAGATGATTCATAACATGACTCGCCAAACTCTAGAACGCTCTTTAATTACATCATTAAGGAGAAAAACACTTAATTTCTTAGATTAAGAAACATGTCTAGACACCTAATCACTTAGGGACACTTGGATTTAGACTAAAATAACTTTAATTAACACAAAACACATAAGGGTCCATGTGGGTGCGTGCGCACATGGCTTGCCAGGGCACTCGGGCACGCGCTCGAAGCTTGTGCGTAGCTAGGCACGCTCGGGCGCCCGTGTGTGTGCGTTCGAGTTTAGCGTGGCACGCTTGATTAGATGCTCATGCTGATGTGGCAACCCTGTTATCATGGATTTTGACTTGGTTGGATGGGCTTGAATACATCGGATGAGACTTGACGTGGCGTGAGCTGTCTTGGTTATGGTCTAGTTGACTCCTAAGCATGCCTTGGAGATTATGAAAGGGGGCTTCAGGAGCGGTTTGCACAAACTTAGCGTTGGAGCCGAGACACATGGCTTAGAGTTGGCCGAGCTTCTTTGACACGTAGTGGAGCTGAGATCGTCCTAGATCAAATACTTCCCTTTATTAAGTTGAATGCTCCTGAATTGATATTAGAATAGGTACCATGAGAGTACCGACTTGAATCGTTTGTCTTGCTTAGGTTGGCCTTTATGGCTTCAAGTTCCAGCTGCATGCAGCTATAACGGTGACACCCGAACGAGGTGGAACTAGAACTTGATCTGCTTAATAGATGGTCGCAAGAGAAAATGATTGAAAGAAAAAAGTGTAGTTCACTTGCCTTGATAGGAATTCAGGGACAACTTATGAATGACATTTTTGTCCATCCTTCATCAAGTGATATTTGAGATCTCGATTGAAATACACTGCGTCTCGATCATAGAGGTATGAACTTCCGAAGATAACGTGGCACGCATTCAAAGGAACGACGTTGCATTCAACTTCGTCAATATAGTTCTTGGAGATGACAAATTTTAGACGACATTACTCCTTGATCCGTATTTGCTCTCCTTGTTTGAAGTCAAGGTTTTACGTGCCGGGCGGCACGCGCGTGCCGCCCGGCACGTGCCGGAGCCGCGGAGCTGCGGCACCGGCACGGTGCCGAGCCTGGCCGGCTCCGGCACTCGTCTCTCTCTCTCTCTCTGTCTCTCTCGCTCCCTCCCTGCCTCCCTCTCTCTCTCTCTCCTCTCTCTCTCTATATGCTCTGTTTTTTTTTTTTTTTTGGTTTATTGATCGTCTTTCTCCTCGGGAGGAAGACGATCAAAATAATAGTTAAGTTTTTTTTTTTTTTTTTTTTTAATTATTTAAAATTAAAATTAAAATAGTAAAATATTAAAAAAATTATTTTTTATTATATCGCACGTAAAACACACCCCATTATTGCAATAAAATTCGGCACAAAAATAAATTATAATATCATTTTATTATTTTTTTATTAATATTTTTATTTTATTTAAAATAATATTAAAATTTAATTGTACGATCGGCACGGTCGGCACGGCACGATCGGCACGTGCCCAATTTCGGAGTTACCGATAACTCGACTCGGCACGGCACGGAAAACCTTGGTTTGAACCATGCAAGAACGGAGGATTGGGATGAGGTTTTACCTCGACATCGAGTTTGTCCACCAACGCTTGAGAGATTAGATTCTTCTAGCTTGACGAATCGAAAACAACTTCCACCACTTATTGTTTGACTTGGATTTGAGATGAAATAGTGCCTCTCATTCCTTGTTATGATAATTACTAACCACGAGAGATAGTGTGGGATTGGCTTCTTCTAGGGCTCTAAGTAGTGCTCTAATTCCTCAAGTTCTTTGTTGGTGACGATGGTTGTCCGGGACTTTTGCTGTTCTTTGATCTCTTTCAAAACGAGCTCGGGTGGGAATTCCAACATTTGTCCTTGGTGAGGCCGGGCTTCTTAATTACAGTGATTGTAAGAGATATTGCTTCTTCATTTGGTATCGGTAGTCTTGGACTAATTTGACAGGATTAATTTTGGTCTTTTGGACAAGATGGTTTTGCGGGTGATCCGCGGATTCGTGGATTGGCGGTGAGCTTTGCCTTGCGCTCCCAAGCAATGGCCGTTCAACATGCTTCGTCGATGCTATGTGTCGGCTAGATTTTGAAGTCCTCACGATGGCGAATGTGATCTCCTGACCCCATTGTCGCGAATGACGTTAAAGGCTAGCAACATACTTCGGAAATACCTCGGAATCATGTTCGTCGATTCTCAAGACAAGGGCTCGTCGACGGAACTCCGAAGTATAATCTAGCACCATTTGATACCGGCGTTGCCGTTAGAATAGGCATTGGCTCCAAAGAGAAGTATGATTCTAATTGATCAAGCCAAGAGTCAAGTTTCTCACCGGATGAGGTACCATTGTAGGTTGGTAAGTCGATCTTGGCCTCGACTTTGATTGAACATACCATGCTCCCATCACCTCCAAATGTACTCCCTTCGATGGGGAACTCTTGTATGGGCTCCACCCGAGGTCGGGGAGACGTCGACAAAGCTTCGTCTAGTTGATAGGTTGATAGGTGCGTATGATGCACCATAAAATGGAGGTACTTGCTGGAATAGCATGTACTAAAATGCCATTGGTGTTTTCTAAAGCCATTGGTGTTTGTGACATAACGGGGCTTGGACCACAATACACGGGGCTGAACATAGGTATGGGAGTAGGCGTTAGTGCTGCTGAAATAGTTGTTGGAATACACCAACCAGAGAGCTTTTTTGGCTCGGTTTGAACTTGATCTTGCCTGGTTGGTCCAGATCTGTTCGGTTACTATTCTGGACTGATTTGGACGGGTGGACCAAGGTCCGAAGTTGCTGGAATAACCTTGGCTGGCTTGTGTTATGGGGAAACTTTACATGATGACATGCGCAATCATTTCCTCTAACTTTTGTTGTGCAACGGCTTGGCGGTCATTGCATTGCACTTGCATTTGCATAAATTGAGAGAGGAGGATCGTGAGAGACGAACTTTGCTCAACAAGAAACGAGTTGTCTTCCTCGGCATGAGGAGACTCCTCCCTAGTTTGTTCTTGAACTTCTTCGGCGGTTAAGACCCTCTCCGAAGATATTGGCGACTCCATACCTCTGGTGCCAGCTTCCTTGTATGATCACGTGTAGTAACGCATTGGTTGGCTCATATGTGAGCTTGACCACCACGTTAAGTATAAGCTACTCTAATAACCACTTGATTTAGGTTTGGCTCGAGTTAGCTCCAAAGCTTTACGCACTCGGGCTTCACTTAGGAGGGGTAGTTCGGTTTAGAGATACGATAGTAGGTCTTGAAGGAGCTATAAGTGGCTCACTATGGGAACATACTCTTGGCTAGGTTATTAAGTTGGAAGGGGTGGACCAACTAGACTTTGGTAGAGCTAAGAGGATTGAGCTCGACTAAAGATTATCTTGACTAAGGTATTAGTCAGGAGCACTAAAACTTAGTATGGAGAACTAAACTTAGTTTGCAGACTAGTATGAAGAACAAGACTTTTTACTTGAAATCTAATATGATGGACTAGATTTGTTTTAATTCATAGCCCCCAAAAGGGTATTTATACAAGATGACTCACCAAACTCAAGAACTCTCTTTAAATTACATTATTAAGAGAAAAACACTTAATTACTTAGATAGACACATGTATAGACACCTAATCACTTAGGAGACACTTGGATTTAGACTAAAATAACTTTAATTATCACAAAACTGACAAGAGTCCACGTGCATGTGTGGCTTGCCATGGTGCCCAGGCACGTGCGCGGAAGCTGTGGGCAGGGGCACGTGCTTGGGCGCGTGTTGGGCGCTCTCGAGCACGCGCCTGGGCACAGCCAGGCACGCGCATGTGTTGGAGTTTGGAGTGGCACGTTTAATTAGATGGTCACACTGATGTGGCAACCCTCTTATTATGGATTTTGGTTTGGTTGGATATGCTTGGACACATGGATGGCGGAACTGGGGCTAGAAATCGGATGAGTGCACGGGAGTTGCATATGCGTGCATAACTTGATTTGGCTTCTTGCCTTGACTGAAGAGTGCTTGGCTTGGGCTAGACTTGCCACGTCGTGCACTGTCTTGGATATGGTCTAGTTGACTCTAGGCGTGACTTAGCGATTATGAAATGGGGCTTCGGGCGAGGGTTGATATGTTGTAAATATAAAAATATTTGAGATGACACATGGCATTAAACGGCGTTGATATATATATATATATATATATGCATATATGTGTGCATAGATTAGAATTAATTCATTGGTAAGCCAGTCTCCTTCTAGAAGAAGGCTGTATGCTACTTAAAGCACACCCACAGGCTCTTAGAAGCAACTAAGCAAGTCTCACATCCAAAATCAAAGGCAGGACGGCAGTGATCCACTTAAGATCCTGCGATTAATTCAAACGAAAGGGGCCCAGTCAACCGAGAACAATTCAACATGTTCCATACTTGGAACTTTGAAAATTTTTTTGCATAAAACCTTCTTTTGAAAAATTGAACTTGCATAAACCTCTTTTTAGCTCCTCCAAGAATCCCTCCCTAGGGGAGTAAACGCCCTTTTGTTTTAAAAGCCAAACTTTCTACAAAATTGCTTGCTTTTGCTTATCCATTTTTGTGGGTTTATTCAAGGAGTTTATTCTCGATATTATCCACCTATATTTCAAATGAGGTTGGAATAGAGTATACAAGCATTGAAGGTCTACTTATAGCGTTGGTCCAGTTGGTTAGCGCGACTAAATACTGAAACGAGTTCATGCCTTGCCCCTCATTAATGATATGTTTGGAGGGATTTAATCTTACGCGTTCCAATTTCCTACCAGATGTAGGACAGAAGCTGAATTCGAAGGTTATAGACACAAAAATTTAAAAAAGAAAGTGTACAAGCATAGAAATAACTTTGAAATTGAACAAATTATCCACCCTTTATCATCCTTAAATATTGTGTCCTTTTGTTCTTGGGATATGTTAGAGAAAAACTAACGTTGGAGGACAATTTTACTATACCATTATGACGAAAAATAAGTATTTTTGAGAAATCCTAAGAAATCTCGCTGCCGAGCCAGTTTTGTGAGCCTATCGACATACCAAACACCTCCGTATACACCAAATGTTAATATACCTCGAAGAACAGACTGGATTTTTTTTGGGAGAGTTGCAGTTGGGTCCAAAACGTTTTAAAATTTTATTGCTTTGGGTCCAAGCCTAAGTTTCAATTGCAGCTCAGATTCAGCTAATTTCACACTCGAAAATTAATTATTTACGGAATATTTGTGTCGAAGAAATACTTTCAATATAAAAGTTCTAGATTTTTTTATATTTTAATGTTGCAAAATTCTCCAAAAATTATCTTTAATTAATAATTTTGAGATGTTCAAAAAACAGTAAAAAGCATATAAATTAAATATTTTAAAACGCCGTCTGAACTTGGAAAATTCAAACACATATTTAAAATATTTTTTTGAAAAAACTTTAAACATAAAATTTGTAGATCTCATTAAAATCTATGAACTTTACATGTTAAATTTTTTTTTTCAAAAAATACTTCTAAATAATTATTTTAGGAATTTAAAATAACACAAAAATAATTGAAATGAGGAACTGCAGTGAAAAAAAATAGTTAATAGGAGAAATTACAGTGAATTTTATTAATAGGAGTGGATTAAAGTGATATTAAAACTTAATATAGAGAGTGCAGTGCAATTATCCGTTATTTTTAACGTTCGCTCTCACTCTCAAACCAAAATCTCAACCGCTGAGAGCAAGGGGCACTGTTGTTAATAATGTGACCACCTATTTGCAATTTTAGGCAGGAGTCTACGAAGGTTGTCGCGGGCATAAAAAATCTTAGGTATCTATACGGCTACATGGACATCAACACTGACCCTTTTGTCTATCTCAGACAGAGGGACAATGATGTATATCTAATTTTTACTTTTCTAGCACATAAAAAAAAAAGAAGGGACCACTGCTAGGAACTAGAGGTGAAAATGAGCCAAATTTGAGTCGAATACCACTAAGCTCAAGCTCGGCTCGATTGATTTAGCTCGAGCTTGAACTCGATTATCGAGCTCAACGAGCAGAGACTGAACTCGAACTTAATTCGACTCGAAAAATTTCAAATTCGAACTCCACTCGAGATTGGCTCGATTGTACCTCGATTGTATGAATTAGATTAAGCTCGCGTCTAGTTCGAACTTGAACTCACTTAACTAATTTTATTGTAAAAAATATTTGAATAAATAGAAAAGCTTGTTTAGGTTTGTGAGCCTAATGAGTCGAATAACATGATGCTTAAGCTCGGCTCATTTAATTACTCGAGTTTGAATCCGTGCTCGAACTCGAGCTCGACAATATCGAGCTTGAGCGAATTTAAACGAGTTCAAATCTGAGCTACTCGTCAGCAGTTTGCCTTGTAATATCACCCCTAGGAACTATTCATTGGTTGGAGACTTATAATATGACTTTGAAGTCAACCAGAAACCTAGTCAAAACACTTGACTAATTGCAGAACATAACCTCCAATTTTCACCATAATATATATATATTTTTTTTCATCTATTAATTTATGTCATTTTGCAAAAGCGGGCCTTAAAATTTTCTATAAATATGGAAGTAAGACTTGCTTCGTGTTGCAGATATCTCATTCTACAAAACCTCAATTCTCCGCTATTTCTTCAAGATATGGCCAAGGTTAGCCCTCATTTGAATTAATGTTAAACTCTTTTTTATTTCTGAATTTTAGTCATTATTTATCTTTTTATTATCAGCAAAAGGTTGTGCTGAGGCTTTACATGAAAGATGCAAAGAAGAAGTCGAAGGCTTTACAAACTGCTGCAAGATTAGTAGGTAATCTTATCATATCACACCTAATTTTGTTTTTTTTTTTTTAATCTATAAATTCATGAAATTTCATGTCAATTTGCTGATGATGCTGATAACAGGTGTTACGTTCATGGCAATAGAAGGGGAAGATAAGTTGGTGCTCGTCTTAGAAGGCACGGATCCCGTGATATTAACGGAGTCTCTTCGGAAACAGATGGGTTTTTGCGATATTGTCAACCTTGCACCATTCGACGAGAAGAAGGAAGAAGAGAAGAAGAAAGAGGAAGCGAAGAAGAAAGAGGAGGAGAAGAAGAAGAACGAAGAAAAACAGCAACCAGTTTACGCTCCTCCCTACTACCCACCAGTTATTCATTATAATGAGGTTCCATACCGTGATCCTTGCCGGATTTTGTAAATTCTACATTTTTAATTCGAATTTGCAGCTATCCTTTTTTTTTTGGTGGAGTTTTCGTGTTGTAAGTTGATGAGATCGTTTGATCGTCTCTTCTGGCTTTCATATCAGTTTGTAAAATCAGTTTGAAGTATTAAAGAAATTTTCCCTTGCTCATATTTGCTTGCTACCTAAATATTTTCAATATGTTGCATAACAAAAATGTCATTCTTAGATAATCCAGAGATTAGAATTATACGTGGTGCATCCGAATATATATCGTATATATTCCGAAAATATTTTGTGGTTCTCAGGAACGGATCCAGCATATAATAAGTAGGATCCTAGAATTCCACTTAACTTATATATATAGCTTGTACTACAACGAAGAGGAGGGTGATGTAATTCAAGGGTCGTAATCATTCGCCTTGTTTCCAAGTGTTATGATTTCAACTTACTCCGACTCAATTACAGCAAATTTTCTTTGATATGATTGTCAAAGAGACTCCCAAGTCTACTAGAATTAGGTTGACTCCTACACCTACAATAACACACGTGGGGGTTGGCTCCGCAACCTGTTGTCTATAATGAGGCAAGAACCTTGGAATATGACAGACTCCTCGACCCGTGCCTATTAAAAGGCAAGAACCTTGGAATACGCCTTTGGACGCCACAATCGATTACGAGATTGATTGATAAGTCCGGTGGTGGACGCCACAGATCTTTTCCATAAATCCTAAAGTTCCTAAAGAATCCAAAAAGATCTATAATCCTCACAAAATTGAACTCACTAAGTTGTTTTTATTGCTGCCCTCAAAGAGGTATTTATTCAATACAAATAATCTAAATCCTATAGAATAAAATAAAATCTAAATCTCCTAAAATTTAGGAAAATAAAATAAAGTTTAGAAAATAAAATCCACCTATTTCCTAAGATCTCAAAGAGATACGTTATGGTGGCACAAATTCTGAAATTGTGAGAGAATCAAAACAAAGGGTGGCCAAATTTATTTATGCAAAACAAATCCTAACAAGCTTAAAAAGGCCAACCCTAACCAACTTAAAAAAAAAAAAAATAACAAGCTTAGGCTGGTACTTTGTGCATTATGAGTTGACAATTATCTTTAATATCTTTAAAGATAGGCCAAAATTTAGTAAATGCCCCTTTACTATAGATTTATTGGGCGCTCATACCCTTCAACTTATTTTGGGACCTTTTCATACCCTTCTAGTTCAAATTTAGGAACGCGATGTCCTTATCGATTAATTTAGACGGACACGTCACTAATCTTGCTTGATGTGCACTATTAATATTTTTATTGATTTTTTTAACATTGTTGGACATTAAAAAATACCCATGTTTATGTTAAAAAAATAATTAAATAATGCTTAATTGGTGCCATATCAACATAATTAACACCTAAATTCTCTTAAGGGGTGTCGCATTCCTAAACTAATAGTAAAGGGGTATGAAAGTTCACGAAAATAAGTATAGAGGCATAAATGCCCAAAGATACATAGTAGAGGGGTATTTACTAAATTTTGGCCTTAAAGATATTCAATATATTCAAGATCTTGGAAAATCGTGAATATCTTCAGATCTCATAATATCTCCAAATTTTGAGATCTTGAAAAATTTTGAATATCTTCAAATTTTGAAATATCTCCAATATCTTGAGATCTTAGAATTATTAAAATTCTTGAAATATCTTGATATCTTCGAATATCTTCGTTTGAGGATATTCCGAAATATCTCGGTACATTTGCGTTTGCCTAAGTATTCTGATTTTGCCTGTTAAGTACCTTCGTGATCCTTCTAGCTTCTACTTGTATGAGTGATCCAACTGGATCTCGAACATATTTCTTGATTTCATTGATCACACCGAACGTGCTTGCATCAAAGAGTCTAGTGGTTAATGGTAAAAATTTGTTGGATAGGTTGTGAGTTTAAAAGTTGGTAGCAACTTATTATTTTATGTAACAAGAGAATTTATTTGCTTTCTCTCTTTTGCTCTTTAAATTTTAAGATTTTTTATAATAGGTATTGTATATTAACGACACAATATTAGATTATATTTTTTACTATAAAATAATAGTATATTCTTGAAAATATAATGTCTTTGTAATAAGAGAATCCACTAAGAAAAAAAATTTAAATCTGCTACTGATGGCTCTCACTACAAGAAAAATGTCAAATAATGATTAAATGGTCACTATAGTTTAGTCTCTAATAGTGCAAATTTTAGTCGCAATAGCTTTCAGCGACTAAATTAAATAGTGTTTAGTCGCCGGATCCTTATCTCTAAAGGTGATATTTGTTGTAGTGTCTGCTCATATCGAAAATTTTGATAGTTCTGATGAATAGAAATGTTCGTCGCATAATAGTTACTTATGAGTAACTTCAATTCTAAATTAGGAAGAGTTAATTTTCTCCAAAAAAAAGAAAAAAAAAAGAAAAAAAAAAAAGATCGAAAAGAGGAAGAATCATTGGCGGGTTCTATCAGCTGCAGATTAGACTATTTATTTCTCCCTAATGTGATCTATATAATTAATTATTTTTAGAATACAATTTGGCGTGGCTATTGTTTTACCCTGATGCTTGTCCTGGAATTATTCATAAGCTTTGTTATGCTCCATACTGTTGAAATATTATTAAAATATTATATATTAGGAAAATAGTTAACTTCACACAAAAAAGCTGTCCAATTTTTTAATTAGAATATTATAAAGTTCTACATAAAAAAATACTTTTACTTAAACCTTAACTAATAATATAATAATATTATCTATTATTCGATATTTATCTTTTCTATTGCACACTATCTCAATTATTACATCATGCCAGTGTTGCAATCTCAGTCAGCTATAAAGTTCGATAGATTTTAGGGGAGCTGATACGCAATTTTCCATAGATTTTAAAGTGCTTTACTTTTACATTTTATTACTTAAATCATATTGGTCGAGTGGATTTCAATAATTTATGATTAGTCGAAGATGTGTTAGGCTCCTAAAAAAAACGAGGTAATAAAGAAAACGCAAAACACAGGATTTCTATGTGTCAACAAAAAAAGCCCACCAGGAGTGAATCACATATACACATATATATTTTGAAAAACAATATTTAGAAAGTTATAAGAAAAACAAAACAAACAATTTTATATTTAAAATATTTCTTAAAAAAAAAATTATAAGTATATCAAATTAATTATGTAAAATAAATCGTGTAATATTAATTTACTTTTGCGAAAGAGGTTATATCCTGTCAACTTAATTTAAAACTTATTAGACAAAAAAAAAAACCGAAATTTCTTTGGACGACTTTTAAAAATACATTATTACAAATTTAAAAAAAATTATTACCACAGCAAATATTTACCGCCAAATTTATGTCACATCAATAACACTTTCACCACGTCTTATTCAAGTCTTATTCTTACATGGTATATATTTCCAAACAACTTATGCAAATTTTCGAAATAAATAAAAAATAGAGATAAAATTAGTGTTCACAGTATTTTTTAGCTTATGTATTTAGGGCTACAAAGTATACTAATTGCAGAAAAAGGTCCAACTTTCCCCAGCTTAGTTAGACCCGTGGGGTTATCAACTTTTTATTATATTATATATGAATTATTTGCGCCGCCCAATTTGAACCCAAACTAAGCAAAACGGAATAACTTAATCCCATCGACCTGATTGACTCAGAACCAACAGACTTGATCCGGAATCAAAGGGGTGTGGGCTCGTTCTTACCTAACCACATACGGCAGGAGATTTAGCATGTGAATGACACCGATGAGTCTCATCTTTAGTAAATATCGGGTGCTGAATTATGGCAGGTTGGCAGCAGCACCGATTCCTCACAAAAAGGCCGATTTAGTTTGAATCAATCTTTTATATCAAGCCGAACCAATGTAATTCGGACTTCTTATTTGACACTTCAAATGGATGTGGATACTTGGATACGGCCATTCAACTGTAGTAGAAAAATATGGAAGAAGTTGATGCATCCGCGCCCAACATTTTCACGAGTTTGACACTTTTGACGAGTTCAAGTAACATAAATTGTTACTAATTAATGAGACATAGGACATGAATCATGTAAATACATTTGGAAGTGGAAGAGACTTGTAGCGCCTCGGCATACTTGTCCATCGGCTTACCATACAACGTATTCCCCAACAATCTTTCCGGCATAACTGCAAGATGGCTCCCCACGGGCTTTGATTCGAATTGTTAGGATTGGCTAGTCAATATTTAGACACTATAAGGAGTGAGGATGTTAAGCCCCATGAGCTATGATCTTGCCCATGAGTATGTTGGTCCCCTGCACACGCAGTATGAAACTAAATCTCACGGACTTGCGAACTGCCTAATTCTGGTCCAATCTGTACTTTAGTCACGATTATTAGTTGATTGAAATTGGGTATCAGTCGATCGATATCTATGCCGATCGCGTAAGCCGTAGCATCGCAATGACAAAATGATAACATAGCTAATAAAAAGTCTACTTTCGTTGGACATTAGTAAGTGAAATTCAAACGATTTTTCTTTCTTGTTGGAAAAGTTCATATTTTATAAAATAGCTACAAATTGCATATCAGCTCCCCAAAGTTTAACCTTTGCGTTTCAACCTCCGAAAATACAGATAGAACAAAGGACCTCAGAGGGGATTATAGAAGATATCGAAACTCTGCGAAACTCGGTCCTCAGTCAACTGAGATATTATTATAATTAATCATTTTTTATACTTTTAGTGTGTATTTCTACAAGTGGCAACGATAAAGCTCGTTCTTTAACCTCAAGATTTACCGAGGGTTTCGACGTAAAAACTTATGTCTCCCGTGTGATTAGTTATGTCCCTTCCTAGCCGATCTACGTTGAACTGTGCCTATCAACACTGATATGGCTGTAGATATGCTCCGATCTGTTTGTTGCACTCTTGCGCATCGTCTATCTAGGCTCGATGTCTCTGTTCACCCTCCAAATATCATCTTCCTCCTACATGGCATCACTGCTTCGTTGGCGCCTGATGCTGCCAGTAGTGTCGTCGTGCAGCTCCACAATTCGCGGAGAAAAGAGATTGCATGTAGAAGAGTCTTTCCAAACCAGCCCATCAAGATCCAGCCCAACTGCAATTGCAATGATCAGGCCCAACTTCATACGAGTCTATGCCGAGCTAGATCGAACCGAGGCCACAAGTCCGAGCCGACATCGCAAGTCTGATGTGACAAGATAGTGGCAGAATCGAGGTCACAACTCCAAACTGAAGCTATGAGTCCGAACTGAGGTAGCATTAACCTAGCTTACGATTCCAAACTGATGTAGCATTAACCGAGCTCACAAGTTCGAGCCGAGATCACGAATCCTAGGCAATGACACAAGTCCAACATAACCCTACAGGGGGGAACACCGAGGAAACATGCCCGAACTAAGGTCACGAGTTTGAGCTAATGCCATGGGTCCGAGATGACCCGTCAAGGCAGAGTCGAGGCAGGGATAGAGGTGAGCCGACCTGTCATAGCTAAAACTATATAAGTCCATAATAAACTAAAGATGGGAGCCGAACTTAGGACAACAGGCAGGGATAGAGGTGAGTCGACCTGGCATAGCTAAAACTATATAAGTCCATAATAAACTGAAGATGGGAGTCGTACTAAGGTCAACAAATCCGAACCGACCCCTCCGTTTAGCAAGATAAGTCCAATGGGTTCCGAGATATCGGGAGGCACCAATGAACTCCGACAGTCACCCTTCTAAATTCTGGGGACAACCTCAGAGTGGGGGTGCTAGCTGAGATATTTTTCTAAATACAAGTAGACGCTCTCCCATACTATGGGGTCTATCCCATAGTAGAGAGTACAAGCATGTAACGATTTCTAAATTTAAGTCGCCGCTCTCCCATTCTCGGGGATCCACCCTAGAGTGAAGAGTGCAAGCCTATAACTTTTATTAAATACAAGTCATCATTCTCCCATACACTGGGTCAACCTTAGAGTGGAGAGTACAAATTGAGACAACTTTCAAAGACCAAGCTGTCCAAGCAAAGCGGTTGAAGCCCGACCAATCGAACGAATCAATTTATTTGAAATCAAATTCAGCAAATCCGAGCTCGAGATCATGCGAATCAAGTTAGGATCAGTGCTGACCACGGATTCAACCTAATTCGAACCTTGTTGGCCTGAGCCAATTCGATAGTGGCCCAGAGAACTGATATGATTCAAGTTCATCAATTAACCGACCACTCCAACCCAAGCCGAGCTGATGAAGACCAATCTGAAGGCTAGGGCAAAGCCGGGGATCGTGAGTTCGCAAAAATCCAAGGAAGGGGAATTTTCTAAAGATGGACCGAGGTATCAAGAGACATGTAGTCACGCGATGGAACCAAGGTAGCGTGCAAGATTCCCACCTGCACGCCGACACATGACGCCACTTCTGTCAAGGGGCATTTGATAGCACATAAAATCATATTTATGGTATGGATTCTAGATTTAGCATTTGTATGAGATTTAGATTTGGAAACTCTCTTATTAATAGGATTATCTCTTATAAATAGAGGGAGTAGGGAGCAAATTGGGGGACTGAACTCTGGACCACCGCGAGTGGGCCAGGAGGAGGTTCTACGAGTCCTATCTTCGTGCTTTAGGAAGGGGATTTAGAGGAGATACTGAGACTCTACGAAGCTCGGTCCTCAAGTCAACTGAAAGATTATTGTAATTGATAATTTTCTATATTCTTAGTGTATATTTCTATTGGTGGCAACGGTAAAGCCCGTAGTTTTACCTCGGAATTTTCCGATGGTTTCCGTAGAACCACTATATGTCTCCCGTGTGATTGCTTATATCCCTTCCTAACTAACTCTTCCTTTAACCACTAATATAAAGTCAAGATTATGCTCAATCAGAACTTGATCCAGAAACGAGGAGGCGTGGGCTCGTTCTTAGCTAGTGGTAATGCGTATTTGCGCTCTCTCATATACGATAGGTGATCCGACATGCGGATGGCACCAATTAATCTCATCCTTAATAATCGGGTGCAGAAATAAAGTTGAGCGGGTTCCTCACCCAAAAGACCTGATCCTGTTTTTTGTCAATGGACAGATACAGCTTAATGAAGTTACAAAAGATAAATCGTAAATTCACCGTGGTGACGTTTACCACACGCTGCGCATTTTTCTACCACATGCAAATAATCAAATTTTGCATTTGGGTCAAAGGAAAACTTGCATATCAGCCCATATTTCAGAGTGTTATTATTAAAGGTGTTATAAATAATTCTCTCATTTTAAATTAATAATTTTTGACGTTCCAAAATATCTATAAATATCTACAAAAATTATAGATCAACTCAAAATCTTTTATTTTTGTATTTTTGTATTTTTGTATTTTAACTTTTTTAAAAAAAAATACTTCTAGATATAAATTATGAGACTCCAAAATTTTACCGAATTAGCGTATTATTTTTAAACCTGCTAATATATTAGAGCCTCAAAAGACATATTTAGAACCAATATTGCCCCAATTGATAAACAAAACTAAATACTGTAAAACTAATAGATCACATGAAATTTATTTTTTAATACTTAAATCTTATAAATTTTTTTATATAATAGTAAAAATGCCATCGGCTATTTCAGGACCTGTTGAATTTAGGGACCGATTTGTATATAATTTTGAAATCAGGGATTGATATACAATTATCCTGCTTGAAAAGGACATGAATCCTCTCCATTAATTTAGATTTCTACAATACTTTCCGACTAATAATTCAAATTTAATTCACGCAAATACTTGTACAACTAATAACACGCAAATATAATACTTCCAACTATAGGCGGAGATCTAGGAAATACATATACACTAAAATTGTTGCCCTAAATAGTGCATATACAGTATTATTCAATATACGCCTTGACATGTATCGGTGAGATCTACTTACGAAAATAAAACAAAAGGGATAATTGCATACTAGTCCCCAAAAATTTCGCTTACATTTTAAATTTCGCTTAGATATTTAGAGAAAATTTTTCACTATAAAAATTGTAAATCTCATTATCATGAATAACTTTCATTTTAAAAAATTTCTCCAAAATATAATCTCAATTATTTTTTCTTATTATATGGATTGCTAAATGATTTTTGGTGAATCTCTAACTTGGAAGGATGAGCATTACTCTATTTTTAAGGTCATGCCTTCATCGACTAAGGGTCTGTTTATTTTGGAAGGAAGTGAGGAAAATAGAAAAAATGGTTAAGTCACTTGCCTCACTTTGTTCACTTTTTTTGTTTGCTTAAAAAAGAAAGTGGGACAAGTGGCTTTTCTTACTTTCCATTTACTATTCTTTTATATAGAATTGTTACATTCCCCACTTCTCTCCAAATCGAAGAAAAGTGGGGAAAGTCAATATTATATATATATAAGAAATATATTATGATATTATAAAATATTGCTAATAATAATCATTATATTAAAGATAATATTATTAATAATAAAAATATACTATTTAAATTATTAGTATTTAAAAATTATATTATTAATACTTAGTAGCTATTTATATATAATATATTTATTAATATATTAATTCATGTATACATAATAATATATATTACTATATAACATTTATTTAATTAATAATAATTAACATATTTTTAATAATATATTAATATACTTATTATTAATAATATATTTTTAATGATATATTATCTTTTAATATTTATACTATTATTCATACTTTGTATAATTGATGTACTATTTTTAACATATTTTATTCTATTTTTCATAACTTATTATTAGGCAAACCTAAGTTTATGATATTTTATGTTTAATATTAATCTATTATTTTACAATATTCTTTAATATATGTCTTTAATAAATCATTTATTTCTAATAATAATAATAGTAATGCCATAAAATTAAATGATTATTTAAGATATATATTATTATTATTTAACGAACTTTTAATATTATATTTAATATCTTTTATATATCATTCATATTATTAATACTTTATTTATATATTCATATCTTAATACTTTATTATCACTTTATTATTATATAATATTAAAATTTACTAATTTTCGAATTATTAATTTTTTATATATATTTATATCTTTAATTATATATTAATATTAATATAATATATATTAGTAATATATTAATAAAATAAAATTATTATTTATAATATATTTAAATTATTTTATTCATACTTTCTTCTCACTTTTCAATCCCAAATAAATAATAAAATTCAAACATACTTTTCTACCACTTTCCTTTTATTTTTAATTTTTTTTTTCTCCCACTTTCCTCCCACTCACTTGCCTCATTTGCTCCACTTTTTCCAAAATAAACAGCCCCTAAAGAAAAATCCATGGCTTATGTACGACATACTATTTTTTCCCTAGTATTCCATGTTATGGCGCGGAAAAAGAGGTCAATATAATTATTCGAAATAGAAAATAAAAGCCAGATCCGTAAATTTATCTATTAATGGTCCCACAAATAGATTGTTTAGAGAAACAGTTTTTATATTAACTTTTTTATTAGATTTTGTGAAATAATTATATTAATAATCAATCTATTTTTATATAACCGTTATAATAGATAAATTTACGAATGATATTTATCTATATTTTATCAACCAAAAAATTTTAATTTTTTGATCTACACATATTCGAAGGTTTATATCAATTTCTATAAAATTAGAAATAATAAAACTTTCACGTCTTTGTTGTGACACTTACTGTCAGAAATTATCGGCTTTTGTTTTTCTTTTTATATTAATAAAAAAAGAATTGAAAGACCGCAAACATAAATATTAGGGTTTTCGACACCTAGATCTTCACAGTTCAGTGATTTTAAATTAAGGGAGAATTCTGTTTCAGCCCTGAGCAAAACTTACTTTATATGAAATGTAATTTTCTATGAAATTAATGTAAGTAATAAAGGTTAGAGAAACTATTAATAAGGATGTTATAATCAATTTAATAGATAGAAGATATGAAATTTAGTAATTTCACTTAAAAATATAGAATTATTGTTAAGTCTAAATAAAAGTTAAAAAATAACTTTTCAGAAAATTAGAAGTTTAAAAATAACTTTTCAAAAAAAATATGGGGTTTCTATAATTTTTTCTGTTAGCCAATATGTGCTAAGATTCGGTACGGGCTCGGCACTCAGGTTCACCAGGAGTTATGGAATCTCAAAAGTCACCAAAAATTATAGTATCTCAAAAGATCTACTAAATATTCATAAATGCCAATAGACATTTGGAATTTCTGTAACTCTTTAGCCATCTACTATATAAGGGATAAATGCATATAAAATAGATGCTCTACCACATACTAAGAGGTGAGACTTGCAGTGTGAGTTACGTGATTCTTCCTAGTAATCAACCACTCACCAGAGACATCGTCGGAGTCTCGTCGGAGCTTCACCGGAGAACGTGAACGAAAGTGAGACGAATGATGATCCAACTTTCGCTACGCTTCGATTTGAGATAATCCGAAACTTTACTCTTAGTAGATTACATTACCGGATAATATAAGATTATCCATCATTTTCAATTAATAAAAATAAACTTATTACACACAGTATAAATAACCCATTGTAGCTAACTAATTTGTATTGTATACTTATTAATTAACAAAAATTAAGTAATTTGCCACATGGAGCAAGTGCCACATGGAGCAATTTGCCACATGGAGCAATTTGCCACAAAAATTAAGTCATAGAAATATCATAAAATTAACAATAAAAGAAAAAATCGGACAAACGTATCGGACACGGCAGATATAAGTGTCTAACATACGTGCCTGAATTTTTATTTATATTTTAATATATAAAATATTATATAATACTAACAGTTTGTAATAATAAATAATATAGCATAGTTATATATTCAAATATTATAGTTTTTTTTTTTTTGATAAAGTACTCTTGTTGTTTAAATTAATCTAAAAAAATAAAACTTTCTCTAATATATTATTTTATTATTGGATGTTATTATATTTTTAAACGTTGATATACTTAATACAAATTATTTTTTAATTATTTATATTTTTTATTGTCGTGTCCGAACCATATTTATATTCTATCTTTTTAAAAATTATCGTATCCGTAACCGTATCATATCGTGTCCTCATATCATACTTCCTAACTCATAAGTCCATTATATTTGGGGGACTTTCATATCAGCCTCTCAAAGTTTAAAGCTTGACAGATAAATTTGATATCCTAAACCACTTACTTAGAAGTATTGTTTAAAAAAATATTTAATATAAAAATTATAAATTTTGATGAGATCTACAATTTTTATGTTTAAAACCTATTTTCAAAAAATGCTTCTAAAGAGATATTTAAGACTCCAAAGTTCAGCCGATTAATTGATTGATTTTAAAATTCATTAAGATTTTAATACCTCAAAACACATATTTAAAAGTATTTTTTGAAAAAAATGTTGAATATCAAAATTATAGATCTAATCAAAATCTATAACTTTTATATTAAATTTTTTTTCAAAACATACTTATATAATAGTTAAACTGGTTTTGGTACGAATATCAAAAGAGAGGTTTATTTGGAAATTTAAACAGTAACTAAGAAATTTAGATGTGTACGAATAAAAAAAAAATTAGGAGTTGATATGGAATTTGTCCATTATATTTGCATGATAATGACGCTAACAAAGATGACAATGGATTTGATCTAGTGAGTACATAGAGTTGAATCAGTTGTCCATCTGAGTCCTCTTCAGATTTAGCCGTTAATCAACGGTTATTAATTAAACAATCTTCTAGTCAACTTTCAAATCTTTCATAATCTATATGAAGCATATAAAATTAGTTAATCAAAATCAGTTACACCACATAATATTTTAAATAATTTTAAATATACTATATAATATTTACTCTTATTCTAAAAATATAATATGGCATTTACATTAATTATAGCAATTTATAAAATTATTAAACTTATTGAAATATACAAAAAAAAAACTAATATTAAAAATAAATACTTAATAAAAATAATAATTTATAAAAATTGATCTAAATAGATAAATAAATATTAATATAAAAGTTATTATATTATATATAAAAAAATTTGATCATATATATATATATATATATATAGGGGTGTGTGTGTGTGTGTGTGTAACTGGATATCATTACTATTTCACGCCATTTCTTATTTTTTATGCGGCATGTACTATTTTTTTTTCTTATACTGACAATATATGACGAATAAAACAATAACTATTAATTTATAATGTTATAATAAAAATAACTATTAATTTATATAAAATTAAAAATATAAAAACTATAAGAAATTAAGTTTTTAGTATTATTGGTTATATATGTTTTTGCTCGATTCTTCTATGTATTAGATAGGTTTTGAAAACATCTAAGTCGTTTAAATTTAGATGTACTAGTAATTAGATTATTGTAGTTGGTGCTTCAAAGTGTAATACACATAGGCTTATTACATAGTTCTTACAGTTATTTTTCCTGATACAAACGCGAGAGCGCTGTAGGCAATATTTCTATTTCTATGTTTATTGGTCCAATATATGGCAAAGCTCAATGAAATGACAAAAGTTAAATGGTCGTAGTCGTAGTGTATATGTGAAAATCTTCATGTATAAATATCTGTTGTACTTCTTGTAGAAAATCATAGGATATAATGACTTTTCCTTTCTTTTAAGGGATAATTCTATATCAGTCCCCGTTTCTTTAAAATTACCGAAAATCCTTTGAAAATAGGAGACTGATATGGAATTATCCTTTCTTTTAACAGCCAAAGCCAGAACTTTTGAGATATGCTTAGTCAATTTTTTTTTTTTCTTTTTTTTTTTTAAATTTTTGCAAGAAAATTTTGCCAATAGCCGGTCTATTTTGTATAACCATCGCAGAAATAAATCTACGCATGACACTGTTCCATATAAATTACATATCTGTTCTCGAAGCTAAAGCTTGCAATGAGTTAAGCTACCTAGCGTACTTCAGTTTGGTAATATTTATAACGTTTATGCTATTTGCGTCTACAAACTAACGGAAGGAGATCTAGTTTTTGTCAAAATCTTTGTTGGATTTTTACGTCTTAAAGCTCTGAAATTTGTGAGTGCTTCAACTAAACAAATTAGCTTTTGTTCGAGGAGAGACTGTTAAATTACTTTTATATACTTTCTAATTCGAAGATGGCTAAAAAAAAATTGGTTTTATCAAATGTGGCGCCCCAGGGCCGGGGGCGGAAATTTAAAAATAATAAAACAGATGTTTATGACTAGTATTCCAATTCACAAATAATAACAACAGAGTTAAAATGATTTAAAACACAGCGGAAAGATTAAATTATTTTATTTTTTGGTCCACTACAAACCTCAGCACCCCGAAGCTTCGTCTAGATAACGAACACCAGGGACTTCGCAAAACACCTGAGGCAAAAAGTAGCACCGAGTATGAGTATAGTAAAATATACTTCAAAATACCTGTTGAGTGACTCTCAGCCAGCAGTCCCAAACGTCAACTGCTAAGGCACCTGGTTCAAACCACCAACATGGGCATCACAATAGCAAGCATGGAAGCAACAACGCACAGATGCACAAAATAAAAACCGCATGCCCATACATATACTGGTATGCCATAACCACAGTAATTAAACAAATACATAACTCGAGCCATATGCCCCAACACTCCCCATTGCATAATCAATTATAGAACCAACAACGAGCTAAACCACCATAACACAAGGTAAAGACAAAAGTCCACGTTAGCTATAAAAACAAAACTTAACAAACGAATAAACCATCTGCACCGACCGAAGCCCGCAAGATAAAAGCATTTAAAACATAGCCCAAAGCATATAAGCGCATCCAAAGGCACAACACGTAAAGACATAAAGCTAAATAAAAATCCAAGCTACAATGTCAATAATGTCAAAGTCCGCATCCCAACCCAAATCACTTTATGCGCATTGATATCTTGGATTATGTTATAGTGAAATCACTAACCCAAACCAGTTAGTCCTCTCATGTTTAGCTTAGGTACCCGAATTGACCCACGGTTACCCAAGGTTTTGGCTACTGCTTCTAGGCACAGTCCGAAAGCCACCAAACCTACGAAGGGGCGACCTCTCCACTAGTATCCGTAATATAAACTCAGTAGCAGATGCACCCTCCGGAAGGCACAACCCTGAGCCTGAACCGTAAAGGAAACTACCCGCCCTGGCCAAGGAAGATCACCCTAGACGCCTACTGGCCTCAAACTGAGCAGACTCATTGATTAAGATTAACACTCATGTTGTTACACCAGCCCATCAATAACCGGCCACCCTCTAGTCGGTAAAACCACACGACCTCCGGGTACTAGACGAGCTCACAACTAAACCGCGCCTAATCTTAATCCTCTCTACTGGAGTAGACATCTAAGCAAATCCGCTCACCTACTCAATCAGGTAGACTAAAGTCCTGTTAGGTACACAAAGCGTAATGTCACACCCTGTTAACTAAAGCGCCCGCTAGGCAAGTCCGCTACGCACTTATCGCTAGTTAAACAAATCAACATTAGTATCCGCTATTGTCAATCGTAAAAGTAACCTTCGTCCTAACCACATGGTATTATAAACCATACTAAGCCAGGTAGAACGATACAAGTCAAACAATGTTATACAAGTTAACTACATTCTACTAAAGTGTTTACCAAGTCAACATTCTCAAACACTATCCATAATAGAAATACATCACATCCACATGCTAATCCACATAAACCAGCTTTTAAACCATGTAACGACAATACAAAAATGTAATCCATGAGCCATGCACAAATTCAATGTAAAACCCTAACATATAATTCATTTACAACATGCCACAACCACATACATAGCATGTCAAACACATGTAAAGCATAAATCCAATGCTAAAACATACAGAGCGAACACCGTTCACAATACCACGGTTTATCTAATCACGAGTATAACAAGGAACCCACCCACATACTCACCCAGATAAAACTAACATGCGTTCATCCCAACCCGTTCTATACTTAGGTTAAAAACAGTCACACGCTTACCTACCCACCAGAACACGGGATATACAAGCCTAATCATGCATACCAACATTACCCCTACTATATATAATATATATATATTATATATATATATATAATAATATAAATAGTACCGTAAGGAATCTATCCAAGTTTTATCGCCCTAACACTTATCGGGTTGACATTCTAACCACAATGCATATCTAGAGTAATCAACCTCAAAAATAATGCAAGGCAGATCATACCATAAGCATGTTATCATATAAGCACTCCTACCAAGATATCGACCGCGTTACAACCACAAAATCATCCATGCAGGAAACCACATTCCATTTAACAATGCACCACATGCACCATGACTCTAACGTCACGACAACTCCTATCACATGCATTTCCTCGAACACCATCGCATACATGTCAGGCAAAATGTCAACGTTAGACACAAACATAGCATTCAAACAACCCATCAAGAGCGTAACTAGCATAAAGCCCTAAAGTGCTCAACCCCGAACGTAAACACATACCCTAGTATGCTATTCTCGAACCACATGGAATATAACCAAACACCAGTCAAGATTTACAAGCACACATATAATACCACATGTCTTACCCACATTCCTATATGGTTCCCAGCTGTAGATCTTAGAAAAATAACCGCCCAACCTCCATGCAACAAACAACATGCAATTCAAACGGTAGGACCTGTTCACAAACCGACTATAACCGCTAGTCACGCGTACGACACAGGTCTACGTTCACAGCAATAACCACATCTTACCCAAATACAACCAGCGCAGGCGGCGGCCTCACGACTAGGAGAGTCAAGTACAACCACACGTGCCACAAATAAACACTGTTCCAAGCACAAACAGAAATCCTATCTGAAGAGTAATTAAGACATCGCAGTCATCCCTAATACACTTCTAAGTAGAGAGATCAGGTTAACGACCCTACGACATGTATAACTAGACCACAGGCGACGCTCAACTACACAAGAAGTGCAAGGTATGAAACCATGTTACATCCACTCATCCCTCCTAGAGTATAAACCTGGCAATCCTGCCTCGTATACTCACCCAGGTGACGAAATACCGGTAACGCATATAAAACGACTCGTATGTTTACACCTACGAGTAAACTAAGTACCCATCATCTAGATGTCCGAAACTAACATGCTATAAATCAAGGCTAAACCCTCTACTAGTATTAACCTAACAACATCATAATACCAAATCCAGTAGATATCCCACGCCCAAAGTAACATATGTAAATCACTACAAGTCATGCAGTTCACAATAACAATGCAAGCATACCACATAACAGACACACACAATAGGTACACCAGGTAGGATCCCAATCACTAGTCCGTCCTCAGACCGACCCGAGACCCGACGAACGCGAAATCCTCCGGAATACCGAAATCACCGCCTCGCCAAAGCGTCCACGAGCTCGAGGCCAGGATGACGAGCGGCTGAGATACTGTCCGGGGCGGCCGGACGGCGGCGGCGACGGCGACAGCAACGAAATCAACGGCAATCGGAGGAGGCAGTGACGTCCAACACCTCTAACACGTCCGGAGAGGCGGCGATGAAGCGACGACGGCGCGGAGACTCGCGGCAGACGGCAAGACAGCGGCGGCCGGAGCTAGGGTTCCCGCGGGATGGCGAAATCGCGAACGAGGGAGAAAGACGGCGCGACCAGAGAGAGAGAGAGAGTCGCGAGACGAGAGAGAGAGGTGTGGGCGCGGGTCCGGCGCGCGTCGGCGCTCAGACCATTATGGCTCGGCCGCGTGCGTCTGCGCACACCATAGGGCTCGCCAGGCGAGCCAACTTGGACTCGGAATCACGCCAGGTCACCAAGCCCAAACGGGACCCCAATTCGGCCCAAAACGCTTGATTGATCAAATCTATTCCCGATCAAATAAAAAACAAATCAAGCAACCAAGAATCAATCAAAACACCCGATTGATCTAAAAAATCACCCCGATAATACCTAAACCGTATCGAGACCTTACATCAAATATGAGATGCATTGCATTGATGGACCGACTTAAAGCCTGGAGGGAGATTTTTCATTCTTGAGAACCCTGAAATAGTACGAATAAATTTTTGGTATCTACAGAAGCAACAACTGAGAGAGGCAAATGTTTTCATTATGTGTGACTGGTCTATCAAATCGCACATTATAGGGATAATTACTTCTAAAATTATTCGCCACTTCGCGCTTCAAATCGCACATTTTCAAAGACATCAAACTATTGAATTAGCAATTGAACAAATAATTCATAGACACAATATATGTGTACATTTGATGCATGCTTATCATTATTTTGAAATAATATTAGGTAACTTGATACACGAATGCTGGAGTGTTCAGAACATATCCAAGTGTGTTCCTCGTGCGTTCTCTGCCTTTTTAAAAAAAAAAATAAATAAATAAAATAAAAATGATTAGATGCTGATTTTGCGTATTGGACATGTAGCAGAATATATAACCGTCAAGCATCCGTGTCCGACACGATCCGATAGTCTGACATGCCTATGGGAGTTACCAGTGCTTCCTAGCTGTTAGGTCTCTCCTTTCTAGTTTGAATATATGTCTTGCTCCCTCCCATCTGCTGAGATGCTGTGGTCTCATTTCTTTCCAGGTTTTCTATGCAGATGTGAATTTTTATGAGTAATATTAGAGGGTTTAAATATTCTTTAATAGAATTGACTATATTATGCTGCCGAAATTGAAGACATTGACATATGTTGACATATTTAGGTCAAGTCCAATTTGTGCAAGTATCCATCCAACCAAGGTCCATCGGGGATCAAGGATATATTTGATGAATACCGAAAGGCGGAGCCACTCGAGCACATGAACCATGAGACTTGGAGAGTCCACCAAGAGGGTGACCCTGGTAGCCACTTTCGTTGCTAGAGAAATCGTCGGATCTCGCCGGAGTTACACTGACGGACGTAAGTACGAACAATATAACAGTTCACTTCTACATGCGATCGGATTATTCCGAGAACTCTACTTGCGGTAGAATTCATGTCTAACGACCATCGATTACTTTCAACATCAAAACTTCGGCATCTTTGAAGACCTCAACATACAAGATTGTCATCAAGAACTAATGCAGCAGCATCTGAAAAGACCGAGTTCCTGAATGGAATAAACCCTCTGATACACTCAGAATTTAACCTCAATATATGAGACTTTCCCACTGGGCTCATGCAAGTAGATGCTTTTTATCTTCCTCTGTTCTGGTGAATTTTTGTTGTCTTTTTTGAATTTCTTGCTTGCATTGTAAAGTTTCGCTTCACATGAGTAGAGGATATTAGGAACATACTAAGCATCACTAGAAGTGAGTTATCATTCGGAGGGATTCTCTTTGCATCTTTTCGCTGAAGTGGCTGCCATATGCTGAGCTACTATTTATTCTAGTGCTTTCCTTCTAGTTTGTTCATAAAGTGTGCATATATATATATATATATATATATATATTATTATATATATATATATATATTATTATATATATATATATATATAGAGAGAGAGAGAGAGAGAGAGAGAGAGAGCTTTTTAACACTTTAAACTAAAAATTTTAAAGAGTAATACTTGTGCCACCAACGGTGACATCAATAAATCCACTAAACCAGCGTATATTTAAAAATAAATTAAATAAAAATTTGAAAGTACTTTTATAAAAAATTTGCAAATATAAGTTATAGATTTTGATTAGATTTACAACTTTAATATTGAAAGTTTTTACAAATATCTTTCAATAGTTATTTCTGGCTTGAAAGTTTAATAGCTTTATTTTTTAAACATGCTTGAACTCGTTAAATTTAAAGTCCCAAAATACCTAGTTAAAAGTAGTTTTTTAAAAATTTTAACAAAAAAATTGTAGGTTTATTTAATTTATAATTTTAATGTTGAAAACTTTTCAACTCTAATTTTTTTTTTTAATTTTTTAAATTGTACATCGATGGTGCAGTGGGTGTAACAAACATTTTTAAAAATTATAAGTCAAATGAGACTTTGATTGTTTATATAAAATCTGTTGATGTACAAAATAATAAAACAATTTTTAGAGTATTAGTATAGAGGGGGTGCCAATACATGAAGGAGATTGAGGAATAATTTTAGGAAAATTGCACTTGTTTTAAAAATGGTTGTAAAGTTCGTTACAAAATCGACAAATTTGAAGCCCTAAAATATTTATTTAAAAATATTTTTAAATAATTAATTTTGATGTTAAATTTTCCAAAAATATTCTTAAATATTTATTTATTTTTAAATATTTGGATTGTTCTTCTTTTTTGAATTTTTGGAGGCCTAGAATTACTCATTAGGAATTGCCCTCCGTCAGTGGGCGAATCGGGGGGGTGCGGTGACTACAACCATCATGCCATGGGTTCAAATCCCGCGGACGCACTCGCCGCGAAAAAATCGCGGTGGCTGTAGGATAAATACGGGCGCCCGTATAAAAATATTGGGTCCAATGGCTATTTCACTGTGTGGTTTGGGGACGAACGCCACGCCGAAAATTTACTATCTAACTGCAAACTGGGCACAAAAAAATTTGATGTCTATCAATTAAAAATAATTTCGGATGGAATTAGATATGCTGGTCTCGTTATCTAAAAAATTTACTAATTAGGAATTAGACGGAGGGCAGAGACGAGGAGTCTCGGTGCCCGTCCGAAAGAAAAAGTGCTCCGATTTTGTAGTTAAAAATAACCAACATAAATATTTTAGAAATTTCCTAATAGGGCTGCGTTTTCCCGCCTTAATAGAGCCCTATAAATAAACAAATACAGGGACGGTGATATCTGTTTTTCCCTCTGCGAATTTCGTCGATAGTTTTCAGTAATTGCTTCGCGTCGTTCTTCCCGTCGAATCCACGATTTGTTCTTCCCTCTCGATGGAGGTGGCCGGCCGGCGAGATCTCCTCCACCCTTACGACGGCAGCACATCCCTAGGGTTTCCTATCGTCGCTGGGACTACCGACTACCGGAGCAATAAGCGCGGCAGGAATTATGAAACCCTAGACGAAAGGAACAAGAAAAGACACTGCGGTGATAACTATCTAGATCTGAAGAACAGAATAGCCGCAGAAGAAAGAGTGTTGAACAGGCAAACAAGCGACACGCTCGAGTTAAAATTGATTTACGATCAGCTGGTAGATGCTCGAGCCAACGTCGGGATCATGATAAGCATCATAGAATCGAATGAAGATTTCAATTTTGCAACAATGGATGCCGAAGAGCGGGCGCGTTTCGTGGACAAGTATCTAAGCTCTTCGCACTTGGAGTCTATCGAGTCTTCCTTCAATAAATTTGAAGGGATCGTAAAGATTCTTCGTGAGGACGTTCGGGTGCCGCTGGTGAAGGTGTTGCGAGCGGTGGCGCATCGTCTACGGCGGATGGAGGCGCAGACTCTCAAGATTTTCACAATTTAGAAAAATTTGCAGGGATTTGTGCCTCCTAGTCCGGGAGGTGCGCAAGGATCAATTCATATTTCAATATTCAAGTTAGATTTAACTAGGAGGATTTATTAATTTAATTTCTTGTTTATACTGTAACCATGCATTCAGAGTTGGTTCGGTGGAGTAAAACATGTCTAGAATATTTACCTTCAAATTAGATGTTTTTCGTGCATTTTTTTTTTAAATGTTATTGTGCAGAAAGAATAGGTTGATGTATTGTGAAGCTTTTTTTTTAAATAATGAATTAAACTTTTTTTGCAGAAAAATGAATAGATGCAGCGTTATATATATTAAACTTTTTTTACTGATTTCTACAATCTCATTTACTTCTGGCTCTTCATTTCCAGGTGTTCCAAACTTCAGAATGTTTTGCCATCAGAAAAACATGCAAACAGTTATTAGAATGGCATTTTTCAAACTTACCGAAAATACATTCTAAATTTTATGACTCATATTCAAAGGATTTTTACTCCATAAAACGTCTCTAGTAAAATGATCTGAAATATGTCATAAAAGCTGTTTCGCCTCAAAAACTCAAAAACATAGAGATCCGAGGTCCACACAAAGAGTCAATAGACATATACAAAGAGACCGATACCAGCCGTTGAGTAATTCAGTGGCTCATCCACGGGGCATACTCTGCCAAGTCAAAGTGTTTAACTAAGCATTGTATCTGGAAAAGATAACTGGAGGACCAAACAACCTGCCAAGTCAAAGTGTTTAACTAAGCATTCTCCTCTGCTCCCTTTACTTCTTTGGATAGATTGGTCAAAACATCGGCAGCGACTAATTATCTCCGGTTCTCTTCGCTATATTCGCCCTCCTCCTTTGAGCTTTTTCTCCAATCTACCACCATACCGTGGAAATTATCAGATCGACAGAAACTACTTAATAAGCAAACAGTACGTCTAGGCCACTGTATTTTTATACTCGACAGGCATGCAGAACAATCATGTCTCGATGGTGCTTGATCTAAGGCATCCACATTATTCAAACTATCCACAAAGGTTAGAACAACAGAGCTTGGGATGAAAGCTTCAAACTCCTGACAAAATCTTTAAAAAAAATGACAATCAATCAGTCACGCATCTTAAACTTAATCTCAAAAAGTTCAAGGAACACATGGTTCATGCCTCATTAATTTAATTGAACATAACCACACAAAGTTTGGTAAAGTAACGGAATGTTGGAAATGAAGACCAGAAGTAGGAAATTGATAAGCATGATTAAAAAAAATTCCGCAACATTGGAAATGAAGACCAGAAGTAGGAAATTGATAAGCATGATTAAAAATAACAGAATATTAACAATGAAGACCAGAAGGAGGTTGATATTAAATTATAAACCCTAAACCTACACTAGATATCGATGTTTCAATCAGGCATTGTTTTAAAAGTGGATACATATTTTCATCACATATCATTGTCAACCTTGCAACTTAACGAATTGTTGTAGAACCTAAAAAACATAAAACTAAATACAAAGAAAAATAACAGATTGTTATAGAACCTACACAGCAAATGTTGCAGCTTTATACTAAAATCATATTTTAGCCCTGAGGGAACTTGGCGGAGTAGTAAAAGTTCCTGCGTAACGACCAAAAGGTGGTCGGTCCAAGGCATGGAAATCATCTCCTGCATAAGCAAGGTGCAGTCGCGTACATTAGACAATAGATTGTCCGCTCCATTCCCAAGCAGGTGATTTCACACACAGAAGCCCTTGTGATACCGGATAGCATTTATCCATGCACAATAGTGAGTGGTTTCTCTTAATATGTAAGGTTGGCTGAACCAAGTACTTAATATGGTGAAACGTTTATACAATAAGTTAACGAAGGAGAATTCATTGATGCGCTAGTAAGTGTATGCTATTTACCAAGAAGGAAGTAAAAAATGACAAAACCTATGCAGAATCTCAAATATAAGTACACCATCACACAGGATAAGGGCACGTTAGGAATTAAGAAATGCTAAATACGTGGCAGTTTCTAGTGGTGTGAACGTATCTTCTTTAATAAAACCGAAATTCATTGATTAAAAAAAAACACGATCAGACTTCATAGAGGGTATTGATCACCAAAGTTAAATACAGTCTGCAACATTTGAAATTCTTCAGTAAAAAATATCCTCCAGAATTTTGAGAAGACCTTTAGCAAGCAAAGGAGCTTCCAAATCAGAGATTCGGAATATCGCCTAATGTGAAGTGTTTGAAAATGTTAATAGGGTTGCAAAATCCATAACAGAGGAAGCAAAACAAAACTGGCATAACCATCCGTCAAGCCACAGCCAGAAGGTTCAGATTTAAAAGACATATATGCAAATTAGTTTAGATAAAGACCAAAAAAAAAAAAAACAAAGTTGATAGTACCTCAAAGTCAATGTGCTGAAGACAAAGGTGTAGAAAAAAAAAACATTCTTGTTCAAATGCTGCCTACCTGAAAACCCCAAGATAGAGCATCTTGTTCAAATCACACCTACCTGGAAATCACAGAATCAGACTAAACCAAGGAGAAATTAATGACAAAACAAGAAAGGGATGTGGGAGATTTTCAGTCCTTCAGCTTGCACTGGTCTAGATAGTAATGACTAAGACTCTAATTGTTACATTCAAAGAGGCAATATAACATTCAGGGAACATGATTCCCAAGTCCCAAACCAAGCTCCAATACCGCAAGAAAGGAGAAAAACCATGTAACTCTAGAAACATTGAAAGGGATTATTGCATATCAGCCCTTGGTTCCAAACCTCTTGCAAATCAGCCTCTCATTTCAAATCCTTTACGAATCAACCCGTCTCTCGAAGTTCGTATCAAAGGCATTTTAACTAATATATAAATATCTTTTTAGGAAGTTTTGAATATAGAAAAAAAAAGATTCCGATATGATCTACAACTTTTCTTATTCAAAGCTTTTCAACTAAATAGGTGTTTTGAAGCTCCAAAATCTTAGCGGGTTTAAAAACTAATCCGCTAGCCCTCTACGACTTTGGAGCCTCAGAATATCTATTTAAAAGTATGTTTTCGAAAAGCATTGAATACAAAAAAAAAAAAACTTTGATATGATCTACAACTCTTGTATTTAAAGTTTTTTTAAGAAAATACTTTTAAACATGTGTTTTGGGGCATAGAAAATAACGGGTTTAAAACGAGTGGTTTATTTGCAAACTCTTAAGGGCTGATATGCAAATCTCCCACATTAATATGAAACTCGTTGGGTCTTAACTACCATCTTTAAGTTCACCTGCTTTACATTCTCTAGCCATTATGATTCTCCTGCACAACTGACCAACCAATGCTTGGAACATGACCATCTACAAATTCTCTTACAGATAAAATAACAAACTGAGATTTGCTAACTACAGAAAAAGATAAAGCTCATTTTCTGTAAGAAAATAGCAAATCCAAATAGAGATTTTGACTTAAGGTAGACTACTTGAAGGTTTAGCTTTTTTCTCATAAACAATGGCCCATTCATTGCTCAGAAGCACTAATTGCATGATGATATCGCAAACAAC
The DNA here is from genome assembly GCA_002076135.1 of Xerophyta viscosa. NCBI lineage: Eukaryota > Viridiplantae > Streptophyta > Magnoliopsida > Pandanales > Velloziaceae > Xerophyta > Xerophyta viscosa. The sequence continues at coordinate 48,549 of MJHO01000199.1, read as the reverse complement.
CATTTATAACAGGCTGATTGCATGCTTGAATCAATTGACCTAAACAAAAATCTATTTTGTTTTCTTTCCGGAGAAATAAACAGCATTGACTGCCCAGCAAACTCATACTGCTGCACCAACAGCAGGTTCATCTGGTCTCATGGAATAGAAGAGCTCCAGAACATCTGCGTGGTTACGTACAGATCCTGGAGATCTAGAAAGCACATCCTGAGCTACTTGATGTCTTGCTTCTTTAAGTAGTCCTTCAAAGATATGCAAGAATATTACTTTCGAAGGGAATTCCTTTACTGTTATTGCCTTAAGAAAGGTAATAGCATCGTCTACGCTCCCCGACTTTGACACGAAGCTAATGAATGGTTCAACATAAGGTGGATACCCATTAATCTTCATCAAGCCAAGCAGGGTTAAAGCTTCTTTAACACTCCCTTGATCTATCAACTTCCCTATTAAAAGCTTGTATGTACTCTGCCACAAGCGCAGATTTTTCTTGGTAACAATCTCTTTAAGAATTTTTATCACATCCATAACCTTATTATTCTGACAGAACCCACTTACTAACACTTCAAAAGCACCACCAACATCGTCAGTGCCTCTTGTTTCTACCATTTGGTGGAAGCATGATACAGCTTTATCCAACTCACCTGAAACAGAGTGTATCTGCAATAAAGATCTCCATGCTTTCATCCCAGGGCTCTGTCCTGATTTTGTCCGATTAATCAAATACTTCACCGCCTCATCTGATCTCCCAGCAACACAAAGACCAACGACAACTCGATCATGCACAGTATCATCTGCAACAAAACCCCCCTCCTCCATGGCCTTCAGAACCTTGTCATACTCAGCCAACCTATTAACACTGATCAGAGACTTGATAAGAGAATCAACGACAGATCCTTTCACTGGATATGGTCCATTTATATAACTGCCAACAACTTTAGATATCAAAGTCAAATCTAAATCCTTGTTCACAACAATCTTTTTCAGGAGCAGCACAAAATCCTCCTTGGAGGGCTTCTCAGACCCACCCATAGCAAAGTCATACAAGTCCACAGCTTCGCCTAACATCTTCCTCCTTAGAAACCTGTCAGAGACCTTACCATATGTTTCCATCTCCATTTCATGCCCGCCACCCCTCATCCTATCGATCACACCTTGGAACTCACTAATCCAACCTTCTTGTCCCATAACCCGTGCCAATGAATTGTAAACTGTAGCATCAACCTTGAAACCCCGGTTCTCCTCGACCCACCGCATGAACATCAAAGCCTTCTTGGGATCCGTACCAACTTGTTCCAAAACAGAAACGACGAAATCTGTTGACAATTTAAGACCTAACTCCTTCAACGATCTACGTACCTCCCCATCTAGCTCATCCTTTTGTGATAGTATCTTGCAAACTCTGGAGCACGTTCTTCCAACCACATTCGCCGGTGAGTTGGAGAAGTCAATTTCCTTCAGCATACTAAGATCACTCTTCAAGTCATCTTTCTCAAAGCTATCGTAAACCTTTGTGTACGTGGTTCGTGAAATCCCGTATCCCATTTTTTTCATTCCATCAACCAGTTTCCAAAATTCATTCGTTTTACCGCTGCAACCAAGGATCTGCAGCATGATGTTATACGACTTGGAGCTCAGTTTCTTACCGTCCTTGTTCAGGACCCAATGGAAGACTTCCCGAGCGGAATCTGGGGCCGAGCGGAGCTGGCGGAGCAGCGAATTCACCGTTTCATGGTCGAAAGCGACTGCGGCTGATTCCAGCTCAGCCGCGACACCATCACGGCCGATTGGCTTCTTCAAGGAATCGACCAAATTGGTGAGATCGCCATCCTTGGGATCAGGCGCGGGCTCTGACGAGAGGAACCGCGATCTGATTGCAGGGAGGTGGATCAGGGGTTGAGAGCTCCTCGGGATGTGTGCTGGGCATGGCGAGAGACGCCGGATGAGGAGCGATCTCCAGGCGTTCCTCATGGCTGCGAGCTAGAGATTGGAAATGGGGAGTGTGGAAGGAGAGATTCCAGATTAGGGTTATCGTTTGGAGGTTTTGAGGCCTAGGGTTTTGGAGCAGCCATTCTTCATATACATAAATTCTAAATAGCTTCCTTCATATCGCCGTCTAGTGTCTACGAACGAAACATCGTTCTATTTTTCAGATTTACTCTGGACACACCGGTGTTACTTATTATTCTAATTCAAATCATATTTTTGCCCCTCAAAATGTGTGGTAGATATTTTATACGGTAAAGATCTAAACATTTTGTAAAAGCATTACCTAATTTTTTTTAATAAACAAATTTATTTTACTATTCTAATTTATATATATTATTTTCAAACAAAAACACAAGAATTATAAAAATGGTTGCAAGAATTATAAAACATTCAAAATAAATGGTTGCAAGAATTGACAATTGGAATTGAAATTGACGATTCATGTAATTCAAACATGTTTTTTTTTTACGATTTTGTATTTGAAATTGACGATTCATTTAAACACTATCTCTATTTTTCTAGATAGAAAATTATTTTTTATTATCTATCATTTGAACGGATTTTTTTATATTTTTTGAATTCTCCAATAGAAAAGTAAAATAATAAAAAAAAAATTAGAGATAAAAAATAGAAAAATATTTTTTACTTCTAAACAGGACCTAAGCAACCCCACAAGGAAAGGCGAAGGCGAAGCTCAATGAATCACGAATATCTGGACCTCCATCCTCCATCCTCCATCGCAGTTGCAGACTTGCAGTCTGCGTTCACCCTATCGTAATTTCCGACACTTGGGCCAGCCCATAACACGATAACAATGTCGGTTTGCAACCAATCAGGGGTGTTTCTGGAATTTGACAACGCAATGTGTACATATATCCCAATCTTGTCTCTCGTACGTTCTCCTTTCTCTGGCCCTCCACCAAGCTTTATCACCATCTACAGCTCCTCCTCCAAACCATTACAATAAAGGTACCAAAATTCTTCTGATGATGCTTTTCTTTAGATTAAGATGTTCCTAACTGGTTTTTCTTATGCGATTTTTCTTATAATTTGTGAATTTTTGGATTTTAATATGACACGCTTCTCGATTTCTTAATTCTCTCGATTTGGGTTTTCCTTTTCTAACTAGGTCAGGTTTAATTACCAACGTTTTCTTTTTTTCTATTCTTTTGAGATGAATATAGAGCATCCCTTTCTGAATTAAGATTCTTGTTTTACACATTCTTGGGCTGTCTATGTTATATTTGTCCCCCCTTCATCTAAAGAAAGTAACATTTTGCATTAAGCCTATAGCCATATGCCAAATTTCTTACAATCTTCGACATGCGTGTTATGCATATTACAATCTATGGATATATTTATAGATGTTTGAGACAGAAATAGTTCATCCAGCTTTGCTCACAGTTGATATCTGGTGCTTTTTGTCATATCGATTGAGTTTCTGGCAGGTTAGTAACACCCAGTATGCGTTTTTTATGTGCAACTTCTCCGGCACTTGCTGTCTCATCTAATAGGCGCCAAGGTATGTACTTCTTACAGAGTTCAGCTTGATAACCTAACTGGAATATGGTTAAGAACTTAAGAGTTGAGACCATCTTAAACAATTGAGTTAATGTATCACCTCCTTTTTATCATGCTTTATAGGAAGCGTGGTTTTAGAGTGATAGGCATGGTGATATATGTAAAAAGGACATGATTGGTGAACTGTTTCGACATGTTTTGCTTTAAGATGCTCAAGAAGGCTTTAGGTTGTGAATCCTTTAGGCATCATCTAGAGTAGTGAGCTAGGATAAAAAAATTAGTATCTATTTAGTGGGCAGAACTATGTGTTTTATAGATTACAAACGTAAATGTTATGGTTGGGCTGAAGCAGTTAGAAACAAATTGTAAAAATGCTTTTGAGTTGCAGTAATTTAGGCTTCTCATTAGATTTGCTTTTCATTTGTCTAAAGACCATACTAGAAAAATCACTCCTATCATGTTAAATACCGCAGTAAGTAAAAGAAAATTTGCGGCCATGTAGTTTTTCATTAAACAAGGAAATCTTTTCTCTTTTTTTGTCTACCTTAAGTAGATCAATTTCTTAGACTATGAATACAGTGCTTTATCAGTTGGAACTATGTGATGAACTTCTTGTGTGCTATTTCCATGCGTTCATCAAAGGTGCTGTATTTAGGATTCTTCCATTGCGTTTTGTTTGAGTCAAGGTTTGAGGCATGACACGTGCTTGTGCAACCGGAAATGCACGCAGAATCGTCTAAATAGTTTTTTTTTAAAAAAAAAAATTAAGTAAACACTAGTGATGAACGATTGAAGTGGATGACGATAAGCTTAAAGAAACATGCGTAGAGAAAAATATTAACGAAGAACTAATTAAACACTAAAATGAGTGCAACAGAAATTTTATTGAAAACTTAGTTTGAAACAAGGTTTTAAATGCCGTTTTGTGCCGAGTTTCGGTAAATTTCAAATTCGAGACTTGCCGACCATGCCGTGCCGGTCGTGCCAATAATAAAATATTATTTTATATATTTTTAAAATTTTTAAAAAAATTTTTAAAAAAAAAAGGTGCAGGCGTGTGACCGGCAGCTCCCCTTGCTCCCTAAAAAAAACCGTGGCCCCAAAGCGAGGAGGGAAGACTAAAAGAATAAAAATAAATAAGTAAGAGAGTATATATCATAGAGAGGGCGGGGGCGGGCGGGGGACTCTCGGTGCCGGGCTAGCTCCACCCCGTTCCGGAGCAGCCGCCTGGCTTTTAAAACATTGGTTTGAAAGCGACTTGAGAATACAACAGTTTTGATAGCGATACTTGAAAGAAGTTGTTTACAGGAGATGGGGGACAGAATTTTTTGGTAAAAAATTCTGAATATTTATAAAAAAAGACTTTAGGATTTGGGTAACTCTGAAGTTCGTTGATTGTCTTTGAGTTGCATGGAGTTGCTGTCGTTGTCTTGCCATGGTGCTGCATGAAGTCGCTATCATGAAGTAGGTTGGAAGTTGGATTGCTACGGAGAGATTAAGCAGTTTTGGAAGGTTGCTTTGATTGATATTGTTGAAATTTGCTTTGATGAGGATTTTTGAATAGCTTGTAGTGATTAGGAGTTTTGGAAGTATTTCGATAAGAGTTGTTAGAGGAAATCTCTGTGAAATTTGTGTGGTCTTGGAATTCTTTGTGAAAATTGAAGTTTGTGTGGTCCTGGTTTTTTAATGATAATGCCATCAGATCGAAGATATTGAGCTGTATGGTTTTTTATTTTATCTTGTTCTGTTGGCGATAGTATGTTATCCCACCATCATTTTAGTTGTCCAGTAAAACCAGCGATGAGGAGATTACTCCCACTTGCTCGTCCCTGTCTACAAGGCGATATATTTGCATAGCCATTCTTCTTGTGCTTTTCTTGAATGACATTCCGTATTTCATATTCAGAACGTTCATTTAGGTTCCATTCGTAGTTTGTTTTCCACTTCAGGACCAGGAAAGCTCAAGAAGAATTACAGGATCACACAAACTTGAAAAAGACTTGCTCATGAAGAATTCCAGGACCGCACAAACTTCACAGAAATTTCCTCCAACAACTCTTATCGAAATATTTTCTAATCTCCTAATACTGCAAGTTACCAAAATTCCTCTATTTAGACGATCCTGCATGCATTTGGTATCAGAGCAAGCCATTTTCCACATTCTCATTCTCATTCACATTCTGAATCTCTCCTTCTACATCTATTTCAACGATCATAAATGCGCAGCCTTAAAGGTCCGCGCAAGCACATGACCGTAAAGGTCTCGCCTCGTCAAGCACGAGGCTCGTGACCGGGTTTTTTTTTTAAAAAAAAATTAATTGTTTTAAATTCAATTTTAATATTTTTTGTTTTTAATTTTAATAAAATAATAGTTCAGTATCGATATGGGTAAGTACGTCTTAGATTTGGAATTTACCGAAATTCGGCTCGGCATGGCACCTTTCGAATTTAGAGTTTATCGAAACTTGGCTCGGCACGGCATGGAAAACCTTTGTTTAAGTTATAACCTTTCTGATAATAATATGGGTCTCTCCTAATTAGGTTGACTGTGAGTTAGAATGATTTTATCTAGCTGCCAATTTAGTTAAAACCAAGGTCTAAGGTGCCGTCTCTTTTCGCGTTTATGTAAATCCCAAACTCGAGTTGTGCCAAGTGTGCCGATGGTGCCATGCCGACCGTGCCGATATATATTTAGTTATTTTTAAAAGTAAAAAATAAAGATTTAAATATAAAAAATTTTTTGGTATGTGCCGTGCTAGTTCGTGCCGAGCCGACAACTACTGGAACAGACACATGCCTCCCGACATGGGCTGTGCCGACCAGCACCTACAACCATTTAAAATAAAGGGAACATATACCACAATCTATAGAATTCTAAGCTTCACAACATTCAAAGATAATGGGGTGACAAAGATTCAATGTTTATTCATATCCAGCACTTGCATTTTTGTATTTTTAAAACTTTTTGTGTGATACCATATTTAAGGCTTTTCTGGTTCCAACGCCTGGTACTAAGACCCTTTCTTATTGCTCAGATCAACTTATTTGTTAGTATGGATCTCTACCTTGCTGTTATACCATAATAATTCATTGGCAACGTTTGCTTTAGTAGGTTTTTATCCTCTTCGTTATTAAGACATTGTTGCCTTTTTATCTATGATACGAACCATTATTTTCAAGATCCTTTTTTCTTAATTCATGCCCACTTTCAAGGTTTTTAATGATACTGCATACCCTTTTTGACATCTTTAGTTTCAATCTGAGAGCTAACAAAAAAAAAGTTGGCCTTAAATTGTGGTTGGTGTCCTCTTAAGAGTAGTATGGAATTTATGTAATAAGTTTGTCTCTTCTAGGGATCACCCTGTATTTCCTTGAAATTCGATAAGGCAAGATAGTTGTTAATCAACGTTTTCAGGACAACCCGAGTTTTGGTAAATGTGGAGCCTGGTGTCACAGGCCTAGAATTTTGGCCGAATTTCAAGCCCACGACCTTGGAGCCACCAATGGGCTTAGTCGGGCCAAGGCCAAGCCCGCCTATCAGAATTCTCAAGAGTTCCCGTAAATCCTTGTAAATATTTAGGTTTCTTAGGCCTTTTGAGAGAGTATTCTAGAGGCATGATCTGAGCCATATGTTTGGCTCAATCTAGGCCGTCCGTAGGCCCGTAGATCACTATTAATAGTGGGGCCCACTTCATTTGTAGTTATTCGAGTTTGAATTAAGTAATAAAGAGTTGGCAAGTGCTCTTTAGTCTTGTGCCTCCTCCTTCATTCTCTCAAGCTAGTGCTTTGGGTGTTCCTCCGGAGGCTGAGCTTAGCAACATGCAGCCTAAGGGGGAGTTACTAAGTTGCAAAGGTGTTAGGGAAAACATAACCTTGTGACAGGCTAACGGCGGTATCTACCAACCGTGCCATGTCGAATTTGCTGACCTTATCGACACACATTTATTAAAGATTAAAAGCGAAAATTTAAATGTTATAACATGTTGGTACATGTTGTGCCAATTGTTGCCCGTGTTTATAACTGCTGGAATATGCACGTAAAACTATGTTTTAAATACAATTTTCTGCAACCATAACATTACATTGATGAAGAAAGCATTCTTCACTCCAATCTCTAATACCAGTTATGAGGCGTTCATGGTGAAGTGGGCCATAAACAAAAAGTTGGATTCAAGGCTATAATGTCGTAATGATTGTCAGAAATGGATGCTTCTTTCATGACATTTAGGTCCTCCATCCCTTGGTACTGAAATGCTAATGTACCAACTTAACTACATGCTTCAACTTCGTATGCTTTTTTTTTGTGGGGTGCTAGTCTTGGCCACTAGTATCACCACTGGCATCCACGTTTGTGTACTGTTAAATCTGTCATTATTAATGAAGTCAATTTTGAGTATTCACTATGCTCTTTCTATACTTGAAAGAGTTGTTTATAGTGTTGGCATATCTCGGTGTTGGAACTGCGAGACCCTACTATTAAAGGGCTGTTGGGATTCTCATTCCTAGTAAATAAATAAACCTTGTAGAAGTGATTGGTGCTAGTGTTTTAATAGGAGCAAAACAATACACTAAATCATCTACGAATATAAAATTCTATCTCATATTATAACTAGAACTTCAATTCAGTATCTTCTAGCAAAGCAACTCTTTTGGATTTTCTAGTAAATATGCAACTCTATGAAAATAACCAATAAATCATAACATGGTTTTTTGGAGATCAAGTTATTTCTTCCTGTTGGTCTTGATATATATGCTTATGCGAGGTATGTTTGTAATGTCTGAGCATAATTTACTCAAATCTGCATAATATATAAGGGCCTATTACAGGAAAGGAAAGCTTGTTGTGAACATCCTATTCTTTTGGAGAAAGTGTATGATCATTCTACAAAAAGATCGATTGTAGTTTAACAAGTGACTTGAGAGAAACATTTTGCCCATTGGAAATGTTCCTTGTATAGAGTTAGTGGGACTTAATCCCATAACAGTTTAGAAACTCTCTCTTGTCAAGTTGTCCTTAAATGCTTCTTTCTCTTTGATACACAACATTTCTTCAACATTGGTTTAGCAGATATTTATTTATTCATGACATCCGCAAAAAAGATAAGGTTCTCATTTTGAGTAGCGATGGACTTTCTTATTCCTTTGTCATCTATGCTAGGAAATATGGATGCTTACTGCGCCCATTTCTTGTCAGATTACTATGCTTGGTGATTTATCGGATTGTTGTATAGCTTTTATCCAATTACTATTTAAAATAATTTCAATTATATTTTACGGTGGTTTAAAAACAGGACTGACGCTTAATGAAGGGTTCCGCTTTAGCAGATCTGGTGTAGCAGCACCCTGCACAAAATCTCTGTCAATCCAACAAAGGGGAACATTATCACATGCTCAACGTGCTGCAGTTATATGTTCTGCTGCTTTGGTATGTCTTTACTTAGCAAGATTGTTGAAATTGTTTTGGGTCTTTACTACAAAGAATGCTTTAGAATATCATGAGTATATCTAGTCGCACATCTCCTCTTAAGCATGAATCTTAATTTATGGTAGTGAATGCATTATTGTTTCTGCTGTATGTAGGGGACATAGTAATTAGTAGATGCTACTTCCACAATTGACTATATTGGGCTTGTTGGATGGCTTTGGGGATGGTAAATTTTGGAACAAGCTAAATTTAACTTACAAGCTGTATTTGGTGAATAAGTTGATCCCAGCTTGTAACTATAAAACTAGCTTGTAGATGGGCAGCTTGTAGCGAGTGCTAACACACTGCATTAAGTAGCTTGCTATCTGAAGCTAAACAAGCTAGATTCAAATGCAAGTTGCAACCAAAAGAAACACTCATATGATTTCATTTTTGAACTTAATCTTGTTTTACATCTTGGTGTGCATATAGTATTTGCTGAACTTGATTTGAAGAATAATAGTTGTGAATGTTGCTCACAGGCGCCGATATCTATATGTACATATATTTACATGTATATGCATATATTTATAATCTCCAACAGGGAATGTACTGGATTGAAAGTTGCAAGTTAGTTTTGCATCTTCTAGATATTGATTTGAAAAAGGAAACTGTTTGATGTGATATAGGATGTAAGAACATATACTTCTTCAAATTTAAGTATTTTCGACATGTCGTAGGATCTAAATGGTATAAAATAGGCAGCAAATTGTGCTCGGTTCTTGTAAATATATCATGTAAACATCCAAATTACTTGAAATATGATTAGTTGTTTAAATTTATAGTTAGATCAAATCCAACTGTTACATCTTCATTGTTTTTTGTTCTACTTCGTATTATTTATTCTTCTATGATATACCGTCTATTTTTTCAGTTTTCCGATGAATGGGCAAAACATATTAAAACCACTTGAAATCGGTTTATAACTAGATTAGTTATTATAAACTCTAGATCACATCTATCGGTTTAGATTTCGTATTTGGAGCTTGGATCATGTAGATTTAACCTAAAGGATTCTGGCTGGAATCCTTTAAATTGGAGAGTAAATGTTCTATCTCAAGGCATTTCTATATATATATATATATATATATATATATATAGTGTGTGTGTGTGTGTGTGATGAGCTGGCATGCCAGCCCAGATGAGGCATAAGCTGTCCTAATTGGCAGCTCATTCTTAAAAACAGATTTCTTCTCACTTCCGACTCGGAGAAAGGGAAGAACAAGAGAAGAGTGGAGAGAGAGAGAGAGAGAGAGAGAGAGAGAGAGAGAGAGAGATGATGATGATGAGGGAGAAATCGGCATGGCGGTGTGGGGAGTGGCAGCACATTGGGCGCGGCTGTGATGGGGCAGCTGCTTTTGCCTTCTTTCTCTTGTTCTCTTTTGTTTCAGAAAAAAGGCGTCGTTTCGTGCCGGGCGGCTCGTACTACACCGGTAGTCCGTTCAGTATGGCTTGAAAACGGCTATTGCGGCCGTTATCTATACCGGATCCCAGTGGAACCACCATGTGCCGGGTGGCACGACGTTTGCCACCCGGCTGCACCGGTCGTCCATCCAGTATGCCAAGAAAATAGCTATTATTGCCGTCTTTGTGTCGGATCTTGGTGGATCCGGCACGTGCCAACCATTATATATATATATATATATAATAATATATATATATATATATATATATGCAGGTTATTTCCAGATCGACCTAAGAAGATCTGTATGGTGAGTTGTGGACCGTTGTTAGCGAACATCTTTTGATCGCCATTATCTACAATCATAGATCACATCTATTAACTATATCTGGACTGTTTGATCACACTTTCAAGATGTTCGAGCCAACGGTCTTTCTGACTCCACCGTTAAGGAATTTATCTTCGGTTAGACCTGAGAATTAATATATTATTATATATAATCATATATATATATATGCTATTCTCAGATCTAGTTGAGGATAAGATCTCTAAAGTCACATAGGCGACCGTTAGATCGAACAACTTGATTGAAATAAACGGGCCAGAATCTCCATTTCTCTAAGATACGACCAGATAAATATGAACGATTTGATCTAGATCAAGCTGTTCGATTTAACGGTCACTGATGCGCCTTTAGGAATATTACTCGCTCGACCCTAAGAATTGGCCTCTTCTCTCTCCTCTCTCTCTCTCTACTCGTATTATATATATATTATATAATATATATATTATATATATATATAATAAATATAGTATATTATTATATATAATATATATGTGTGTGTGTGTGTGTGTGTGCACCGCTCGCACACACATTAGTTGGAGTGGGTGATATAAAGAAAAACGAAAATGTTAACCGAAACCACTTTTCTCGTGTGGATGCCTTGAGAGGACCGTTCGTCTAAGTGCTCCATTGAGGAACAACACAGCCAATACATATCTCTGAGTGCAAATGGTTAGTTCATGCTGCTTAAAATATAATGGCCTTCTGTTACCCTGTTTTTGCTGTTTCCACTGCTGGATTAGGAAGGGTGTCTTTACTCATTTGGTGGTTGTTTCAAACGATAACCTGTTCTCTGTCGGGTTTACTTTCACGGTACAATGCCCTTGCATGTGCACATTCGCTGAGTAACTTACATTTACACCATCTTTTGCAGGGTGCGACATGTGCTGCAGAACAGACCCAGACTGTAACACGCCAGTCATCAACTATCACAATCGCTCCTATTCAAGGTTTTAATCGCAGTTTTTGTCCATCTCGTTTACCCTTCTAGATGTGATGCTAGAGATAACAGCTAGAAACAATCTAATATTTTCCTTAGCACTTGCCAAGCTTGTTATATTGAGAATAATTTTGACACAGGTAAGGAGAAGTCACCGGAGCTTGATGATGGCGGCACTGGGTTCCCTCCACGTGATGACGACGGCGGTGGTGGCGGAGGTGGCGGTGGAGGTCCCAACTGGTCTGGTGGTTTTGCCTTCTTTGGTTTTCTTGCATTCTTAGGATTGCTGAAGGACCAAGAGAGTGAAGGGCCCTATAGAGACAGCAGGAGAAGATAGTGAATTTTCACATGTAATCTCCAATGTTGTCTAAACTATCATGGAAATGGAAGCTGTGAGATGATGGTTCTCTTGGTATACAATTCCAAGCTACCCACCTGAACATTATATAGAAGTTGACGGATATGGATACAAATTTTCCTTTTTTTCATTATTTAACCAAGGTTTTAAATTTCGTGCCGTGCCGAGTTCGTAATCCGAACTCGGAGACGTGCCGATCGTGCCGTGCCGGTCGTGCCGATAATAAAATATTATTTTTTAAAATTTTTAAAATTTAATTATATTTTTTAAAAAAAATTAAAGTTTTTTAAAGTTTTTTTTTTAAAAAAATAATAATAATAATAAGAGTGCGGGCGCGCGACCGGCAGCTCCCGCGCCTTATTAAAAAAAAAGTACGGTCGCCCCGCGTGCTGGCGACCGTACTGTCTTCCTCCTCACGAAAACGAGGAGGAAGATGAACAAAAAAAAAAGAAAACTTCGAGAGAGAGCGAGAGAGAGAGGGGGGGACGGTGCTGGCCGGCTCGGCATCGTCCCCGTGCCGGAGCTCGGCGGCTCCGGCACGAGCCGGGCGGCACCGAGCGTGCCGCCCGGCTTTTAAAATCTCGTGCCGTCCGGCTTTTAAAACCTTGTATTTAACAAAAGGTGTGAACAACCCGTCTCAAAGATAATATTTTTACGGTTTTGTTAAAAAAGCTATGCTTTGGCAAAACTGTGAAAGTTCCAACCTCAAACACCAAGTTATTTTGTAGAACCTATTTTAAGCTCATCCAAAATATTTGTTTAGTTCACAGAAATATTAAGATGGCTTGTCCTCAATACTTGTTTAGTTCATAGAAATACTAAGATGGTTTGTTCGAAATATTTAATTTTGAACGCTAGGACATAAGTGTTTGTGATATCGTACTAGTCATTTGGAATACTAAATTAGCAATCCGAAACTCTTTTGAGCTACTCATTGTGAATTTTTTTATTGACATTATCCCTATGTGTTACCATTGAAGCTGTTTAGTTATCTAGGGTAGATTCTAGCCTAGGTACTAGTTGCAGGTTATAGTTTATTTTAACATTTTATGCCCCTGTGTATCCCTGCTAAATCATATGATTGAGGCAAGTTAAGCAACGTATCTTTTAGCTATGTTCTTGAAGCTGGGCAAAAGCAGTGTATAATCGTGTTCCTTTTCTAGTCATTGTTATGAAGGTATTGGTCTGTCACACTTGTGGAGGATCCACCCCTGAAAATCCTATATCATGCTATAAACTTCGTTACGAGCCTTACTCTCATTCCCAAATAAAATAAATAAAAAAAAAAAAAAAAAAAAAAAAAAAAAGAGAAAAAAAAAAAAGAAGAAAAGTTTCTAGCGAACAAGTGCTGCATTCGCAGCCACTTTCTGAATCGTCTATTGTAGCTTCCCGGAGTTTCCTGTATGTTAATCCGTCTACATTGTCTATATTGATGTATAATGTTTTAGGCCTTCTGAGCACATTATGATTACAAAAAGTGTCACTACTGTTTTTATTATTGCTTTTTTAAACTCTGCTGGTATTGTTTTAGTTGGTCTATTTTTAGTAGTAGACTTTACTACCACTGTTGATTTTAATTGCAACTAACATTACTTTAGTTAGATTGGAGTGATATTAGAGGGATAATGAAGTATATGATGAAGTATCCATCTTGGATGGTATTTGCATTTATATGAATTTGAAGTACTAAGATACAATAACATAGAGTGACGTTCCAACGTTAATAAATAACACTAACCAGCGTTAATCTAATTGATTAGTGTAATTGGGTGCCGGAAAGCGACGGTGGCCTGCCCCTCGGGAAAGGTAGGTCGGGAGTTCGACTCTAGCAAACACTGGCTATAATTGATAAATAATTGTCCAGTTAAATAAGTTAGAATACCCTGGTGCTTGCGCTACTATGCTAGTAGGACATTTACGCCAATTCAATTTATCAGTTTGAGAGAGTTTGGCTCATAATCATCGAAGGGAACAAATGGTCTTATTTCCAAACCGCTATTATTCGGATTTACTAGTTTCCATTGAATTACAACCGTTAGATGTTATAGTTGCTGTTAACTTTATTTTAAATTATTCTATGTAAATTTTATTAGACTTAATTTTGTGTATTCTTATTTCTATATTTCTTTTATCTATCCTTACTAATTTATTATGTCTGCGTAGTTTATACTTGTATTGTGTGTGTTCGGTGTGGTTTTTTGTCTTGTACACCTATGTACTTTTTTACCAGTTTGTCTTGGATTTACTTCTCAAACTGAGGGTCCGAATGAACCAGTCTCTTTCCAGTTATGAATACGTATATTTATCTTTTTCATAAGTCCATTGCGGCGGAATTTGACTTGGATATTGCTGCTGTTGTTTTTGTTTCTATAGACGTTACAGTTGCTGCCATATGAAGATGACAAGTTTATGTGCTTCGGCTTGGCCAAGGCCTGCACCACTTAGCCTTCCGCGCGCACATCCGCGCGCCCGCACTGATCAGGTCCACCCATGCCCGTGCTTGGCCAAGTCATGCCACCATCTTTGTTGTCTTTGCCTTGACCCAAGAGCCTCCTGGATCAGCATAGGATACTAATGTATCAATCTCCTCAGATGACACAAGAGGATCATAAGCAATCTAAGGTCCAAACCTCTTTAAAACTTTACGTAAATACACTTAAAACCAAGTTTTCGAAATACCGGCTCGACCTGTATTTTTTCAAAAGTTTTGGGATTATCAAACCTCTAGTTAGTAATTATAAGAACCCCTCAAAGCATCGAAATCAAATTCGGAAGCCAAATACGAAAAATTTGAAGATGAAGATTCCAGAGCTACCTTCGTCGACCGATTTGCTTTAATCGGTCGACCGGAAATCGACCGTAAACGAGAAACAAAACAGCTACAGGTTTCGGTCGACCTATCCAATATTCCGGTCGACCGATACCTGCAGGTTCTGCAAAAACAAGATTGCAGGGCAACCAAGTGCCAACACCTATTTTCTTAAAATATTTTTCTAAATCATTCAAACACCATATATTTCACTTACATATGACCAAAAATACACATGCAGGTATCGATTTCCGACCAAAAGCACGTCCAATTCCTCAATCAAACAAAAGCATTTTTTCGAAACGTCGAAAATACGAACTTTAAGAACTCAAGTAGCCAAAATTTTGATTAAACCACAATTTCATTCGCAAACCTGTTACAATGACTAAATCCAAATACACGTGCTGAAAAGATCAAATACTCCAAATCGGAGATTTCTTACCATAAAATATAACAAAAGATATCTTTTACATCATAAACTTAAAATAGCATCCTTTAAGATTTACAACCTTCTCAACCAAGGTTTACAGATTTAAGGGTTACAAACCATCCAAAAATACCAAAATGTAAGTTAGTGCCTCCAAATAGTAAATCTTACAATGTTTACGCTAAACAACCAAAGTTATGTACAATGTAACCCTTTCCAAAAGTATACCTTCCCCAAGAACTTTCTGAACTAGGTCGGGAAGTTAGCACTCTCTTGCAGGGTGCTTCCCACGATCTAACGGATCTGAAAAAGAAAGACAAACAACGGAATGAGTATAATGACTCATGAACGCGCGATAACGATCGCGGCACCTTCACCAAAACACATCCTAAACCACAACACAGCCAACAAATACTAAGTAAAGCATTGTCATCAGCCAATTAACATCAATCTGTAAATCTCGCAATCCCATAGCCAAAACAATTTTATTTTACTTTTCTTATGTTAGCGTTTGCTCGACTAATCCCCCGTTAGTCCTTTCTCATTTGCAACGCAACACACCTTTTTGGTACCGCAACACCAAAAATCTGGTTCAAACACGGTGCACGTCGACGTGTCCCCCAGTACCCTACAGCGGGGGCGATCCTTTTGGCCCTAAGGGAGTTACTTGATATACCCACCATTTCCTGAAATTTTGCCGATTCAAGCCTCGCCTGGTCTCGTAGCTGCCACCTGGCCTCGGGCTAGCCTTAACTACGCCCACCGGTCTCTCCTCGAGACAACAAATCTGGGACTCCGGCGCCCACATCATTCCATTTCGATCCCGGTCGATAACCTCTCGACTTACACGGGAGAGCGAACCTGGGCGATACAGTCCAACGAAAGAGCCCACACAAATATTTTCACTTTATCAAGTCTCATTAGCTGCTCACGTTGTCAATGTCTCAAATCAACAACAATACTCACATTGGGCCAACCAATCGCATAAGTATGAGTGAATAGACATACAACGGTTTCCACGCATTCTAAATTTCAAACCAACACTATATCCATGCACAATATCCAACATTTCCGCAATATAAGAAGGTGCTCCCAAACCGTGTCCAAACCACGATAGTTACACAATAACCATGATCATAAGTACAAATCACACTAGCAAAGTTGTAATTCAACATTACCATCATGCTAGCATCACATACATGCTCATAACCCACATATCACAAAATCAGGGTTACCACAATTTGTAAATATCGAATATAACATGCTTTAATCAGATAAAGTAAATCCACATTAGCAACACCAACACCAACCATCACATACAACAAGCAGGTGCAAACCACTCACCTCGAGGACTCGGCAGAAAACTCGCAAGAACGCGATCTCACCACAACTCGCAAACACCCTGGAGAAAAGCTAGGTCAAGAAGAGCCAAGAGGGTGAGGAGGGAGAGAGTAGGGATGAATCAACGCCAAGGAACCAAAGGGAAAAAAGGGAAAAAAAACTGGGTTTGGATAAAAAGGAAAAAAAAACCCCTTTTCCAAAAAAAAAACCCCCCTAGGTCGGCCAAAGGAGCTCCAGTGGGAGATGGTGAGAAAATGCGAAGGGGGTAAACAATAAACTCAAAGACCCGAACTTATCACGGGCTTGCACGCAACTTTCGGTCGACGGAAACAGGAAATCGTCGACCGAAAGTCTCTACACAACAAAAACCGTTCAAAACAAACACCCAAACCCGACGCAACACAACCAAGCAACTCCTCTGCCAACGGGTGTCACAACCCACAATGACACGACCCCGCGCACGCTCGAACACGATGCACGGATTAACGAAAATAATATTCGAGACACAAATCACAAACTCCAACATAATTCATAAAATAAAACAAATCCCAACCACGAACCTCAAAATCAACGGCTGAGATATTACTTTATCAAAAACTATCTTAGAATAGCTTTATAATATATACTATATATATATATATATATATATATATATATATATATAATGAAATATCTATGAAAGTTGCTCTACATGTTCTAATACAATGTAGTTTCTGATGATCTCCCTGAACTGCAAAAAGGAAGGTAACAACAACAAATGATAAGTATCTATTTCCATTCCCAACGTGTTCGTTATTAAGTCTACGGTCCAGATGTAGATGAACAAGAGACAGAAATTGCCAATTTATTCAGATTTTACGACGGCGGGATGTCGACGTGCAGCTTTTTATATGTAGATTTCGCAGTCAAGAATCCAGCTGACGGCTCTCAGATTGCTCTCGTGAGTGTCTGTAAAAGCCTCGTGTACGATCAGAAGAGCATCCAAATTTATTCCATTCGTTGCCATAAAAACAGAAATATAATCTGTTTATTCCATGAAGAGGAAAAAAAATGCTTTATGTCCATATCATCTTTCATGCTCTGGACCATAACCGTTAGCTCCTCCGGCCCGCACAAATCTTCCCTTAACACGCCTTCTAATGTCTGCTCGAGCTTTACGAGAAGGATATCTGATCGTTTTGTCAAAGCTGTCCAACAAGAAACATATTTTGGTCATCGTAAGTTGCAGGTATCTCAACAAATTTGTTTGTTTTTCTTTTTTTTTTTTTCATGATTAAATGAATCTTAAGCAAAAGTTCCAGTCGTCAGATAAAATGATATAGCAAGTTTCTGTAACACGAAATGCAGTGCGACAAAAAAAGGATCTTGATAAGATGCTAAGATGAAAAGAAAATGAAGATGATGAGAAATGTCGCAAATTAATGCGGCAAATTACAGATTCAAAAGATGAAGGCCACAACATCCACACTAGTGAAGCAAAATCAGAAGTAGTTACAGCACAAACTAATTACCAACTAACCATATCACTGATTTCTCTAAATTTAGCTTGGTAAACCCAAACAATATCGACGATGGAGGTGACATTTTGTAATTCATAGAAAATGCCACAAGGATTTCAAGTAGTCTAGCTCTGATATCTAACCATGTTAAGATCTTATCGATGAACTAGTTTATTTCTTTGGCATATAGAGAAATCCGCTTATGATGTGCCATCATGTAGATAAATTACGGTCTATTTTGATTGGTTATTCAATAAAAATACAAAATTCATATGAGAATGCTATAATAGTTATTAATTATATTAACAAAAAGTAACGAGGCGAAACTTCCCCTTTACATACTCTGGTGTATGTCGAAGGAGAGGATTCGCCTTGTAATCCCAAAAAAGTGGTTATTATTAATGTAATCAATGGATTAATGACTGCTATTTACCTCACAAGTACTACGATAGCATTATTGTAATGATACTAAATTGCGAGTCTGTGAGTGGTCGTATAAACCTATGTCAAGCTTATACTGTGAAATTGCATTAGCCTTCCCAATCTCCTAGTTCATCGATATCTCTGATGTTTGAGAAAATTGAGATGACAATTCTTGCCTCAATTTGGTTTGTAATGCGGCAGATAAAACCAAGTCATAGCTCTCAATCTCTTAGAAGTAATTGAGTGAAGGCTTCTTCAAGACAACGGTTAGTGAAATTCTACAACATGGATTTTCGAAGTACACGGTTTTCGTAATGTCATCTAAGTGGTAATGATGTAAATTCAGAGAAGCAACAAAGGACTACTTTTAACTGATTGTAATTTTTCTCACCATATATATATATATATATATATATATATCGTATATATATTTCAAATCTCGAAATAAATAGTAGATACAATTCCCTATGAATTACTTTTATGAACGCAAAAGCAAGGAAAAAAATATTAATTTGTACTTTCTATGCAAAAACAAAGATAAAAATCAAATTGACAGTAAGTTTCTGAAGATTAGTTTAACAAGCTTTCGTCGTCATATATGCTCCATAAACAAAAAGCAATAATATGTTTGATATTATATTTTATCAAAAGCAGTGGAGGAGTATTATGGAGTATGAAAATCAATGCAAATAGAAATAAAAAGTTACTTGGACCTCCTTACAAGATCAGGACAGGGGACTTACTTGCGCGACTTCTTCTTTTCCCTGTAACGCATAACAGCATCACTCCTGCTAGCCCGCGGGCAAGAAATATTTTCAGGGCCAGGAGGGTACCATGATGGATCACCCATGGGGAGGATGGATGCCATTCCACAGTCTTGAAGTTCCACACAAGTGTTCTCACCAGTGAAATCAGATACGATGCTTGCGCTTTCACCAATCACACCAGACGCCGGACCTTGGTTTGAAAAAAAGCACATGCTAAGATCTCCACTAAATTCTTGCCCTGGTACCAACTGATTGGCGGATAATATGTCTTTGTAAGCTGCCGGATTTGGTGGTACTTGTTGCTCCAAAGAAGGTGCCTAATAGTAGAATAACAAAGGAATAATGTTTAAAAAAAAACAAAAAAAAAAAAAAAAAAAAAAAAAAAAAAAAAAATGCTAATTACAGCTGATACAAATCGGCCTATGTATTTTTAACTTTTTCAAAAACACTTCCAGTCTTCGAACTAAAGTGTTCCGGTCAAGCAAGAGCTTATCTTAGTATTCCCAGGAGCTAAAAAAGCATCCTTCGCAAGCTAAAAAGTTGTTCGGGTTAGCTAAGTCTTCCGGAAAGTTAACTTGGTGTTATAGTTTAAAGGTTTCGAATTTCCAAAGCAGGGTCGACCAAACCCCGAAAACAAAAGCTAATCTATATTCTCATGCTATTTATCCATTGCAAGTATAAGAATGAAAATAAAATAACATAATCTCTGGGATCAAAACAAAGTAATTATAAAAATGTCATGGTGGAAATGAAATCGTAAAGGAAATCAAAGCGCGGCAAAAGTAAGGTGATGGTGGGAATTTGAAACAGACCGCTGAAGTCGATGAATCAGGGCAGTTGAATCTGACAGAGTTTGCGTCTGCATTGATGAAACCATCAATTCCACCATTCTCTAATGGCTTTTCTGTATCGTCAGGCGGACTGAAGAGCTCTTCATATTTCTTCACATCTAAATCGAATTCATCCTCACTTTCACAGAAGTCAACAATATCAGTAATCCTAAGGTCTTCCGTCTCAGAACAAGGCAGCTGTAGAATTAGTTTTCAAATGTTAAACGTTACTTTCTAATTTATAGCTCAGAACAATGGCTGCATAACATAATTATAATATAAGGAGTGACAAGATCTGAAAAGGGAAGATATATGCAGCCTTGTTCTGAAGAAGATTATTTCTGTAAAACTTTCATCTTGAGAAAGTAAATCCAAGACATACGGACATGCAAGCACACAGGTTCACAGGAACAACAATCACTCCGAGTATGCACAATACAAGCACGGTCCACGCATGTATAATGTAATAGTAAGAATAAAATAAAAAATAGTGATGCAAAAATAAATAAAAAAGATTAAATGTGGTGAGGAAAAATAAATAAAAATAAAGGTAAAAGCAAATGCACTATGTAATCTAAACCATATGCCAGTAACTCTACTTCTACGCCGCCAATCCGCTCGATCGAGAACTAAGTCTTCATCTACTTCTAGAAATGTAAGGTCATGTCTGATGATTTTTCTCCAACTCTTCTTAGGCCTACAATACAACTAAAAGTATGTTAATTCCACAAGTTATATGTAGTTAACAAACAAAGTAGATCATGGCCGTGAGAGTTCCCAACCTGTTGTTGAAAAATGAAAGGGAAGAATATGATATCTGGTTCTAGTTATCTTAATTCTTCACAAGCTTTCTCAAAGCTAATATCTCCTATGCATTTCTTTCAATGTCTTACATTTTCCTTTAAAAAAAAAAGCTCTAGTATATTAATACCAGCTAGCATCCTCATAGATAAGAAAGAACCAGACCGACAGTCACATTTGAAAAATAAAAGAATTAATAAAAAAAATACAGTTTTTGCAAATAATTGCTCGGCATACCTTCGCTTTTGATGAATCCACCGACGCATTTTGTTGATCACCATCAAGTTTTGTAGGTTTAAGTGCAGGTGCCGAAGACGAGACCATCAGGTTACTAATATCATCAACATCTTGGAAATCCGTTGAAAAAGCATTAGTGTCTTTATCTATATCTATACACTTTTGCACTGATTTAGTTGAAAAATCTACGTCGACTTTACTTGAAAGATCAAGAAGCAATGACCTTGACATTGTTGATGAATAGTAGGGGTTGAGTAATTTCCTTGTCTGCAGCTCCGGAAGAACAGATGTGGAACCACTACGAGAGAGCCAAACACAGCTCTCACAAAGAGAGATCTCTCCATCAACACACATGACTGTAGCAGGCTGCGAATTGCAAAGATTACATAATGGAACGCGAATGTGTCTCTGCGAAAGAGTATTCGCAGAATGTACACTTTGATCGCAATACATGCATAGGCGAGCACTGTCTGATCTGCAGTACAGGGTTGCCCATTGATCTCCACAGAAATCACACTTTTGAACCATGGTATTTATTTCTTTCCAAGAAAGAATACAAAATGTAGAGAAACCTTTACTGTTTCTGCTTCTTAGAAATGCTATAATGCCATACTCACGAAAAATGAATATATTTATGCTAGCTTTATGATATAGAGATTATCAAATTTGGATCGTTGGTACTACTATACACTGAGCTCTGTGCACAAGCCAATGGCAGTATCAATTATTAACTTTTCCGTCGCTGAATAATGAATATTTCCAAAATGGACAAAATTAGCACCACTTTTGGAGGATTGCAGCTTAATATTTTGATCCTCCAAGCAATGGCAGCTTGCGAAAACTCGCAACTCCAGAGGATCATCCAATTTCCAGAAAAAACCAAATGTATAAAAAAAATGTCATCCACGGTAGTTTGCTTAAATTCTAATGTCAGACTCGGACTCTAAGCAAAAATAAGAGATATATCCAGGAATCCTTCTCCAAAAGCCACTCATGTGAACCAGGAAAATTCTGAATAATTGTATGAAATAGAGTGTATAAATCTACACCAAATATTATAATAAAATGAGTTTGGAGATGAATAAAAACCTCAACGCTAACTACAAAAACAGATGAACTTCTTGTATCCTCTTTCTTCCTCTCTCAAGGACAGGAGAATATCAAAATACCGTTAAAAGAAGTGAGAGAAGGATTATAACTTATTAGAGCTCGAAATCTCATGCATTATATCTTGAATCCAAGTTAGTTATAGGAGATTATACACGTGGCAGCATCCTACTCGTCTGTAGTTATCACCCGGTTGCCCCGTCGTTGGTTCGCGGTGTGGATTAAACTTAACCGCGAGAACCGTACGCAAATAAAATAGCATATTACGTGGACTAAAAGGAGTTTGTCCGGGCCGTAAGGGAAGGTATTTCAGCGTGGATATTGGAAGAATAATGAATAGATTCCACGAGGGGCTTTCTGGGAAGAACACTGCTCAGGAACGCCCACTTTGTACCCTTCACTAGTGTAAGGATGTAGGTGCGGGTGTTCAAATGCCGATCCAGACCGAAAAATCGGACTGGACCGGTCAGTTCGGTCCGATCCGTCCAAGTCGGTATATAAATGATCCGGTCCACGGTCTCGTTACAAGTTCTTTAGTCATCGGTCCAGTCCAAGACCGGAAAACTAGTGGACCAGACCGAAAATCAGTTAAGAGTCGGCCCAATAAATTTTCCTAATTAAACTAATAAACAATTCGCAGTCCAAACCAATTCGCGGCCCACACATTGTACGGAATGCAATTTGGGGTGCAACTAGTCTGGTCTAGTTCAGTCCAATTAGTTTTGCGATCCGATTCAAACTGAAAAGGTTGAATTTTAGTCCGATTTTTTGTCTACAATATTGATATTATTCGCTCTCCAGTCCGGTTCAGACTAGTTGAACACCCCTAGATGTATGGAATGCTATGTATGAATTGTCGACACCCCATTTTGTCCGGCCTACCGCATTACAAACAAAGTCCGCGAGTTCACGTTCGGTTCTCGATTAAGTTCGTCGTCAGGTTTATTTTTAATCCGGTTAGAGTTTAATTTAAATTTGATTCGTAACCAAATTTAATTAGACTATCATCTGGTAAATTTTAGGACATAACGGACAGCTTAAAACGTGTCGAGACACGTGTAAATGAGGTGCATTGTTACAAATGATAATTTGTGCATGTAGGGACTAAAAATGCCAAATCGTAAAATAGCGGACCTAACCTTGCAATTGTCTGAGCACCAATCTTGCAATCTTTCAAATAAATGAAATTTTTATGTAATTGGGGAACCTCCTTTATAAGAGGTTGTTAGGGCTACAGAGGGAGAGGGGAGAATTTCGAGAAAAAAAAAGAGGAAGAGAGAGAGATTCGAACAGAGAGAGAGGGGGAGACATCCAAGAAAACGAAAAAACAAAAAAAAAGGAAAAGAGAAAAAAAAAAAGAAGAAGGAGAAAGAGAGAGAGCCAGAGAGAGGCAGACGAAGCAGCTCCGCCGCCTCCACCCCCGGCTGCCGCCTCCGCGCCCTCCAACCGCTACTCTCGACCTCCGCGACCACGCCACCCCCTCCAGCTCCGTCTCCGCTTCCTTCCACTCAGCCCTCCGCGACCGCGACCTCCCCGCTGCTCCTGGTCAAGCCGCCCCGGCCTCCAGCCTGCTGCTCGCCGCCGCTCGCCGCCTCCGTGCAACGCTGCGTTCGCACCGCCTCCATGCCTCCGCTCTCCGCCGCATCGCCGCATCCCGCGCCGCTGCGTCTGCAATCTTCCTCGCCGCACCTCCTCCGCGCCAGCTCCGCGACCAACTTCCTCGCCGCCCCCGAGCTCCGCCTCCAGCTTCTGCTCCCGTCGCCCGATCCTCGCCGCGTCCGCGTCGCCCATCCCGCCGCGTCTCCTCCGCGACTTCGCAGCGACCAGCCTCCGCGCAGCCCCCTAACTCGTGTTCCGCCGCCTCCTGCCGCGACCCCGCGCGTGACTCCGGCCATCCCGCTGCCTCCCGCGTCTCCGCCACCTCCGCCTCCAGCTGCTGCGACAGCCCCGCCTCCATCCCGCTTCTGCCGCGTCTCCTAGCTGCTGCTCCAGCTGCCGCTCGCCGCCACCTCCGCGACCTCGCCGCCGCTTCCGGCTCCGGCTACCAGCCGCTCCGAACGCCACTCCGAGCCGCTGGTCCCACCATCCTCAATCGTCGTAAATCCGGTGCTAAACGAAGGTATACTCTATACTCGGGTATGGTTGTGAATGCCGTTGTTGATAAAACAACTCGGACCCGCATTGTATTTGAAATGTGTTAAACTGGTGCTTATGTTTGTTTGCCGACGTTTCCGACGAACTCAGAAATCGAAAAATCATAGGGAATCGTTTCGGTTCGACGTACTCTCCGGGTTCGTTGTGTTTGTGTGTTTAAAGTTTAATCCGTAGGTCGATCCAGTACCGGTTATTTCAGCTTATCTGTATAAGCGTAATTCTTTTTTGTATGGTTGTTTTTATTTTTATTGTGATGTGGTGTTTATTTTTTGCACCAACGAATGTTATTTCTTATGTAAGTTTAATTATAGCTTGGTTTCACCTCCATGATTGAAGTTAGAGATGTCGAATGGTTTATAAAAAAAATACTTCGGTGGAGATGGATATTTTCCCCGAAAAAAAAATAATAATAAAATAAAAGAGTGGGAAAAAAGGCGATGGATGTTGCTTTTTTGTCCGGCTTCCAACAAAAAATATAATAATAAAGACTCACGATCAGCATCTCCTTTTTTACGAAAAAATAATAAAGCGCGAAATTTCAAATTAGAATAAATACGGGGAAGAGATGGATATTTTCTTCCTGATATAAATAAAAACTACAAAAAATCACAAAATAGTGTTAGGGAATGAGATGGATAATTTCTACCCTAATACCCGGGCCGATGAAGAGGAAAACGATACGGCGCTGAAGCCCACTAAACTCAAAATTAATACATTATTTTTTCTTATGATTTTCTTGTTCGTGGTTAAATATTTACGTGGTATGTTAGAGATTTGATTTCTCTCCGATCATGAACGCCAAGGACCCGGATATAGCCTAAATCCTAATGATCGGTGGTATGATAAATATGAAATGACTAAGGATAGGATGCCGGTTGGATGTTGCTCCCCTAGCTTGGTCAGGCATATTTATCAAAATCCAATTCCCCACTTCAATAAGGAGGAAATACGGAAATAAGAACGGTGGGATGTGCTATCTTAATGAAAGTATTTCTTCTATTTGAAAGTATCTGTCTAAACATGGTAGAGGGAAGAATAAGTGATGTGCCAATCTCTGCTCACCCATGTTAGATGGATAGTCAAACAATAAATAAGTATTGTAAAAGCAAAATTAAGCTTTTTTTGCAATAATATTATTTTTTCATTCTTTCTTTTTTTTTAAAAAAAGAAGTTATAAATATGCGATGATATTATCAGCCGTGGCGCGCAAACAGTTTAAATACATGTATATTAGGTAGATATTTGGATTTGTTCAATCACAAAGATTAGGGACTGGGATGGCAACCCGAATCCGAAGTGATTTGAATTAAGATAAGCATCGAAATAAGTCGTACAGGATTCGATGGATTGTTGCTTTCTTAGTACGACTAGGCATGATTATTAAAAAATCAAATCCCATACAAATAGGAGAATATTATCGAGTCGAGACGAGGATATTGTTCCGGTAAAATATATTCTCTATTTGGATTTATCTGTCGCACGGGATTTTAAGAGAGTACGGCGGATAACCAACCTCTTTCTCACTCCTGTTAGGCAGATAGCCAATATGCAGCATTTTAAGAATAAAATATACGTTTTAAATTTAATCCAAAATCGTTATAATCACTTATAGAGTACCCTCTCTAGAGGGGCGCTGTGGGGGTTGTCCTGTTTTCCACACGTAACCGACAAACGAGCCATAAATCTCAAAAAGTTCTTATCCGGTTTTCCTAATTTTCCATAAAATTAGGTGGCGACTCCAATCGTTCCCCCTACGGAGGAAGGTTGTCAACATGAATCACGTATGTACACCAATCTATAGATAAGTAAGATTTTATAAGATGGCGTTTAACTAGACAATAAACATGGCGCTTCCCACTCTAGCAATTTTCTTCTAAGAAGACTCATGCAAGCCAAAAATGGCTAGGACTTCTTCTGGGTGGTTTCGATCCTCTTCGATTGAGAAAATAGAACTAAACCGAGCCGAAATGGTAAGTAACCAGTTTGGTCTTGTTTAGCATCGCTCTAATTTTAAAGTGATAGTTACACATTTTGCTCATTATGTGAGGTTATATTTTGAATCAGTCGAGACCGAAACTGAAAAAATGACTGAAGCCGAGGCTCTGTTGTGCATCGGTCAAACGATACATTTGATTGGTCGACCGAAATGGAAATTTTGGGTTGAGTCTGGACTGGGTCAGCCTAAGTCAGGTTCAGCCTGAGTCTGGTTGAGACTGTTACTTGTTATTTGAACCAGTTATTGATTGTTTTGGTTTGGGTTGGGGTTACGTTGGCGTGGTTGGAATGGGGGATATAAAGGCTAAGCCAGCACTAAACCATTCACTTCTCTCCTTTGGTGTTTCGAGCTTGGTTCAATAAGGGAAACGTGAACAGAGGTGAGTGAACCTGCGCACGTTGTCTATTTTAGCTTTATGTTGTGTTATCTTATGGTATATGTGCATACAAAGCTAAAATCATGCTAGGAAATAATGTAGAGCACGCATGATAGTTACTTGTTATACGTGTGCGAGAATTCTCCGTTTTGATATTGAAAAGTGTTGTATTTTTGACATGCAAGGTTAGAGTCATGTTATCAACATTCTGTGACTTTCATGTTGGTTTGATGTGGTAAAGATGTTGGAATTTTCTGTTATGGTGCTGGAATTCACCAAGAATTAGTTGTATGATGATATATGTGTATGCATATTGATGCATGTGTATGTATTTTCATGGTGCTTAATTATGCTTGGATCTTACATTGTGGTGTAGAAACATGTTGTAAATAGTTATATGAGTAAGATCGTTAGAAGCATAACATGATACCGTATATTTAATGCACATATAAATTATGCTCTGTGTGGGAAGATTCGTGATTGTATCAACATGGCCACACACACTATATCAACACCTCCACTATAGTAGGCAGTTAGGGCCGAGATGACCATGGGACGCTATGTTGGTGCACCATCGTTTTAAATACAGATGTGGAACCAAATGATGCGAGCATATTCGGTATGATCAATGAAATCAGGGAGCATATTTCAAGACCCAGTTAGATCACTCACAGGGGGCCCAAGCTAGAAGGACCAAGGACGTACTTAACGGACTGAACCAGAGTACTTGGACCAACGCAAAGGTAAGTGAGATATTTCAGAGTATTCACAAAATAAGACATTCAAGATACTCCAAGATCTCCATGATATTTCACGATCTTAATATATTGAAGATATTCCAAGATCTTAAGATATTGAATGTATTGAAGATTTTTTAAGAAATCCAAAATTTTACATTATCAGGCGACAAAATAAAATTTTCTCATTCTAGAGCTTCAGAAACTTAACATTTTGAATTGACCGTGTTCCATGATTATAATTTTCAACAGTTTTAAAATTTTGAACCAACTTGTTCCAACACGAGATGACTGATTTACTTTAACATTTTTCTCTCAAACGACCTGGATCCATCAAAAACCGAACTGTGCTCAAATCTTCATAATGATAAATAAATATGATGCAATGCACATCAAAAGTTTTAGTTCTCAGAAAGCAAAAACTTTACACTGGGGTTGATTCCTTCGACGTCTTGTTTAGCTTTCTTTCAATACACTCAGTTTTTGTCTCTTTATATTGCTCCTGCCTTCTCATGATCTGTTTGAGCCAGCTCGGCTCTCTTCTTTCCGTCATATTAGCATGCTCAGACATCGGTAGATGGGTCAGAATCCAAAGGAGTTAAAGATATAGTCGTTATACGATTTAAATGGTGAAAATTTATGTAGCAGAATGAACACTTCGGTTTTATATGCAAATTCTAACATGTGGTAAACATTTCTTTCAACTTCGAAGATTACTTTAATTCAGCACGTAGTAAGTTGATAAAAGACTATTTACAATTCAGTTTGGACGTCGGTTTGTGGATGACAGGTAGTAGAGAAGGTTATTTTTGTTCCTAATTTGCACCACAAAGTTTTCCAGAATAACTCAAAAATTAGCATCTCGATCAGAAACAATTGCTTAGGCATCACATGCAGTTCTAATCAAATCTTTTAAGAACAGATCAGAATATGAGATGCATCTCAGAAGTTTTAACCTGAATGGGATGAAATTGTGCCATTTTAGAAAAATCGATAACACAACCACAAAAATAGAATCTTTGCAAATTTGGATCTCGGCAACCTAATACAAAGTCCATAGATGGTGTCATTCAGGTGCCTGAAGGTATAGGTAGATGGCATGTTAAACATTAGGTTGAACCGAGATTTAAGCTTGTCTACAGGTCACACATCTACTACAGATTCTCTCACATCCCGTTTTAATTTGTGGCCAATGAATGTTCTTGCAGCATAGCCAATGTCTTAACTACTCCGAGAATGTCCATTAACCCACTACTGTGATTCCTAACCAACAGGTCCTCGCATAGAACATTTTGGAATACACAGTTTCTCTCTTTAAAAAGAATACCTTCATGTCGGTAATACTTATCTCTGCCATATTTTACAAGCTTTAAAATTTCAGCAAAGTCGATCAGATTCATAGCAGTTCTTTTACAAGCCTCAAACAAGTATTTTCGCATCGAGAGTTGAATTAGAGAATCTCCGCGATAGTGCCATCAGCAACAACGTTTTCCTTACCCTTCTTGTACTTGATGACATCGGAAATGCTTCATAAACTCAATCCATCTTGCATGTTCTTGTTTTAGTTTGGTGAGACCTCGTATATGTTTCAACGACTCATGGTCCGGTTGTGAATCAACTCATCTGGGTAGAGGTAGTGCTGCAAGTTCCAGGGCGCCGGACTAGTGGTAAAGCTTGTCCGGTAAGTCGGGAGTAATTCAATGGTCGCGCATTTGTTTCTCGCTGAAGTAAGTGACAGGTTTTTTTCCGTTTGAATCAGTACAGCGCCGTCCTACACCAGATGCATCGCATTCAACTTCAATGACTTAGAAAAAATCAGGTAAAACAAGAACTGGGGCTTGAGTTTAAACTTCCTTAAGTGTCTTGTAAAGGCCTTTCTCTGCGCATTCTCCCTCTGAATTCCATGTTTGAACTAACCGCGGTCAAGGTGCGGCAATAGTCTGAAGTCCTTACAAAACGTTTGTAGAAACTGGGTCCATGAAGCTTCGACTCGGTAATGACTTCGGTGTCGCCCATTCTTGATAGCCTCGGATTTTCTCCTCTCGCTGTATACTCGGAGCTTACAACAAACCAGAAACGAGCTTATTGTGCAAAAGTGCACTTGCTCGGGTTAGCATATAATTTTTCATACGAAGTACAATCAGCACACTCCTAGATGTCCACATGTTCATGCAAGTCTTGCTGTATACGAGAATGTGTCAAGTAAACAACACAAGTTACTATGAAAGTGCACACATGGTTCATTAACTCATAAACGTGCTAGGTGGTCTTAGTTAATGCCGAAATGCATACAACGCATTCATATAAACCATGTTTTTAGTTTTAAAGGTGTTTTTCCACTCATCACTTCTTTGCGTATTTGATGATATCGCTTTAAGTCTATCTTGGAAATGATACATGTCATGTAGTTCATTATGCATTACATGTAAACGAGGTAATAGGATGTTCCGTACTTTACCGTGGCTATTGTTGACAGCTCGGCAGTCAACACTACGCAAGTCCATCCATTCTTTGGTGACAAGATTACCGGAGGGCCAGGAATCATAGATTTCTCGAACATAGCTTTGTCATTAAGTTAGTCACTTGCTTTTGTCAGTTTTTTGTCTCTTCAGGGTTACTTCGGTATAGCGGAGATTCGGAATAACAGCTCTCAGGTACGAGAGTCGTCTGATGTTCATGCGCGTATTGGGGGTAGACTCGGGGAATCTCCTCAGGGTAGTACATCACCGAACTCCTGTAATAAAAGAAAATAACAGAAACTGCAATGAAGGGCTAAATTGGTTAGTGTTAAGGCATGTCTCCTTGAATACCAACAGGATATCTTGTTTTTGATCAATCATAGCATTTCTTACTGATTCCTTTTTCCCACATAAATTTTTTTTTTTCTTTCTATTTTACCTCAGTTTCGCTTTTTCTCATCTTCTCTTTTTTTCAATTGCTAACTCCTCTTTTTACTCCTCTCTCTTCTTGTTGTTGGATTCTTCTCATCTGATTCATAAATTCATTGGTGTAAAAGGTACTAGAATGACGTTCTGTTTGAAGTAAAGGAATATGATTGGTATAGCATCATGTGACACACGTGGTCGAATTGGCAGGGTCGGCCTAATAGTATGTGACCAGCTTGCATCGGCACTACATCGCATGTCACCTCATCCTCGTATTTTCCGAGCGGAACGGAATAGAATTGTGGTTACCTTGACCTCACCTATCATTCGCCACTGTGTTTGTAAGATCGGGGGTGTTCTTGTCGGCAACCGAGTTCTCACCAACAAATGTATAGATACATTGGTGCAACTCCATCAATAATCATGTTGCATACTGATTTTGTATATGGCATGTGTATGGAATAATATTCTACGTGATCGGTGTCATCAGTGATATGAATGAGAGCTCGGCGGTCACTATAGTTTCACTGAGCAGGGTATTCTCAGTCGTCTTATCTAGAGGAGGATAGATGTGTTCATTCCTCATCAGTCTGTAATCGATTCTCAAGCCAGTATCATACCCTTTTGGTTGGACTTGTTTGGCATGTGTTCTACCCAGAATTAAAACTTGATATGGTGGTTTTAGTTCGGGGTATGTGCTAACCTTTTTTTTACTGACTCGGAGAGTTTGAGTTGTTGGCTTGTGGCTTATTCCCTTCTTCGGAGTTGACTTCAGGAGTTTAAGAATCGACTCGGTTCGCGATGTACCCTTCCTAGCTGGTTTCGATTTGGATAGCGACGTGGTAATATCTTCAGCTCGATGTAATGTTAAGTTCCAACCACGTTGGCGATGTTCTGTTAAGTCCTCAAAACCTTCGCCATTGTATGACTCACGACTTCTTCAATTGGCGGATCATAGTGATCTCCATTCTCCTTGTAATAGTTTCCACACTTCGGCGCCTCTTGTATGGTCCTGCAACTTTCTGATATAGACCTCGGTAGTAATGACTCTGGCACGAACGCTTTTCTCATCATTCTTTCATTTCAGCCCAAGTTCTGATTGGACGCCCTCGCTTCTTCCTCCTCTATTTTATGTTAAACTGATCCCACCATCATCTAAGCAAGTCAGTAAATCAATTGGCAGCTGAGTTTTTAACTTTAAGCTCCGAATTATCGGTGAATCAATACTATCTCTATTTCTTTTTTCACTTTCCAATTGCCGGGATCGTTTTCCCTTTGTAATAATTCTTGGGTTTTTAATATTTGATATTACCGATGTATTGGTTGTCTTCTTCGTTTCGGTTATCTCGGTTGTTTGTTGTCCCATCTTAACACTTCGTGCGTCACTCTGTAATTTGATCATACCTCGTAGTTTTTTTCCTCCTCTTCAAACTTTCACTGAATAGAAATCAAAATCTTTCCATATTCTCTTGGGAAGCCTTTGATGATTTGCTTCTTGTCTACGAACTGGTTGGTTACGACGATGTGGTCTCGGCCCGGGCTTTCTTCCAACGATCTAATCGCTCCTATATTCTGTGCATCAATCCGTTCTCATTCTCTTATTCATTTGCTTCCATCATGGGATGTTTGGGTTTCTAACTCTTCCAGATTTGTTGGAGTGCTTCTGAATATGTATGTACATGATCCTTTGCATAAGAGAATGTTAGAGATAATAATACAACTGATCTCACTTAGCTACGTTTGCATGTTGGTACGTGTTCCAACCTCGTTGATTGTCACTCAATCGGGCTTTTTCTCTCAAATGCGCCACTCACATCTTTGCTTTTTTACCACTCTTGTAGGAATTTCTGTCGTTCTAATCTGATTAACTAGGATCAATGTTTGAGTTTTTCGTAATTAATCAATCCCATCCATATGAATATTCATCCAATAAATCTGTGTATTTTGTGGAATATCATAAAATAATCTAAGTTTCAAAACTTTTTCCTTTCTTTTTCGGATTTCAGAGTTCTTACAAATTCCAATTGTCAAACATTAAATATATGTATCTTTTTAAAATGTTCTCAAATCCAAACATTATTTTCATTCACTTTGGTTCTTTTTTTTTTTCTTTTTTTTTTTTTTTTTTTTTTTTTTAAAACTTTTTTACTTTATCCTGATAATTCTGAATTATCAATTTTTGTTCAAATATATCGAAATATTATCATTCCTGACTAGAAACTGATGCTCTGTATATATTACCAAATGATACGAATAAGCTGCGGAAAGGATAATTCTAGCCGAAGCTACTCAGGTCTATCTAGTTAAATTCAGGTGAATAATGAAAAATAAAATACAAAGTGGATATTTGGATAGCTTCCCGTGGTTGGCTTCCCGCGACCCGTTGCCTATAGAAGCAAGAACATTTGGAATATGCCAGGCACTCGACCCGTTTACCTATAGAGAGGTAAGACATTGGGTAATTATTTGAACCGCCACCAATCGATTACGTGTGGATCGACTGATAAGTTCGGTGTGGACGCCACACAGACAAACCGATAATTCTAAGTTCTAAAGAACCACAAGTTTCTCCTACTCACAAATTTTGATCTGCCAAAGGATCTTTCATTCATCCCATTAGGGTATTTATACAGAGATTACAATGAATTAGTTCCAATATATTGTACTAGTCATCTCGAGAAATACAGTAAATAATGAAGTCTTTGGATAAACAAGATAATAAAAAACTCTGCTTAAAGTAACACTAAGACCTAGGTGATGTAATATGCTTGGAACTCTACTTCTTGCTGACTCTTCGTCTTCCAGCGCGTCGTCATATCAGTATCGGTAGTTTTGACGACTGAAAATGCTCGCATCGGTAAGCTAATGACTCGGGTCGTAGCATGTGCTTGGGTGGTGTGTCAGTTATGGTTTCGACCCTCGGTTCAAGAACTCGAATGGTTGTTAAGATGCATGGCTCGGTACTGGTGCTTTGCTTGTGCTCGGACAGATACTCTGAATTAATCCGTGAAGCGTTAACCTCGGTTTTTGTGTGCCGAGCTTCTAAGTGATTTGGTCGTATACTGAAACTTGTGAAGTATTCATCCTTTTCCACACCCAATATCATGCCCAGCTCGTTTGATCCTGCCGCTCGCTGATCTGCCCGACTCAGCTGATCTGTTATGACTAGACCTTGTGTCTTGACGACTCGGTGATCTGCCCGAGCTCGGCTAAGTCTTACCGACAAACCCGGCTGAGAGCCGAACTTTCGGCGAAATCATCATTCGTCTTTGCTCCGCTCGGGATCGTATCACGGGGCGGGGAGCGGATCGCGACAGAAATGGTATCAGAGCAACCCGGTCCACGGATATGATGGGTACGTAGGCCCAGGGACCCGCGAAAAGGCCAAGTAGCTGCGGGTAGGGCATGATGGTGACTTGCGCCCGTGTGACTGGAGAGACTGGCATGTTATACGTCCTTCCGTGACCTGTCCGTACGACGGGGAGTCGTTCCTAAGGTGTGGGGGGTGTGACACTCCGGATTTTCGGGCGGGATCGGCACAAGAGTGCGCGATCTGCCGGTTTCCGGTCGACCAGAAACGCCGACCGGTCGACCAAAAGTGTGGAATTGGGCATGTATTGGGCCAGATTTGGGCCGCACGCGGGATTAAAATGATTTAATCCCATATTGCCTAGGCATGAGGCAATATTGTGTTGATATAGGTGGGAGGCCAAGCCTTAGCACCTCCAAAGTGATCATCTCTTTTCGGGAAGCGAAAAGAGACCCGACTCTGTGGTGGGGCCGGGGTTTGGCGGGCTTGGCCAGGGGCGGGGAACAGATCGCGACATGATGCTTATGATATGTTATGATGCTTTTCTAGTTGTGATGTTGCTTATATTGTTCGGTGACTGCAATTCTAATGTTTGACCTTAGAGGTGTTAAAGTGGATTACTCACCAAGTCTTTGTACTGACGCTCTAAGTCTTTGTACTCACGCTCTCTTCCCTATGTGCTAGTGAAGTGGCAAGGCACCTACGGAGTTCGACTTAAAGTGAGGTTTGGTAGAAGAGGGTTGTCGAGGTATGATCAGAGTGTACTTGTATCGTTTAGTCTTGGATAGCTCTAACTCATGATAAGCATATGTATTTTTGGTTTTTGAAAGCTGTTAATGAGGACTAATTTGTGATGCATTTGTTGGGACATGGATCGAGCTCGTAAGTTGCTTTACTGTATTTCTTCGGTTAGGTTATGTATTAAAGAGTGCACTTGCAATGAAATGTTTTAATTTTGATAACATGACGTTGTGGTCATGTCTATTATATCATTTTAAAAAAATATATAGCCGAATTTTGATCCCATGCACTCGACTGCATGGTATTTCCATACAGCCAAGTCAAGAGTAAATTAAAAAAAAATAAATCTAGAGATAATTTTTGAAAAAAATTTCTAATATGAAAATTGTAGATTTTGATAATATCTACAATTTTTCATGTTGGAATTTTTTTCTAAAAAATATTTCTAAATAAGTATTTTTGAGCTTCATAAATTAACAGATTTGAAGCAGGTTCTTAAACCGTTTTTATAAACCTACTTCAATCCGTTAAAGTTTGGGACCAAAAAACACCTATTTAAAATTTTTTTTAAAAAAAAAAAAGAATTAGTGAAAGTTGTGGATCTTATCAACATCTACAAATTTTATGTTCAAATTTTTTCTAAAAAAAATATCTCTAATATGGCACCATTCCGCTAGAGTTCAAGGGATCAGCACTCATATATTTAGCCTATTGGAATAGTTTGAAACTGTTTATATTGGATTTTGGATATATTGGATTTTATATTTATTTATTACTGTTGCTAGCATTAACCGATTGATATGCCTGATCGTTTGACCATCATTGTAAATGTTGGCAAACAAAGCTCTCTGTAAAATGTTGGTCAACCAAAAGATGGGTAGGTCGACTGAAAGTGTAATGGTTCTGAAAATGAGCTCTCTATATCTGATCGATCGACCGATATTTGTGGATTGGATTAAGATGTATTATTGTGATTTGGATTATGTTTGACTTGCGAGTCAAGACTTTAAGTGGTTAGTCTGCTGAGGTCTTCGAAACTGAACTTCGAGACATCAAGTTTGTTGTATTAATTTTCTCGGGTTGAGTGATAGATGGCCGTGGAACTTTGAGAAACCAATGAAAGAGATTGGTTCATGGTAGTAGTATGTGCACTATGCCGTTAACTGCGAATGATAGTCTCACTCACAATCAAGCTTATACTATGACCATTGCTCGAACCGATCGGGCTTTGTTCGAACGTATTTTTGGTAAGTTTTCAGTTTAATCTTCCACATTTTGGTTTGTCTTCCATATCCAGTAGTGTATGATGGTGCAAAAACCTGATTGATTAGATAATTGAAAAACTAGTTAGTACTGTGGCTTCAAAATCGCGTCCAATAATGTCTCATGGTACACAAACCCGATTCGTTAAATAACCGTTCGTCTTGTATCAAAAAAAAAAAAAAAAAAAAGCAAAATCTTAAGCGACCAAGTCATACCTTCAGGAATCGTGCGGCAAAAAAAATACACCATAACAATCCTCCTTGTAACAAAAAGAGAGCAGGCTTGTTATGGTGCATAATTAAATTTAAGGATTGTTATGGTGCATAATTAAAAGGATTTTTTTTAATTAAATTTATTTTCTAAAAAATTTATTTATAAGATAATAATATTATTATAAATAAATAATATATTTTTATATATAATAGTATTATTATAAGTAAATAATAATATTTAAATATATAATAATATTATTATAAGTAAATAATATTATTTGAGTAAATAATATTATTAACGGATAATTGCTCTGCAGTCCCTCCATATTGTTTCAACATCACTTAAATTCTCTCCAAAAATTTTTTTGCATTTTAGTCACTTTGACACCTTCCGATGAATTTTTAACATCTTCCGATGAGTTTTTAACACATCCGACATGCGTCCAATACCTTACATTTTGACACATTTTAGTAAGTTTTTTACACACTTTTATTAATTTTTAACACCCTACTGATAAAAGATAACACATTGACACCTTTCTGGTAACTTTTAACACATGTTTTATAACTTTTGACACCCTCTGCGGAAGGACTTATGCCAATAAAACTTGCCCGAATCCGAATGCAATAAAACTTATAATTTTGGACCCAAACGCAACTCTCCCTATTATTAACTTATATTAATATCACAATTAGTTGATATAACACCACTAATCGTAGTATTATTATAAAAAATAATAAAATATATAATACATTTTATAAAACTATTCTCAGCCACTCTCCCTAAAGTTAGAATCAAACAGCAAAAATGATCTTGATCGTGATAGCAAGCAACTCCTCGTCTCTTTGAATGAGACCATATTAGGAATGCTTAAAGTCGGATTGCATTCCCGCCTAACCAAGCCAAAGCCTATGGCTAGTCTGCTCACGTTGAATCCATGGATCTCACAGAGAAGGAAACTACTATTTCTTTACTAAGAATTTAACAACAATCAGTTTGGTATTAGATAGCTGAGATTAAATATAAGCTACTAATCATGATCTCCCTAAAGAGTAGATAAGTTATTGTGTATATTTATTTATCACCAAAAAAAAAAATGCTATCTGTCCTCGAAAAATCCCCGCTACAATTCAAGTATTGGAACCCAATGTTATAATTATTATAGCTGAATTTACATCCTTATTCTTACTGTGTTTTAACATTGTGTACAGTAGAAAGTAGAAACTTCAATTTCGTACATAAACATTTGTTTATAATCTAATGGCTAGTTCACGTCATGATCCTTCAGGCCTATGGGCTTTTAGTAGCAGGCCTAGTCTTCTTCTAACATTTAAGCTCAACCGATCTAGTCTGAAACTATTAAGGGCTGTGTTTATTTTGAATAGAAAGTAAGAAGTGAAAAGCAAAAATTAAAAAAGAGTAAAGTAAAAAATCGGTAAGGTAGAAAGTAAAAAGAAAATAGTAAGAAAGTGTTAGAAAATTTGTAAGAAAGTAGGTTAAAGTTTTTTGTTTACTATGAATTGTAAAGTAGGAAGATGGTAAAATTTGTTATTTACATATAAATATAGCAGAGTGAAATTAATTGATAAAATTTATTGAAATTTTAATCCATAATTCAAAAAAAGTAATATATATTTTAGTATAAAAAATAATAAATCATTAATTATTATAAAATTAAAAATATGACACTTATTATTTACTATTTATATCTATTAAAACAATATTTATTATTTATTATTAAAAATATTATTTTTAATATTTATTAAAATAATAAATTATTTAATTATTTATATCTATAAAATAAAATTATAACATTTGCTCATTATAAATATATCAATTTATTTATAATAATATATTAATATTTAACTATTATAAAAATAATAAATTTTAATAACCATCACTAAATAGAAAATAATAAGGCAAATTTGGCAAATCGGGCCCTCCCTTAACCCTTATTTGGCAAACAACGCCCCTCTTCAATTTTAAGTGAATCGCGCTCCTTTGCGCTGTGAAATGACCAAAATGCCCTCGACTTCTTTTTATCCCGTGTTCTCTAAAACCGCTCACTGTTCGCTGTCGCGTCACGTCGCGATCGACCGGGATTCCCGCCCATTTTCTCGCTTTTTCTACGGTGTTTTAGTCGAGCCGCGCTTATTTTCATCGTCTCATTACAAGCTCGCACGTCCTCTTACCTCCCTCTGCTAGTAAAGCTCCAAAAATGGTCGGCGGATAAACTCATTTCAATCCTTATCACATTAAGCAAATTCCATCATCTTGCATCTCTCATTTCCACCATCTTTAGAATTATTAGAAGGACGACGATCTCGACTCCAGAGCTTCCATGTGAGCCTACGCAGGCGACTGATTGCGTGCAGGAAAAGACACTTGATGAGAAGAAATGGCGCAACGGGAGATACAGCAAGAAGTCGGAAGAATACTGATCCTGATGATAGATTTACTATTGGCGTTATGATGCACTCGGGAGAAAACTCTAGTGAAATCCGACATATCCTTCAAAACCGGGACCGATGATACATGACAAACGCAAGCGAGTTGGACACCTATACCCCTCAACTCAACATTCAGAGGTGGTGTTCCTCCTCTTGAAGGACGAAACGACGACGATCTGCCAAATCTGAATGATTAGACAACTTTTCTGTGTAGAAAAAATTCAAGCAATTCATTCAATGCAATGCATCAGAGAGCATTTCGAAACAAAACTTGTAAAAACCAGAGCTGAAAAAATCGTAGTCAAATGCCGAAAAGACGAATGCAACTGGAGATGCGGAGGAAGAAAAGTTAGAGGTACAGAGGAGTTCATAGTGACAAATCTTGTAGATAAACATACATGCGGACCACTCATTGAACGTAAACACCAAGCAGTGTTAGCAGCAAGTTGATGCTTGTAACTAAAATTATTTAAATCAACTATTTTTTTTATAATTTAAACATCAATATACATGTGTTCAAAAATGTTCGCAGGTGTTCGCAGCTGTTTGGCGTATTCGCAGGCGTTCACAGGTGACCGTGAAAAACCCGCGAACAGACGCGATCACCTGCGAACACCGGCGAACACCCAGAAACTCGCGAACACCGGCAAACGGACGCGAACACCTTTGGACACCGATGAACACCTACGAACACACGCAAACACACGCGAACACCATCCGAGAACACCCGCGAACACCGATGAACAAAGATTTTTATTATTCTTATTTTATTTATTGTATATAAGGGTAATACGTGTTTACTATACTATAGCGTAAATTGTTGATCAATTACGTGAGATGAAAGATTATTACGCCAAAAAATGATATGACAGATATTCGAGTAAGTAGCGGTTTACGAGTGCTCGTATTGGCTGGCATATAAGGAAAAGACAAGGGCACTTGAACACATTCGTGGAAACTTTCGAAGATTCTTTTAATGACTTAAGACCAACTAATAGGGAAAAAGAATTGATGATATTGACAACGCGTTGCTTTGGAATGCATAGACTGCGCTTACAGGTTCTATTGGTCTATTCGGAGCGTGCAAAGATCCTTTCCTGCAGTACATTCCGCCGTCATCGGTGTCGGACGTTGTTCATCTTCCGGAGTAAATACCCCGGTTGCTTGTGATGGCACAGGGTAGACGGTAACAACTATTACTTTCCTCTTGCATTCACTGTTGTTGAAATTGAAAAGAAAGACATAATGAAGTGGTTCCTAGAATTGCTAAGGGAATCGATCGGATACATAGCCCAGCCACCTGTGATTATTCAGATGGATGCGAGGGACTTGTATCTAAAGTTATGGCGATGCTTGGTATGAAGAGGATTTTTTCCAGAATGCTATCATTCTTACTGCTGGTTCATATTGTCCAAAAATCTTGTTTGGAAAAAACGAATGAACAGTATAGGGAGCTAATTATTCTGG
The DNA here is from genome assembly GCA_002076135.1 of Xerophyta viscosa. Classification (NCBI taxonomy): domain Eukaryota; kingdom Viridiplantae; phylum Streptophyta; class Magnoliopsida; order Pandanales; family Velloziaceae; genus Xerophyta; species Xerophyta viscosa. Next base: position 8,702 of record MJHO01000199.1, on the reverse strand, counting down.
GCTGCTGCAAAGAGCTCGAACAGAGGGGCAATTCAGCCAAATGATGTGCAAGATTTTAAAGGAACAGATGAAATCCTATAAATATCATTAATGACATTCCTAAAGAAAATGGGACAAATGCTTACGTTCCTACCAAAAGGTAGACTTTTTGTATGTCAACGTTTTTACTTATGCGTCCGTAGGTGTTCGCCTGGGTTTCGTAGGTTTTTGCAGCTGTTCGCGATCACCCGCGAACACCTACAAGCACCCGCGAACACCTGCGATAACCAGCGAACACTCGCGAACACACGCGTACACCAGCGAATTCCTTCTTTTCTAAGCTTCATCATTGAATTGTGTTCGTAGGTATGGGATGTTAAGCACTAACTGCGCCGAGAGCATGAACTTCGTAATGAAGAAATGTCGCAGTCTACTAATTTGCAAACTTGTCGAAGCAACAAGAAAAAAGTGCTCTGAGTATTTCTACAAGCGCAAAATAGCTTCTTCATCATGGAATACAGAACTAACACCAAGAAAGCAAGAGTTATTCAAGAAAAATCATAAACGATCGAAGTTTCTTTCCATACAGAGGGCTTCCGATGTAGAATTTCAAACTTGAGGATGAATATGTTGCAACGTAGGTTAACCTGCACAACTGGACTTGCTCGTGCAGGGACTGGGACGTCATCGGACTGCCTTGTCGTCATTCCCTCGTCGTTATTTTATCGGCACAATTAAATCCATATGAATATTGTGATGTATTTTTTAAGACCTCTAATTACCGTTCCGTTTACAGTGGAGTTATATGACCAAAGAGAGGAAGTAAGCACTGGATACGAGACGAAACAGATGAACCCATTAAAACCAATTCTGCTGCAGTGCCTTTCAAGCCTTGGAGAAGGAGAAAGCAAGAATAGAGTTAACAGGCACTCTGGGAAATTGAAACGCAAATATACTAGATGGCCAGTAAGCTAGGTCACAACCAAGCGTTCTTTACCGATATCCTCCTGTATCGAGTGTGGGACATTAATACACACATTGTTACTTTTGATGGATGTATTTACATTTTGGAAAATGCTAAAAGTGATTTTTTTTTTTTCTTTAAAGTTATGAGAAATAATGAGAGAAGGTTCGTCGTGTTCGCAGCAATGTATTGCTAGGTGTTTGTAATGTTCGTCACAATTTGTTCGCGGGATCTTGCACGTGTTGTATGTGTTTCCTCGCAAGTGTTCGCAATGTTGAATCTGTTAGCAGTTGTACGCAGATGATCGCGGTTATCATTCGCAGGTGTTCGTTAGCTGCTGCGAAACCGGGAACACTAGCGAACACATATCGAACAGCCGGGACACATGCAAATCATCGAAGATCTGCGAACCACCCGCGAACAACCTGCGAACGTAATCTGAATTTATTTATGAAGGCTTCGTGTCAAATTTTGTCACATAATTTAATTTAATTTAATTGAATTATTTAAATTACAAATCGACAAAATTCACTTACAAAATTATTCGTAGGTGTCGCAGGTTATCGTTTGCAGGGTCGTTCGCGGGGTTATCGTTCGCTGGTGTTCGCGGGTTATTATTCGCAGGTGTTCGCAGGGTCAATCGTTTTAAGGAATTTTTTGTACATGATTTAATTGAATTTTATTTAAATACAAAACAAACAAATTACAAAAGTTTTAGAAAACTAATAGGTTTGATACGAGCGTCTAATCTGCTGTTTTTATCTAGTAACAACTTTTGCTGCTACCTTTCCGCGAATATCTTTCGCCTCAATTGGATCCCATGTCAACTGACGGGCGGATTTTAGGTAATCCATGTACATGAGAATAATTATTCCAAAATCCGTCCTACGAAAATTAAAAAAGGAGAAATGTTATTGTTTGAATGCTTCAAAGCACACCAGTAAGTTACGAAAGAAGAAAAAATAAACAAGCTTAACAGTATTATACAAGAAGAAAAAAACTGTTGAGCTTACCCCTGCTGCATAGGTATATTTTTTATTTCGGTAATCTTTCAGGCGTGCTTGTTGGCCGGCAAATTGTCGGGTAGCGACTTTTTCAAAAAATTAGTCAACTTGAGAAAAGCCTTCCTCATTGCCCGATTTATTGGCAGGGAATGTAGTGGAGGAACTTTTCTTTCATGCAATCTATACAACATTAAAATACCAGTGTTCATCTGCACAAATAGTTATGAAAATACAATATCTACACTTGTGTGGCAGACTCACGGAATATGCTGAAGCTCCGTGGTCACAGGGTAAAATTATCTGCGGCAAAATTTGATGCCGCCCTGTAATAAATTTAAGAGAAGCAAAAGCATTAAGAATACATAACAAGTACAAAAAATTAAATTTTTCCAAGGTTGTTGAGCATAATACCTCGAAAAGTGAAGTGCAAAATATACATTTGAGAAAAATTTCAGAATACACAAGTTGGCATTTCTTTAGGAAAAAAGTATATGCGTCTCATTATTTCGTCGCCAACATAAGCAAGAGCCTATAGTACTCTCTACAACTCTATGCTACCACTGATGTTTGCTCGCGGCCCAGGATTATGGAACCTACAATGAACAGAATGATGACCAAAGACGATGAATAAGTGATGTTCACAAACTTGGAATTGTAATAAAAAACCTGATTTTGTGAATATTACAACTTTCGAGTGGCAGGTTTAGCAAGCTCTCCACGGCCTCGACCTCGTATTCTTCTAGCAAGCCCTTCTAGCGAACACCCGCGAACACCTGCGAACACCTGGTTCGATGTGCGAACACATACGATTCCTACGAACACCAGCGAATCTGCAAATTAGATGTACACAGATGTTCGCGGGTGTTCGTAGGTGTTCGCAGCAGAAAGGGTCGCAGGCGAGATATGGTGTTCACTTTGCGAACACCAACGAACACCTACAAACAACCGAGAACACCTGCGAACACCCACGAACACTTGCTAATATGTGCGAATGGCTGCGAATTTAACATGCCATCTTAACAACGTCTACAATACGTTATTCTTCCTCGCTTAGTTTTGTGAACGCTGGAACATGCTTTCTCTCGTCGATCGTAATAATCTCTTTTTCAGACTGTCCATTCTTGACATTATTTTTAGGCAAATTTTCCTCCTCCGATTTTTTCTCCTCCATCTACGTATTGATGGCTTCCACAACACTCATAATATCTTCGTTTGCTGATTGCGATCTCTTGTAACTAAACCTTTGGAGAACGTTGAGGAGGAATGTCTTCTTTTTTTCTCTTCTTTCTTCCCTATGATCACCTCCACTAACTCAGCTCCTGGAGCATTTCGGGAAGATAAAGGAGCAATATCTGCTTTTTTATCCTCCGATTCTTTCCCCTTAATGATCACCCCAGCTGATTCTGCTGGAGGTACGAAGAAGATAGAGGAGCGCATATCTTGTGCTCCACTTGCTTCTGAACCTGTAGCTAGAGGAGCGATATCTGCTCCCGTTGCTTCATGGAAGAAACTGTAGGATAAAGAGGGATATTTGCCCCGTTGCTGCTTGAAGCTGTAGGCTAGAGAGTCGTATCTGCTCTCCCGTTGATCCTGAAGCATGTAGGTAGAGGAAGCTGATAGCTGCTCCCGTTTGCGTTGAAGCATTAGAGGAAATGCAAAATTCAGGCTCGTAAGCTACATTACATATTATCTTCTTCCAATTCCTTGTGCATTCCTTCAACTTTCTTTTCAAGCTGATTGTAACACGTTTGAGCAACTCCAGGTTGTTCTCGTCGTTCTGGGTTTCTATTCGACTAGCAACCTGGGGTTTGAGCGAGGGTCGGACAGCATGACGCCATCTCTCTTTCGCGTTTGATACGGTTGGATGCAGGCGAGCTGGTGCCTAGGTGCCGACTGCGCTCCTCTTATTATCTTCTTGAGTTTCTGAAATGCGACTTAGGATTGGCAATTGTTACTTTGCGAGATGACAGCAGAGTTGTTTTTCGATCTGCTGGGAGGTATGAATAAGATTTCCCTTCAACTATTTCTCAGCAGCGTCCTAATTTTTTCGACCATCCGTCTTCACATTTGCTATCATGGATTGTATTGATCAGAGAATTTGCCATGCTGGGACCCCTTTCTTTGACGTGGAGGTGGCTTTTCGGGAGACTCGTCACCGGACCCAGCGTGATCTTTTGGTTGGGATCCCTTTCTTTGACGTGGAGGTGGCTTTTTGGGAGACTCTTCACTAGACCCAGCGTGATCCTTTGGCTGGGATCCTTCCGATTGCCTTTCCTCTTCAGCTTCGACTTTGTTTTCCGTTCCTATGAGGAGAGGAACATCAACATCTGCTTTCCCAACAAAAGCTCATGTTATCAGCCTTTGCTCTTCTTCGGTCAAAACAATATCAGTGCGGAATGATTGGCTGGAGAGAAGCTTAAATTCCTTTTCAGCATTTTTAGCGTTTATCTCGCACTCCGCTCCAATTTATAAAGACGAGGAGAAGCATGTCGGCCTTGAAAGAGTCATGGATATCAACTCTCGTTTAAAACCAAGCCTAAAAACAATGTCTGCTTTCAAAAACATGTTTAAAAAGAATAAAGCGTAACGAATTTGATGTTAGTGTTACACGGATGTTCGCATGGTTTCGCAGGTGTCTCACAGGTGTTCGTGCCTGTTCGCGAGTTTCGCAGGTGTTCGCTGGTGTTCGCATTTCACATTAAAAATCCGCGAACGACGCGATCACCCGCGAACATACGTAACACCTGCGAAACACCTGAGTACAAGTGGTCGCGGGGGTTCGCAGGTGTTCTTCACGTGTCAGCGGTTGCTCGTATGTGTTTTCACAGTTAACACCGGTTTACACCCTAGCCCTCATCCTGCGAACAACTGCCGCAATACCACGCCATCTCACCTGCGAACACCCAGAACACCTAGTGAACGCTGTGCACAAGTGGTTGCAGTGTTGTCAGTTGTTCGTTGGTAAACATCCGTTTTCACGTAGGTGTTCGCAGGTGTTTGCAGCGAAACCTGCGAACACCTACGAACACCAACGAACACCTGCGAACATCAGCGAACACCGACGAACACCCGAAAATAACTGCGAACACCATCTATTAAGTTAAATCAAAGGTAAGTTTTGGCAGAAAGATGTTACTAAAACCGTCACAGCAACACTGGACATCCATTAAAGGTAGCCGTGTACTCCTTTGCGGAAGCATGCGCCACTCCTTTTATCGATTGACCGTTGTATTGCCGAAGCCAGTCGTATTTTTTTAAGGCGGTTCTAGGTCATCCACCAACCTCAACTAAACTGGCCGAACTCTTTTCCCGGGCTCATAAAAAGAAACGCAGATAATATGACATTACCCATTCAATTTAACGATATTGTTCCGCTTTTATCCACCGATGTTTCTGATTCATCCGCATCTTTTGTTTGAAATTTCTCAATTTGGGGTTGCGGCCTTTGAGTTGGTTTTTGCGATGGGGTGTGTTGGTATTGCTTGATCTTGTCCATCGATATCACAATACCTTCTATTGGGCAATCCTTAAGACTGCGACGTTCTGCCGGCGTTAAATTTCTAACCTAGCGCCGGCGAAGACGAAGAATAAACCCTCCACCAACGTTGCAGCATTTTCGTTAGTCTGGACGATCCCCTCCAATGGGTAGGTAGCTGCAAAAAATTGGAAAAAAGGGATCCGCTCAGCGATTGAAAGATGATTATCCTTCAAACGCTAAGCTTTGTTCCTCGTCGTCCGTTGTAAAAATTCTCGAAAGGCTTTCGGAGAGAAGAAAACACCTCGTTTTTTACTGGGATTGCTGGAGACATTCCGGCGACGTTGAGGGACGTCACAAAATAAGGCGGCGACTGTGCGGCGGTGGCGATGGAATCTTTTTTGAGACAGAGAGAGAAGAGAGAGAGAGAGAGAGCGCGGGAGAGAGAGAGCTAAAGAGAGAGAGTGAGTGGATTTTGTCTAGCCGAGCGGTATTTGAAATACCGTCTTTTTTAACGTTAAGAAATCGAGAGCATTTTGGTCATTTCACAGCGCAAAGGGACGCGATTCACTTAAAATTGAAGAGGGAGGCGCTGTTTGCCAAATAAAGGTTAGAGGGAGGGGGGGCCGATTTGCCAAATAATAATGACTATTATTTTTTTCCTACTTTTTAGTCTTATCAAAAGTGATAAAAATAAAGTTATATAATTAAAAAAAAATCAATTATTTTTTTCACTCTTTTACTTTTTCATTTAAAATAGACAAAAAAAATAATTTTTTAACTTTCTACTTTTCACTTTTTTTTAAAATAAAAAAAAATTGACTTTTTAAATTTCTTACCTTCCTATTTTTTTACTTTTCTCTCTAAGCAAACAAGTCCTTATTTTTTTACTTTTCTCTCTAAGCAAACAAGTCCTTGATCAAGCAATGCACGATTATAGGTGTTGTTTCCACATGGCATTGATAGGATAGTGTGGCATCTAGTTTCAATGCACAAATTTAGAAACTAAATATGTTATACGGCATGGGACTGCTAATTAATAACCGACCCATTATCCAAGAAAACTCAGAGAATCTTTATTTATATATATATATATATATATAATATATATATATAACAAACAAACAAACAAACAAACAAACTATAGAAAGCTCATTCTCAAGAAAAGATTTAAGAATCGAACTTCAATCAAAATTGAAAAATGCCATATGTATTATCAAACCAAATAAGAGTAGGTGTTTGATGTACATATAGCGGTGTATACAAGCTATATGTACATAAACATAACCATGTATAAATAACATTTTTTTTAACTAAAGAATATAATATTAGAACAAATCACCATCCATTGTTACAGGTAACCCCGCAAGTTAAAAAACAAAAACATATAAACTCCAATGTGCTTGGCTTAGCACCCACGAAGTCTTTACAATTCTACATACAATTTACTAGCAGCAATATCAACAAACTATATATTTATACAATCTCATGCTTGTTTTAAAAAAATAAAAAAAAAATAAAAAAAAAAAAGAAAAAAAAAAAAAAAAAGAAAAAGTAATCTACCGTAGTTGCACGATGAGATATCGACAGACCATAATTTAAGAAGTTTCATCTCACTAGCAAACTAACCTGAAATTCTATCAGGATGAAGCTTCAACAATTTGTGAGATACGCCGGCACAAGTTTAGGATCATAGGACGCCCACCTTGAAGACTCTGAATCGCACACATGATCTTATCCATGATTGATGCAGGTAGACTTGTCTGCATTCCACAGATCCTTATTTTCAGCTCTGATGGATCAGCAGGGTAGGCCGCACTGTTTGCATTTAGATGATTTAGCAACTGGGAGAGCAGTTGTAGGCGTAATATGAAAGTGATTCGCGAAACCAAATATGTTCAAAACCTTATACATTTAAATTTTACCTTAGGATGAAAAAATGTTACCTTTCGGTATCAAGGAACATGACTATCAACCTTCAAATCGTGTTGAAATAAAAAATTAAATGTTCTAAAGCGCTTGTTTCCTCGCGATTAAAGTACCATTAATGATCTAGAGCTAAACATTTAGTAAAAAGTGTTTTAAGCCCAAACTTGACGATTGTAAAACAACTAAAGGTTCAGCTTACCAACAGAGATCAACCATGTCAATATAGAAAGCTGCCTTCTGCCCGCTCTTGAAATTAAGAAAACAAAGTTGCAACTCGAGTTGCGATGCTGGCACATAACAAAAATTCCACATTATAAGCTCATCAACTACAGCTTACAGGAGGCAAAATAGTCAGGCGGCCAATTGTCTGTGCAATAATAAGTATACATCATTAGCTACATCAATACAGACAATTCTAGCAGAGAATGACTTACAGGATTGAGAATGAAAGGTTGAACATATCAGACTCAATAGTTCCACACATGCTGTTTCAACTTCTTCAAGCACATCAAGCAATGTGCCTAAGAGCAAACTAGTAAGCTGCACAAATCATTAACAATAGTCTGAAACTTAAAAAATAATATTAGAAAGCACTACTAGAAGTAGACAGACCATGTCTGACGGCTAGAAGATAGAGACGATGTGATTTTTCAACCTTCTGAAAAAAGGAAGATGAACTTCTTTTTGATAACCTGACTTAATGGGAATCTTAAGAAAAAAGTGGAGACCACTATCCTTTGCAACTTGCAAGTGCAATTCAAAAGAACAATGAATTCAGTATATAATCCATATGAGCATATAATTGCTAAGGTATGCATATTTTACACAGAACATGGGCAAGATCCACTTCCTCCACAGAACTTTTGTAAACAACCAAGTCATCATAGTTTTAGGTGCCGCCTAGCACATATCGGATCTACCTAGATCAGGCACGAAAACGGCCAGCACAGTCATTTTGCAGTCGGCAAGGCCATTGCTTTTTCTTTAACAAATTGTTCATGTCCCTCGTCGCAAGAGGAGGAAGATGAAAAGTCACCCGCCGTGTGTTTGCGACCTAATGTCTGCATGAGTGCACGCAACCTTTGAGGTCCACGCGCAGCACGTAGGCCTATTTACAGCTCACATCCGCGTGCGCAGACCTATTTACAAGTCGCACGCAACACGCAACCTGTCTTTTTCTTTTGTTTTTAGTTTTGCGTTGTTTTAATTAATTTATGTTGAATTTTACTTTTGCATTGTTCTAATTAATTTATGTGAACTTTACGTTTGCATTGTTTTAATTAATTTATGTTGAACTTTTTTAAGAAGTAATAATTGATTTATACTTTGTTTTTAATTATTAATTACTTTT